>SJYV01048032.1:65638-158338 GCA_006410875.1 Neotragus pygmaeus | reverse complement strand
TTTTTTTTTTTTTTTTTAACTTTAGCAGAAACACATTTTGTGCTTGTAGATAGGGGAGCAATTTCTATGTTAACAAGGCCAAAAATTATGTCAGTGAAAATGGGTAACTAAGTAGACGGTCTTTAATTTAGCACTGATGCTGGTTATTTTTTTTAATTAATTTATTTTTTAATTGAAGGATAATTCCTTTATAGAATTTTGTTGTTTTCTGTGAAAACCTCAGCATGAATCAGCCATTGGTATACATATATTCCCTCCCTGTTGAACCTTCCTCCCATTTCCCTCCCCAGATGCTGGTTAATAGTATGCCAAAGCTTCAGTAAAAGCAACTGAAAAGGCTTGTTAGAAATACTTAGTTGCTTAAAGTATAACAGATTGTTAGAATAGTGATTTCTTGGTGAATTTCACTATAAACAAGAGTAATTTTGGTGAGGACATCTTATTCCAAAATTTATTTATGATAAACAACTATAGAGTTTTAATACTATTTTTCCTATATAAATAACATCAAATGCACATCACCTACAGTGTTACTTATACTCTTGTGGCACATTTTTGACAGATTTAAACTTTGAGATAGCATTTGGTTTGTTGTTAGAGATAAAACTTTCTGTATTATAAGGACTTGTTTTGAAAAATTCTAATAGTTATAACCCACACATTATTATCTGATTGAAAGGCCTTCTCTTGAATACCTTTCAGCCTTGGCCATGTCTGATCAGTATTATTATTCTTGTGTTATCCCCAAGTTCTTTCCAGCTTCTTACATGCCCAACATCAGAACTGTTGGTGAGATCTCTTTTTATGTTTATCTCTAGAGTCATATAGAAATGATTTAGACATTTTGTCCATAAGGAACTACATTTAACATTGAGTAACAGAGAAACCTTTCCTCTATCATGTGATGGTGGTTTAGTCATTCAGTCTTGTTAGACTCTTTGGTTCCCTATGGACTATACCCCACCATGTACCTCTGTCCATGGGATGTCCCAGGCAAGAGTACTGGAGTGGGTTGCCATTTCCTTCTCCAGGGGATCTTCCAACCCAGGAATTGAACCCAGGTCTCCTGCATTGCAGGCAGATTCTTTACTGACTAAGCCACCAGGGAAGCCCAAGACATAAACAGATTAAGAATTTATATTTCAGTAGGTTATCCAGGCCTATGTGACGACTCTGCAGTCACTGGAACTTGGATTTCTTCACTCTTAGGTCCCAAGGAGCACATGTCTTCCAACCATAGGTTTATTTAAAAATCGTAAGATGGCCATTGCAGCTCCAGCCATCATTTCTGCATTCTAGGAAGCAGGAAGAGCCATGGGCAAAAAAAGCCACTGCCTGGTCCACTTAGGCTCTTTTTAGCAAAAGTCTTTTAAGCTCTGCCCAGTGATTTATCCTAGTTTCTTACTGGTAGCAGGGAGGGCTGGAGACTGTATTCTTAACTGTTGCCCTGATTGAAACCATGCCTCTGGGTAGTTTAGGTAGGAGGAGGGAAATGGATATTCAGGAGGCCAGTCACTGCAATGGGAGAGTTAGAGAGATTTATTTTACCCCCAGAAAACTTCCAGGATCAATTAACCCCTCTGAAAAGCACCTGGGTATGGGAATGGTTGAAGAGAGATCATTTCTGAAGAGAAACTTGTATCTGTATCTTCTTCTTATTTTGGTAAACTTGTCATCACTTTTCCTGTCCTAGCTAATGAGAGTTGTTTTTTCTTTTTTTCCCTTTCAAATCATGATGTATTTAGTCAATAAAATCTAGCATATCATAATACAAATGGATTGATTTTTACTAATGCAGAATAAAAAATTGTTTGCTTTTTTATTTTTCCTATTGCCAGTACATATTTATATGCACAAATATTTATAACTGGAATATAACAAGAATGTAAGTCATAAAAAACAGGTCTCAAATGATTTTGACAAAGGAATCTGTATTTACTCTGATCCCTGTTTCTGCTTCTTCGGCAGATATACATTACTGAAACAAGATAAAATCAGTTATTATTTATGAAAAATCATTCTATGATGGTTGGTATTTTCAGTGCTTTTAATTTTTTCATAGTATAAGCCCTCACAAATACTCTTTGAAAAGTTACCAGTATCACTGCCATTCCTCTTATGGTCACACTGAAGTATAGAGGAGTTAAGTGATGTATGTAAAGTCATTCAACCAGTAAAAGGTGAACTCCAAGCCTGGTAACCTAATTTCACTGCCTATACTTTTAACAACTTTCCTTGAAAACATTACTTCTTAATTTATATATCCACATCCCAAAGATTCAGCAAAGAAAACACCTGAGCAGCAGTGCTTTAGAATAAAAATTAATGTGTCGGACAGATTTGCAGCATTGGGCCTAAAGCAATAGATCCTCAAAAGTAATTATATTTTAAGTCAACAAATGAATCAATAAGTGAACACAAAATGGCAGCAAGAATGCTGCCACCAACTTTCAGATATATCTCTTTTAAATGTATGGCCATGTAGGAAAACATTTTGAATTAATCATCTTAAATAAGTGGTCACTGTATAAACCATATAGCTATCCCCCAATGTATTAAAGGAAAAAACCCATATTCCAAAATTTTAATCATTTAGAAAGCATTTTCCCACAGAAGCAGTGTGGTTAAGTCATTAGTCCAACCCTGGGAAGCCTAAGTAACCTATAGGATGCTTGAGTTATAGTCCAGTACAAATAGTACCCTGGAAATTCTGATTATTAATTAAACCCAGGAGGCTCCCCAGAAGCATTGTGAATACCATCTCACCATACATCTTAAGTAATATTAGTCTCGTAGACCCCCAACTGCTTTTGTTAAACTCTTTCAATGGGAAAAATATATTTCAAGTTTCAGTTTGGGGGTGTGCAAATTCACCAGGGCCTAATGCAGGAGAAGTGGCCTTTCCGAAACTCCTGGACATATTCTGCAAGCCAGTGCAATAGGTTTTCTCAGCTCCACATTTGGCCTGCTCTGCCCCAGAGCTGGCTTTCAGTAAGACAGTGGCTCAGAATCATAGGGACTATAGACAAAGTATGGAATGAGGTTATTCAATATTTGGGAAATACTTAACCCTTAATATTCATTGGAAGGTCTGTTTTAGAAGCTGAGGCTCCAGTAATTTGGCCACCTGATGCAAAGAGCCAACTCATTGGAAAAGACCCTGATGCTGGGAAAGATTGAGGGCAGAAGAAGGGGGAGGCAGAGGATGAGATGGTTAGATAGCATCACTGACTCAATGGATTTGTACTTGAGCAAACTCTGGGAGAAAGTGGAGGACAGAGGAGCCTGGCATGCTGCAGTCCATGGGGTTGCAAAGAATGAGACACAACTTAGTGACTGAACAGCAACAGTGTGGAATGATGGGCTGTAGTCTAAAGTTTCCTCAGGGTGGGAAGACTTTTTTGGTATATGTCTTCCAGGTAACCTTTCTTTTTCCTAAAGACTCAACCTGCTTTCTTTTTGAATGTAGAGGTTTTTGATCCTGAGTCTGCTCCACTGTGGAACTTCATTTTAATGAACAAATTTCTCCCTTTCTCTCTTTTTTTCCTAAAATTATCAAAAGCATAGTTTTGTTTTTAATACCATTTCTTTCTAATTACTAGTAAAAATAAGGAAAAATAGGTGGATAGTGAAAATACCAGATTAAAAAAACGTTTTTTGGCCATTGTATCACAGGATATAGTCAAGGGGTCAGCAATAAAGAAGCAGATATGAGAACAAAGATGTTTAGGAGGTGATAGGGGATGGGAATTTCACAGTTCAAGGAGTGTAACTTAAACACTTGCTATGTCAGAGGAAGATATTAAAAACACAGCCCTCCAGGGACAGATTGCTAAAAGGGAGACCAGTGTATTACGTAGTGGTGGTGGGGTTCAGAGGGGAATGTCTCAATAGCAATTGGAGGGTCGGTGAAAGAGAAACTTAAGGAAGAGAGAGAGAAATGTCTCCAGTGGTTTATCTTTCCTTTTTCCCTCTCTTCCTTCTCACAACTACTAATTCCAAGACCACAGTTGGGAAGAGAACTAGAGAGAATCCCCAGTAAGTGAGCTCCCATAGCCACAGGCCACCAGCCTGGGGCAGCTCTTCCTGCATCACTGTTGGTCTATTGGAAACCACCTATATTTTAACACCAGATCACAATTTTAGGCCCAGAAGGATTCTTCTGATGCTTTCTCAGTTTGTTCAGCAATGTTTATATATTTTAACTTGTTTGTTGAGACTCACTATTCAGATCCAAAACTGTTTTCTCAAGATTCCATAGGACCCCAGGCATCTTAAGTTAGAATTTGTCTCTCTGCATTAAATTCAGACATGGGGTAGAGGCTTCTGGTTTTCAGAATCACATATACTTAAGTCCAGGCTGTTCTTTTTTTTTTTAATATAAATTTATTTATTTTAATTGGAGGCTAGTTACAATATTGTATTGGTTTTTGCCATACATTGACATGAATCCACCATGGGTGTACATGTGTTCTCAGATAGGTAATAAGCATCTGCTATTAATAGTTGACAGTAAATTATGCAAAGTAAAACATGAAAAATTAAAGTTAGAAAAGCTGGGAAGCTTTTCTGTCATTTTCAATTTTATGCACAAGTATGGACATAATCAGTGTTTAGGATCTGCTTGTGACAGATAAATTACATCTGTAATTCATTCTTTTCCATGTTACAGCATTCAGATGATTATTTGCTTTCAAATATCTTTGCTCATCTAATATTCTAAAATCGTTCATAGACTGCAGATAAGTCTAATAACATCTTCTAATCCCAGGAAGCCTTTATAACTAAACAGTGTTAACTTACCAAATGGGCCAAGTTAAAAGAAAAAAGATTTTGGAGAAAAACAGAGCCAAATTTATCATGCCCAAAATAAGATTCCTTTTTGGTAGATAACATTGCCCTTCATAAAACAACTCTCCTTTAAGGGAGGCAACTGAGAAATAAACCATGAAGAAAGAAATAACTAAAGAATTCATTTATTTATAAAGAATCCTGTTAAGAAAGATCTGTATTCTGAATGAACCCTTTTTCTTCACATTATCTCATATCTCTTCATGACTAAGTGGAAACTAATGAAATCTAAATTTAGCCATGAGAAAAAGATTATCATCATGATGTTATTTATTAAATTTTTTCACTATTATGAAATTTTATTGTCAGATATTGCCTTCCATGAATCATAGCATAGTAATAAATTGAATACAAATGTACACATAAAACACCAACATGTTAAAAAAAAACTCCAAAAACAAACTCATCTTAAACTCAGATAAACTAAACAGTCAGATCCACATTGAAGAAGAGTCATCTGCATTACAAGTTCTTGCATGGTAGAGTCTATTTAAGTAGCTTCTCCAAAACCTTTAAACTATGATTGACATAGTAACTTGACATATAACATACATATAGTAGGTTAACTATACAGAACTATAGAGAAACTATATGCTTGTGTTAGTAGAATGTGTTTACATTGTAAATGATTTGTACACGATTCATCATATTCCAAAATTCAGCAAGATAAACCTGAATTAGATTGATTCTTAGGTGAGATATGCAGAAATGGTTAATTTTACTTGCCTGACTGGATAATCATCTGTTGATTATATAAGATGCTGGGGCTTAGAATGATTAGGTAACCTATGCGAATTTGTACCACCAGGAAGTGGCCAAGCTGTGATCCAACGCAGGCAAATCCATCTTTAGAGCCTATGCTTCAACCTTCACTCTGAGTTTAACTCATTTAAGCTGACAATGTTATGAAGCACTGCATAGCAACTTTAGCATACAAAAATATAGTGTTAATTATTAGTGAGTCTGTATATTAGAGTGACAGACATATATACTTAGGCATATTTGTTGAGAAACTGAATTTAAGACAACTATACTTTTTAAAACATGCTCACTCACACGTTTACTTAATTCAGAAAAAAAAAATCCCTGAATAATTGCTAATAAGTTTTTTTTTTTTAATGGGAAATTTATACTAAATTTTAACTGGGAGCTTGATAGCATAGGAATCTAAAACTTAGATCAGGAAGAGTTTTAATAATCATGCCAGACTGGAAGCAGTTTAGAAAAGCAAAATCGCTGCTTTGGGGGAAAAAAACAAACAAAAATTTCAGTACTCTAAGACAAAGCTTGTAAGTGAAGTACAGGGCACCAGATAAAGAGGTTTTTGTTACATAATTATCTTTATGATTTTGTTTACATTAAGTATACTTTCTTATTCAAGAAGTTATAATTGATATTTTTCTAATTCATAGAACCATGCGACACTATTTTGTAAATGGGTGAGAGTTCTTTCTTCATATTTCATGAGTTTCAGTGGGCATTTTTAATAATACTGAAAACAAAAACTGCTTAAACTTTTCTAAAGTCTTTTAAAGTTGTACTATATGAAATTGAAATCTAGATTAAACCATTCACCCACCTCTTTGACAAATTCCTATTGTAGGAATTTGTGCTAACTTAAGTGTTTGTGCTTTTAATATTGTGTTTTAAAACTTAGCTTGGAATAATGTTTTAGTAGCTAATTTAATTTTTTGTATGATTGCGTAGTATTTGTGTCCAGTAAGAGGAAAGTTTTTTAATATGAATAGTTAATTTTAAAGTCGCTCACAACATTGATTTTAAGGCTTTTGAGTTATTTTTAGTTGAAATAAAAATGACTAAATATAAGAATCACTGTTTGCGTTTTGTTCATGATGTTGTAAAAAAGAGCATGTTTATACTCAGAAAAAACATGGACTTAAAAATATCAAATTTCTGGGCTTCCTGAGTAGTAATTGTTAGTTTACATTGAACTGTTGAAAGAAGTATCTCAAATATTAATTTCATTATGATTTAAAATGCTCTGTGAGAGATATATAATTATTCTCCTACAGCGTTTTGACAAAAGGGAAGAGAAAACCTTTAACATCAAGAGCTGGTGTTACAAGGAAACTTTCCTTAAATGACTAGAAGCTTAATGCCTTTTGGCCATTTTCTTGAATATATCATCAGCTTTTTCAAACAGCTAGTTAGATACGTTTTTACCAAAATTGTTTTTGATATATAAAGGAAATCAGTCCTGAATAATCATTGGAAGGACTGATGCTGAAGCTGAAGCTCCAATACTTTGGCCAACTAATGAGAAGAACTGACTCATTGGAAAAGACCCTGATGCTGGGAAAGATTGAAGGCAGGAGGAGAAGGGAATGGCAGAAGTTGAGATGGTTGGATGGCCTCACCAACTCAATGAACATGAGTTTGAGTAAACTCTGGGGGTTGGTGATGGACAGAGAAACCTGATGTGCTGCAGTCCATGGGGTCACAAAGAGTTGAACACAACTGAGCGACTGACCTGAATTGATATAAATTCACCCTTGTTATATAAGTCACACTTATTTTGTGTTTAGAGCCAAATTGATCACGGGAAAGGTGAGGGGTTTTCCTTTGTCCTTTGATTTCGTTTCTCTGGGCGTTTTCTTCATTAGTTTGCTTTAGTGACAGGGGTTTTTTTTTTTTTTGGCAACCCACTCCAGTACTCTTGCCTGGAAAATCCTATGGATGGAGGAGCCTGGTAGACTGCAGTCCATGGGGTCGTTAAGAATTGGACACAACTGAGTGATTTCACTTTCACTTTTCGCTTTCATGCCTTGGAGAAGGAAATGGCAACCCACTCCAGTGTTCTTGCCTGGAGAATCCCAGGAATGGGGAGCCTGGTGGGCTGCTGTCTCTGGGGTCGCACAGAGTTGAACACGACTGAAGTGACTTAGCAGCAGCAGCAGCAGATTGGCCTCTAGCAAATCAATATTGGTGCCAGGAGTAATGTTGCCACAGATAGTTTTTACTTGGTCCCAATGGCTGGATGGCATCACAGACTCAATAAATGTGAGTCTGAGTGAACTCTGGGAGATGGTGATGAACAGGGAGGCCTAGCGTGCTGCGATTCATGGGGTCGCAAAGGGTTGGACACGACTGAGTGACTGAACTGAATGCTACCCTGGAATTTTTAATCAAAGTAGCATCTGCATAATAATTTGCAAAAAACCATATGCAGAAGTATATAAGTAAAAAACTTTTCATGACAGAGTAAGACCAGGTTAAGTGCCAAAACGATAAAGGCAGCTGGGTCTGGGTTTGATTCCATCAGTCGCTTCCCAGTGACTTTATGCCAATCACTTTACCTCCCTAAGTTTCAGTTTCCTCCTCTATAAAACAAGACTAATGATTCCTTCTTTGAAGGTTTGTGAGGATTGAGGGAAATCACTTACATAATGTACATCACTCCATGCAGCATCTTGAGCAGTGTAAACGCTCCATACCTAGTACCTGCTCATGATGTTCTTGTCTGAATGCTGGAATATGGTCATGTTATCGTCCCCTTAAAAGAAGAACTTCCCTATGTCAGAAGAGATGTCTCATTAGTTTGCATATTGTGCTATAGGTACTTACTCATTTTTTTATTTAAAAATTTAAAAGCGACTTTTATNTTTGGGGGAAAAAAACAAACAAAAATTTCAGTACTCTAAGACAAAGCTTGTAAGTGAAGTACAGGGCACCAGATAAAGAGGTTTTTGTTACATAATTATCTTTATGATTTTGTTTACATTAAGTATACTTTCTTATTCAAGAAGTTATAATTGATATTTTTCTAATTCATAGAACCATGCGACACTATTTTGTAAATGGGTGAGAGTTCTTTCTTCATATTTCATGAGTTTCAGTGGGCATTTTTAATAATACTGAAAACAAAAACTGCTTAAACTTTTCTAAAGTCTTTTAAAGTTGTACTATATGAAATTGAAATCTAGATTAAACCATTCACCCACCTCTTTGACAAATTCCTATTGTAGGAATTTGTGCTAACTTAAGTGTTTGTGCTTTTAATATTGTGTTTTAAAACTTAGCTTGGAATAATGTTTTAGTAGCTAATTTAATTTTTTGTATGATTGCGTAGTATTTGTGTCCAGTAAGAGGAAAGTTTTTTAATATGAATAGTTAATTTTAAAGTCGCTCACAACATTGATTTTAAGGCTTTTGAGTTATTTTTAGTTGAAATAAAAATGACTAAATATAAGAATCACTGTTTGCGTTTTGTTCATGATGTTGTAAAAAAGAGCATGTTTATACTCAGAAAAAACATGGACTTAAAAATATCAAATTTCTGGGCTTCCTGAGTAGTAATTGTTAGTTTACATTGAACTGTTGAAAGAAGTATCTCAAATATTAATTTCATTATGATTTAAAATGCTCTGTGAGAGATATATAATTATTCTCCTACAGCGTTTTGACAAAAGGGAAGAGAAAACCTTTAACATCAAGAGCTGGTGTTACAAGGAAACTTTCCTTAAATGACTAGAAGCTTAATGCCTTTTGGCCATTTTCTTGAATATATCATCAGCTTTTTCAAACAGCTAGTTAGATACGTTTTTACCAAAATTGTTTTTGATATATAAAGGAAATCAGTCCTGAATAATCATTGGAAGGACTGATGCTGAAGCTGAAGCTCCAATACTTTGGCCAACTAATGAGAAGAACTGACTCATTGGAAAAGACCCTGATGCTGGGAAAGATTGAAGGCAGGAGGAGAAGGGAATGGCAGAAGTTGAGATGGTTGGATGGCCTCACCAACTCAATGAACATGAGTTTGAGTAAACTCTGGGGGTTGGTGATGGACAGAGAAACCTGATGTGCTGCAGTCCATGGGGTCACAAAGAGTTGAACACAACTGAGCGACTGACCTGAATTGATATAAATTCACCCTTGTTATATAAGTCACACTTATTTTGTGTTTAGAGCCAAATTGATCACGGGAAAGGTGAGGGGTTTTCCTTTGTCCTTTGATTTCGTTTCTCTGGGCGTTTTCTTCATTAGTTTGCTTTAGTGACAGGGGTTTTTTTTTTTTTTGGCAACCCACTCCAGTACTCTTGCCTGGAAAATCCTATGGATGGAGGAGCCTGGTAGACTGCAGTCCATGGGGTCGTTAAGAATTGGACACAACTGAGTGATTTCACTTTCACTTTTCGCTTTCATGCCTTGGAGAAGGAAATGGCAACCCACTCCAGTGTTCTTGCCTGGAGAATCCCAGGAATGGGGAGCCTGGTGGGCTGCTGTCTCTGGGGTCGCACAGAGTTGAACACGACTGAAGTGACTTAGCAGCAGCAGCAGCAGATTGGCCTCTAGCAAATCAATATTGGTGCCAGGAGTAATGTTGCCACAGATAGTTTTTACTTGGTCCCAATGGCTGGATGGCATCACAGACTCAATAAATGTGAGTCTGAGTGAACTCTGGGAGATGGTGATGAACAGGGAGGCCTAGCGTGCTGCGATTCATGGGGTCGCAAAGGGTTGGACACGACTGAGTGACTGAACTGAATGCTACCCTGGAATTTTTAATCAAAGTAGCATCTGCATAATAATTTGCAAAAAACCATATGCAGAAGTATATAAGTAAAAAACTTTTCATGACAGAGTAAGACCAGGTTAAGTGCCAAAACGATAAAGGCAGCTGGGTCTGGGTTTGATTCCATCAGTCGCTTCCCAGTGACTTTATGCCAATCACTTTACCTCCCTAAGTTTCAGTTTCCTCCTCTATAAAACAAGACTAATGATTCCTTCTTTGAAGGTTTGTGAGGATTGAGGGAAATCACTTACATAATGTACATCACTCCATGCAGCATCTTGAGCAGTGTAAACGCTCCATACCTAGTACCTGCTCATGATGTTCTTGTCTGAATGCTGGAATATGGTCATGTTATCGTCCCCTTAAAAGAAGAACTTCCCTATGTCAGAAGAGATGTCTCATTAGTTTGCATATTGTGCTATAGGTACTTACTCATTTTTTTATTTAAAAATTTAAAAGCGACTTTTATCTGTATTATCACATACTAGCTTATTCATTTACCTGTTATCAAGAGAAAACATCTTTTGACCTCTAGCACGTGTGCGCCTTGACTTTAAGCTGGTTGTAGTTGTTGTAGCTTAGTGACTAAGTTGTGTCTGACTCTTTTTGTGAACCCATGAACTATAGCCCTCCAGGCTTCTCTGTCCATTGGATTTCCCAGACAAGAATACTGGAATAGGTTGTCATTTCCCTCTCCAGGGGATCTTCTGAACCCAGGGATTGAACCTACATCTCCTGCATTGCCAGATGGGTTCTTTACCATGAGCCACCAGGGAAGTCCCTTAAACTCATTGGGATAATAAGTCATTATTTATATCATTGTGCCTGAAAAGCCATTTCCTAAATGGAGGTATTCATGAATGAAAAAGTAGTTGTAACAATCATTCCAAATTTAATTTCATTTGACACTAATGCCTCTTTAGCTCTGTGTTGGTCTAAAATTAATAATTCACATTTGATATTTCAAATGTGTATTAGTTATGTAAATTTCTTCCTAAAAGACTTACCTTGGACTTTTTCAAAAATAAAATTGATGTTTATTTAGTAAAGTACCTGTGCAGACTCTAGAGGGTTAAGTATTAAAGTCTTGTTTTTCATGATTTGCTCTATCCCTACTTTGTTCTTTTTATATTTGTATAAACTTACTTAGTTGGTGAAACATCTACCCCTTAATGTCCTAAAAGGTGTAAAGTGAAAGTGAAGTCTCTCAGTCGTGTCCGACTCTTTGCGACCCTGTGGACTGTAGCCCATGAGGATCCTCTGTCCATGGGATTCTCCAGACAAGAATATTGGAGTGGGTTACCATTTCCTTCTCCAGGGGATCTTCCCAACCCAAGGATTGAACCCGGGTCTCCTGCACTGCAGGCAGACGCTTTATCCTCTGAGCCACCAGGGAAGCCCCTAAAAAGTATAAAGCAGCAGTTATATCCAAGATATTCCATTTATCACATCCTTGTTTTCCCCCCTTTTATATTACTCAGAATTGATAGGAGTCCCATTCTAGTCCAGTAAAATGTTCTCTTTTGCTTCAAGATATTTAAAACGTGCTGGCCTAATTCACAAGTTTGAAACTTTTCACTTTGGTTAGAAATGAGGATATGTACTTTTTGCAGCAAATGGAGAGAAGTACCCCAGCTCCGTGATATTGTCTTTTCTGGACTTGTATAGCTTAGTGGTTTCCTGTGACTAGCTCTGGGTTTTCCTTTGCAGTTAGTGTAAATTTTGTTATATTTGGTTTCAGAATATGAGCTGTGTATTTACTGTTTGATTTATTGAGCCATGCCACTTCCTTCTTGTTAAGGCTATTGATTATTGCCCATTCTTTATGCTGTGTATTGATTTGGTATGTGGCAATGAGTTAATTGCATTACTTGATGTTAAAAGAGGATCAAATATGTTTGAAAGAGATGCTTGTAGCCTGTTTAATTGAGTTGCCTATTTAGGCTTTTAACATGTTGTGAAAAAATTAAGAAAAAGTACAGGAGGACCTCTGAGGGTAGAGATCATTAAATTTGTTTCCAGCTTTTAGAAGATGCCAAAAATTGTGTAGTAAGTCATTCCTGGCATTAAATGGTCAATTATATTGAGTTAGCAGATATGTGAGTGCTGGGATTTTCCCCCTGTATTTTGTTTAAAAATCAAAGGAGCTAACACTCTTGGATGCTCACATTTTATTGAGAAAGAATCAGTTCTTTCTAAGAATGGTTTCATATTGAAACCATGTGTTATTGGGTATATGTAGAAATAACAAATGGAATGTGTATGTGTGTGCAGGTGCTGAAATTTGGGGGATATTGCAGAGAGAAAATTAAGCTAAATGAGTTAAGCTGGGAATCAACTGAGGTTTTTTTTTATCTACTTGTTTATTTCATGTTTCTTAGCTAAAAAATATTTGTCTGTGTAAACAATAACATTTAAAAATAAGGTGATATTTACTTGTTTTCCTTGACATTAATTGTTTGAATTTTCTGAACTTCAGACAGTCTATACTTAATGTGAAAAAAATTAACCTTCAGAATGAGATCATAGTACCATGGTCCTCTAATGAATGTTACCTTTTGTTTTAGCAGCTCAGTTGGCTCTAATCCATGGAAAAGTTTTTATTTCCCATCAGCTCCAAGGTAGGAGCCAAACCAAAGTTAAAGAAACATTTTCCAGCAGACAAGTTTCTACAGATACTATCAACAGTCTAAGAGTAGGCGCTTGTGCATTCACTGACTCACTCACTTACACAGACACACACAGACATTTCTTACAGAAATATTAGATTGGAAAAAATATTAAAATACTGATAATGATAGTAATTCCAGGTTAATAAAGGCATTTCATGTTAGTCCTTCCTAGTCACATTATAGCCTCAAATTTTAAATGTGTTTACTTTTTCAAAATTTGTTTGCTTCAGGATGAT
This sequence comes from Neotragus pygmaeus, assembly GCA_006410875.1. NCBI lineage: Eukaryota > Metazoa > Chordata > Mammalia > Artiodactyla > Bovidae > Neotragus > Neotragus pygmaeus. Next base: position 145,043 of record SJYV01048032.1, on the reverse strand, counting down.
TGAAAGAGGACCACTTTCTCCACATGTTTTTTGATCTCTAACCTTTTTGATTTCTAACCTTTTGTCACTTCTGGTTTATTTGCCTAGCATATGATTTTCGAAAAATGAAGCAATGCAAACAATTATGGCTGGCTTTTTGAAAATGCCTATTAAAACCCTGACCTCAAAGGACCTGCCAGTTTGGAACTTTAACAGTAGAAATGTGAAACCTCAGCACTCAAAGTAGAGAGTGTGTAAGAGATGGTGCCAGTTGGACCATTTTGCTACAAATACCTGTTAGCCCCAAACCTTTCCCTTGATTAGTGATCCACCAGACTAACAGTGAGTGAGTGAGTGAGTGAAGTCGCTCAGTTGTGTCTGACTCTGCGACCCCGTGGACTGTAGCCTACAAGGCTCCTCTGCCCATGGGATTTTCCAGGCAAGAGTACTGGAGTGGGTTGCCATTTCCTTCTCCAGGGGATCTTCCCAACCCAGGGATCAAACCCAGGTCTCAGGAACCACTTAATTCCATGTGAATCAAAAGCAAAAGCTGACATGGCATGCCTGCTGTATGCCAGGTAGCATCTTAGGTACTTTCCCAGGCTTTCTGCACAAAGCAAAAAAGACCTGGAAAGTATATATATTTTTTCCTACCTCTGCCACTTGCCCCACCAACTATATCTACTCAGTTGGAATCTCTAAACCAAGAGACATGGCCAGGTATATATTTTCAAAAACTCTGTGCTCCTGGTTAACAGCTAGTCTTTTAATATTACTAAGAGGTTCAGGGAGTGCAGTATTTTTGCCATGACTTCTGAATCCATATAGAAGATATATTTTTCTTTCAACAATGAAATCATCTGGAAGTCTTCACATACTCCAGACTCCGCATATAGAGCTGACTTTGCTTTCTGATTTAGTACTGTGGATTCATTTGAGAGGACTTCCCCAGTGGCTCAGTGGTAAAGAATCCGGCTACCACGGAGGAGACGTTGAGCTAGATCCCTAGTTTGGGAAGATCCCCTGGAGGAGAAAATGGCAACTCACTCTAGTGTTCTTGCCTGGCAAATTACATGGACAGAGGAGCCTGGAGGCTATAGTCTATGAGATCGCAAAGAGTTGGACACAACTCAGCAACTAAAAAACAATAATAAATTTGAAAATGTGACTTTAAAAAAGTGAAACCTCACCTACTTAATGTCTTATTCATGGTTAGAACGTGGAGTGGAATCACTTTATTTCATTAATGTCCCTACTAGCTTTTGGATACAAAAAATTTTTTTTTCTCTCTAAATAACATTCTTTATCCCTAAAAAGAAAAAAAAAAAGGGATTGTAATTAGCATGTTTCATTTTTGATATATATCTTCTATTTTGTTATATCTCTTCTATTAATTACATTAAAATAGATAGTTTTTAAAAGAATGCTACTTTTAAGCTTCTTATAATATATATCAACAAATGTGGAGTTTCAGTGATGACCGAGTTGACCTCATTATTATTTTATTTTTGTAAAGAATTTTTTATTTTTGCATATTCTGTGTATCTCATTATCTCCAAGTAATTGCAAATATAATAATCTTGAAGTAATTCTAATATCTTGTCTTTGAATTTCTAATTGATCATGGATTTAAATGAACGAGACTTTTCTTACTTTAGAGGCAGTCCTTAGGCATAGCAAATGAATAGACTAGCCTGGTAGATATAGTTTTATAAACTATCAAGACATGAAAGTGATCCTAAAAGTCCAAATGCCATTTAGAACCTCATGCATAAATTGTATGTCTTGTTCTAGGAAGCAGGGAAAATTGATGGTCAGCCTTAGCCTGTAGTATATTTTGACAGCATGAATGAGTCAAGCAAACGATTTTCCAGACTGTCTAATAGTACAAAGTAAAGGACTTCTAAGGAAGTCATTCTTATGACTAGCTGAAAAATATTTTTCTTAGTAACTGTTCTCCAGAAACACAGATCACCATTGGAAGAAAAATGAAATCTGAAGTTGCCAGCTTTCTGAAAGTGATTTAATCACTAAAATGTGTTTACCTTATAACAAAACTCCTTAAAAGGATACTGCTTCATACATTTCCAATTATTTAATGAATGTTGTCTTGAACTTCAATAGGAAATTATTTAACACCCTAATGCACATTAACTCCATCACCTGGGCAGATTATTGGTCATTGTATTTTTTAAACTATTTAAAAAATAAATTTCCATAGTGTGTATGCCCAGCAGTGGGATTGCTGGGTCATAAGACAGTTCTGTTTGCAGTTTTTTAAGGAGTCTCCACACTGTTCTCCATAGTGGCTGTACTACTATTGTAAAGTAAAATAAAGTAAAAATAAAATAATAAAAAAAATGTGATGGGAAACCTGGGACACTAAATGTCATATTTTGGTTGAACAACAGATTTTATATCCATAACTAAATAAATCACTTATTTAGTAATTAAAAAAATAAATTTCCAGTATCACAAATAAAACTGCATCATCATAAAATTAAAGATGAAATGTTTTAAGTTTACCAAGTTGCTTCAAGTGTCTTCCACTGTGTGGTTCTAAACTGCATTTGAGTTAAAATAGGACTTGATCATAAAGAACCCACCTGCCAATGCAGGAGACATAAGAGATGTGGGTTTGATCCCTGGGTCAGGAAGATCCCCCTGGAGGAGGGCATGGCCCACACACTCCAATATTCTTGCCTGGAGAATCAATCCCATGGACAAAAGGGATTGGCAGGCGACAGTCCATGGGATTGCAGAGCTGGACATGACTGATGTGACTTAACATGTAGGCACAGGACTTGACTGGTCGAAAATCACTCATTTGTGGATTTACAGATTCTATTCTCAGTGGTTTGAAAAGATGCATTGTCCAGCAGCAACTTTTGTACCAGTGACAATGCTTCATGTGAACTTGATGGGTTCCAACCACTGGGTTTGTCATTACTACACAGATATTTGGAAGGAACAGCCTGTAAATCTCATTTCTAAGCCATGAGTCAATTTGAAGAAAAGAAATAAAATACGGTTTTTAAAGAAGACACCACAGTCATTCACAGATTCTAGCTAGTTAAGTACCCATGATTATTATGATTTTTCAGTATCAGGTTAATATTTAAAACTTGGAAAAGAACCTACTAACTTTATTTTTATTTGTAGCGTTGGAAGTGTTTCTAGCATTTTTCAAGTAGTAACCTGAAAGAAAATTGAGATTCATCTCGGGTTCCACTTGCATTTTTACTATAGTAACACTTGTCAGGGCAAATCACTCAATAGTCATGCCTCCACTACAATTAAACTTTGTAAACATTTCAAGAATAAAAACTTCAGGTGCTAGGTTTTTCCTTGAAAATACCTGACATTTTTCTTGCCTAAATTTAAGATTTGTTTCTCTTTACATTTTAAAAGATTGTTCATGGAATGTTCAAGGGTTTTGCATGATATTTAGACAGAATTTCTTTTATCACTTTCAATATTGACCTCCAGTGATCCATAGATTCTTTGGATTGCAGTTAGAAGAGTTTTAGAAATGATGTCTTGCAATCCACTTGCTTTTCAGATTAGGAAACTGAGGAGCCACTCGTAGGGTTAGAGTTTAATCATATTCATGAAGATCCTGAGATTGCCAGGACCCTTAAATATGACTAGTCAATTAGTTACAGCAAAAACTGGAATAAGCTGTCTTCATCTTATGAAAATAGCCTATGATTCACTTGGTTGATAACTACTATTAATTAAGGTTGAGTTGGTGCTATTAACTGCCATCAAGGTGCATTCTTGACTAACATGATGCCTTGATTACTGGCAGTATTAAAGGTTTACAGTGTTTTGCTGTTTAATAGTAGATTCTCCAAAAAAAAAAAGAAGGGGGGAGATACCTAACTTTATACCAAAATTTACTAACAAAAGTATGTATTGGATACAATTTAATATCATAAAATACACAATATCCTGTATTTTACGTTCTATATAGCCAATTGATTTTTATAGAATGATTATTTTAGTTAAACTTTTGCATCTGAAGTCAACCTGTGGTTACAACTGACAGATAAGTTATTAGTTCTCTTTCATTTCTCTTACTCATAAGAGGCCCTCATTATACAGTGATGATCAGATGAGACATACTTCATGAATAACTTTTCTTCTCTACATTTTCCGACCATTTTATGTATTACAGAATAAATCACTTTATACCTGATTTTATGGTTGTTTTTCATGTTTCTTTTTGCCACAAGATGACAAACTCCTTAAAAAGGAGAAGCTTACATTCATCACCATGTACAGTGATTTGAATGTCCTTGGTATTCAATGTTCAGTGAATTGAAAGCAATGTTTCTTCCTGACCATAACTAATAATTGTGAGCAGATTTTATGTGCTTTCAAATTCATTAGAGAATTTTTTAAAAATGTACTAGGACTTTGGTTGGATAGTGACATATAACTCTTTTTAAACTATTTCTCTAAGGAATCTGGCACCCTTCATTTATGGTAGGACTCATCCAGTTAAATTGCTCTGGTGCCCTAATAGACTGTTTATGTTCTGTTGATGTAAATCTCTTGAGCAGGCCTTTATTTGCACTTCTGCCATGTTTTGTATGTTATCTTGTGCAGGCAGCACTTGAGGACCCGGTTGGGCTTCCTGATAATGATTGTTGTATGGACAGCCCATGTCTCAGAGGGGAATGGTGATTGGTCAGAACAGTGGCACAATACATTTATTCTTGTAACAATATTAACTCACTGTTAGTAAGAGTGATTTGTTGGGAAAGTATCACATGTAGATAGAACAGTATTAATTTATTCTTCAGAGGTTACATGGGGAGAAGCAATACCACCAGGATACCAATATCATCACTGTTTGTTTTTCCTTTTTCTTTCACTTTGCTGAGAATACTGAGAAGAACATTGATTAATGTCAGTGTTTCTTGTGTGGGGAAACATTGTGGGGTCCAGACTGCAACTATAATAACTGTCGTTTTTATTGTAGACCTAATAATAGTAATAAAGATACGTGATACTGTCAGTAGATCATGTGACTCTGATGCTCTTAAAATTCTCCACACTTGATTCCCTTCTCCTTGGGATCATTCCAATCCAGGAATCGAACCCAGGTCTCTTGCATTGCAGGTGGTTTCTTTACCAGCTAAGCCACAAGGGAAGCCCAAGAATACTGAAGTGGGTAGCCTATCCTTTGTCCAGCAGATCTTCCCGATCCAGGAATCGAACTAGGGCCTCCTGCATTGCAGGTGGATTTAAAGATTAAATATGATATATAAAGCATTACAAGAGGATTCTTTACCAGCTGAGCTACTAGGGAAGCCCAAATGCTTTAATGCTTTATACATACCTTATTGCATTGGAGTCACAAAGTCCCATAGTCCATGGGGTCACAAAGAGTTGGACACAACTGAAAGACTTTCACTTTCACATATAGCATTAAATATAGTGCCTGACATAAGGACTTAACAAATTCTCTCTTAAAAGTAAGTTATTGATGGGGTATATATAGCAGGATATGATGGTGATTTGTGATTTATTACAACTCAGTTGTAGACCTTGCGTTAGAAATTTTATCTTTTAAATAAAGTACTGATCTGCTTTCAAACGATATATAAAAAAAAAATTCTCCACACTTGAATTTTAGGGAAAACCAAAAGGTTTGTCTTCCAAGTGTGAAACCTTTATGCTGTTACAAATCTTCAACCCAAGCAGAACAGAGAGTCCAAGCTTCCCCAAAGTATAAATGCCCAGGTCCTACCACTTGTTCACTTGCTCATTATTTCTTCCCTTTAACAATTCTTTTAGGAGCTGTATGACAGCAGCTACCTTGAAAAGAACTGAGAAGTTCTAGTGAGTCAGAAATGATCCAGACTGTGTGTCGATGCCAATAGTCCTAGCACTTAAGTATTTGATTGAGGGGAAACCTCCATTTATCCACTTTGAAGAGGATCATCAGGAGGGATTAAAAATTTAGTACTTTAGGCTCATTAAGGGTTAGAGTGGAGTAATTATGTAGCTGGTAGCAAATGCTACAGTCTCCACTTGAACAGTAAGATATGTTATTTCTTGAGACTTACTGGCCCTCTTCAAGGAGCTTCACAATTTGAAAATGTTGTCTTCTTGGAGAATAAGTTCTGCTGACCCATTATTTTAGATTTGGTGTCCCCCCCCTTTTTTTTTTTTTTTTGCAAAGTGTGCTTTCAGAGATGGTAATGCTCTTAAAGGGCTATGGGCTCTGTAGAGTGTTTCCCTGTGGCACAAGCAATGCTTATTGTCTTCCATCAGTGAGCCTCTTCATATAGTGCTCAAAAGAGAACACCCTCATACTACATTTACTGTGTTTATTGATGATTTTGCTGCTAGTTTAATTTCCTAATCTGGCAAGTAGAGANATGGGCTCTGTAGAGTGTTTCCCTGTGGCACAAGCAATGCTTATTGTCTTCATCAGTGAGCCTCTTCATATAGTGCTCAAAAGAGAACACCCTCATACTACATTTACTGTGTTTATTGATGATTTTGCTGCTAGTTTAATTTCCTAATCTGGCAAGTAGAGAAGTAATTAAATGCTCTTGAGACATTGAGCCTGGTTTGCCATTCTTCATCACCAAAATTTTAAGAAACTTGGCTTTTAAATCAGCAAATCTGTGCTTCTGTTTTTCAAGTCTTATTTGTATAGCACACAGGAACATGTTAATTTCAAAAGAACACACAGTTGGATCTACTTTTAAACTAATTGGAAGAGTTTGTGATAATTTGTTTTACCTTAAATTTTATTATTATTTTTTAATCTGGACATATCACCTAGGATAATCTCTTAATCCCTAACTTAAAATCTATCCATTCTGGTTTTATATATGATTCTAATAAAACAGGTAATATTGCCATAATTCAGAACTATGAAAACATATACATTACTTACACATACACATTACTTACTAGGTGATTTTACTGCATAAAAGTACAGTTCAGGAAAGATATATTAGAACTCTGTGGTGCTCCTAGACCGTTGTAGAAAGACCGTTGTAGTTAAGTTTTACTTCCATTCCTCTATCTGGAAGCTGTTTGAAAGCAGAGGCTGTGCCTTAGTCATTAGAATCTCCATTGCTCACCAATAGGCCCAGTACGTGGTAAGCTTCCAGTAAATACTACTTTACTTGTATTGACTTTGAAATGGAACAAAATATGGAATAAGCTATAATAGTAGCTCTTGATCCATGCCATAACCTTTCTTGTCCCCCCCTTAAGGTTTACAAAAAACAGTTAAACTAATTATAACCATTATAGTTGTAAATCAGACCACACATTTAAAAAAAACTAATTTTTATTGGAGTATAGTTGCTTTACAGTGTTGCGTTAGTCTCCTGTAAAGCAGTAGACCACACATTTCATTAAAAATTGACATAGACACCTCTTTGACAGGACTGTTTCATTCAAAGAAATGAAAACTAGCATTGTATATGGAATAGCAATATCACTTGAATTTTCACTTCTCAACTTGATGTCACAAAGATAAAAATACACACCTGTAGTCTCATCCCAGTCTAGTAACTGGGCTGAAAGAAAGTCCATTTAGTTAAGTAGCCAAATTGGTTGTTGGAGTTATTTTATGTACTAGGTAACAATATTGCTGATTGATTTTTTTCATTTTAAATTATTTATTCTGTGAATTTTTCTCCCTAAGGCAGTGAACTGAAAAAGTGACATTTTTTTCTGCTGTTGATAAGCATTATGAGTAGAAATCAATAGTTAAATTGACCCAATAACAGATGCCTGGGGTCTGCTATTGAGACAATAACATCAGAAAGCAACGTATATAGACTCTAACAAGGCCCAGAAGCCTCCTTTGCTTTTGTTTTGCATATGTATTAAGTAGCATAAGGCTTCCTTGATAGCTCAGTTGGTAAAGAATCCCCCTGCAATGCAGGAAACCCCAGTTCGATTCCTGGGTTGGGAAGAACCCCTGGAGAAGGGAAATGCTACCCACTACAGGGTTCTGGCCTGGAAAATTTCATGGACTGTATAGTCCGTGGGGTTGCAAAGAGTTGGACACAACTGAGCGACTTTCACTTTCTTTCAAGTAGCATAAGACAGTGCTCATGAATTGCATTCTTTTTTCCTAGGGAGTCTATATAAACCAGGATTCTGTTCATTAATAGATAGGCTGCAGTCCATACCATATGCCAAAAACAGGTATATACTCGCTTAAAGTTTGCTAGACCTCTGTAACACATTAGTGTAGAATTTATCTTTTATACCTTGCCAATCACTAGCTGCTTCTCTCTGACATTGTATTCACATTCTGTGTGAAAAATAGATTTTATATTTCATTTATAATTTATCTAGGTATATTTATTGGACACTTGTTAAGTGATAAACTTTATAAGGAGAAAGGATCAATATATTAATATTAATAATTCTAACTCCCTTTATGTACAAATGCAAAATTCATCTAACTGTGCTTATTCAGTCAGTGCTGTTGTTAAATGGATAACCTGAAGGAATATTTTCAAATCAATGGTGTACATAACACTAATATTAATAATTTGAACTCCTTTTCTACATATATCTGTATGTTCTTTAAATATAGATAGGATATATCTAGATCTGTGAGTAATTGGCTTCTTTTCCTCCTTTCTTCTGATCAGTGTCATAGATAATTTGTAAAGCACATGGTATGCAAAAACAATCCCCCTATTCTCTTTTTGGTTGTAATAACTATTGCTGACCAAAATCAAATAATTTCTCTAAACCATGCTTTCACTTTTCCACTTCTCTAGTCAGAAATAAATCCTCTGTGTGCTCCCTGAGGGAGGAATAGTTTAGCAGGGAATCACTTAATAATCACTGTTCATTAATCGCATAGAATCCTTTTTTAATGTCAACTCTGTCATTTATATAAAATGTATGTTTCCTTGAAGAATCTCTATGAATTACTTGTTCATTCTCATTGCTTTTCGTATATTTCATTATACTCCTTAGGAGCTCATTCGTTTCAACTATAAATTGAATGTTGCTTATGTACAGAGTCTGTGAATAACAAGAGATAGCAATGGCACCTTTTCTTTGATTTACTTGTTATCTTCTGATCATATGAATAGCCCGTTGATTCAGCTCTCTCCTTGCATAGCTTTGTTGAAGGCTGCAGGGAGTGGTATGGTGGAGTTGGCTTACTTAAGACCTCTTTCTAACTCCAGGTTAAGTGACGTCATATTGGCAGCTTAAACTTGGCCATGGTGGGAGGATTTACACTGTGGAAATTGGCAAATGCTACAACTCCCTCCTCAGAAAGCCACTTATTAAACACTTAGCAGCACTCACTAGTTATAGAATTATCTCTTCTTTTTTGAACAATTATTTGACCATGTGGAATAGCCATGTAGAAACTTCTTTCCAAATTATCTTCTTTCTCTGCTGTTTTATTTATTTCCAGGTACTTTCTTTCTGTCCCACTTGCCAGTGGAGGGACTGAGCAGATTACTTATGCTTTCTGTGTCCTGGTGTCCTTATCTGTAAGAGAGGGATAATAATGGTACCTGCCTTGGGGTGGATATGATGTTGAATAAGAAACATACTTTTATCTGTCTAATAGCAAAATGCTTGATGTACAATGAACACACAAGTAGTATTACTATTTACCTTTCTGTACTTTAATTAATAGGTATTTATTGATTCCTTCTAAGTACTTTACATTTTGCTTAGTCCAGTGGGTCATTGATTGAGACTCAGTGCCTCTAACCATGAGTATGACCCACTGGTTAAAAGCCTTCTTTTTTTTGCTGTCCCAACCTAACGTCTTCTCTTTTTTTTCTGTTTTTCTTCTTAGAGCTTTTTTCTCCCTGTATGAGTTTTGCAAACTTTCTTCATACTTAGATTTAGTTTACACATGATCTCTTCTAAGAAGCTTCTCCTCAAATCTGCCCTGGTTGTGCTATTGTCCTGCCTTCTTGTTTCTGTAATGCACCCAGTTCATATCTCCATCACTGTCCTTGGCACGTGAATTCTAATTACATGCATCTTCCTCCCTCTCTGGATTTCAGTGCATGACATGTGCCTTCCACCTTCATGTTTTTGTCACTTAGTGAAATACTTGTTACGTAGTAGACTCCATCGTAGTAGTAGTCTGAATGGTTGTTGGTTGAAGGAATATGAGACTTTGCTCCTAAGACCTTATTACTTGGTTGAAGAGATGATAGGATACCCATGNGCCTTCCACCTTCATGTTTTTGTCACTTAGTGAAATACTTGTTACGTAGTAGACTCCATCGTAGTAGTAGTCTGAATGGTTGTTGGTTGAAGGAATATGAGACTTTGCTCCTAAGACCTTATTACTTGGTTGAAGAGATGATAGGATACCCATGTGACATGAAGGTGGACAAGAAAGCATTTTATAATGATATCTATATTTGTTTGAAAGTGAAAGTCGCTCAGTCATGTCTGACTCTTTGTGACCCCATGGATGCAAATTAAGTTTATAATTTATTTTCATATATATATTTTCCTGAAGTAGGAAAGGTCATTTATTTCCCTGTTACAGATTTTTATGTTCACAAATATGAATGAATTGAGTTAGGTCAGTCAGATCAAGTTTTAAGTAGCAGCACCTAGCTTGCCAACCAGGTTTTGCTTTTGTTCTATTTCTGAATCAGAAATACAGAAGAAAGTTTGGTTATTCTTATAAGCAATACTTGGTTTTCATTTTCTTTCCCTTATTTGGCAAGCTTTAAGAAATTACTATGGTGTTATCTTCCAATTAAAAAAATAAAAATTTTAAAAATACAAAAACAAAAAAAATTTTATAGTGATATTTAAGCATATGCAGAATTAAAGAAATATTGTAACACCTCCTGCTATATCAATCAGCATTTTGCATGTGTGCATCCATGTGAACATTTTCGGAATACTTTGTCTTTTTTCATTTATTACCTTCCACGTACCTTTTGTCCCTGGAATCTTTTTTTTTTGTTCCCCTGATATCTTTGGAAACAAATCTCAGACATTCTTATCAGTTTACTTATAAGTATGTATGAACTTAGTGTATTAATAACTTGTTTTAAATATAACATATTTACGAATCTATCAATATTGATAATAATTTCATTGTATGACTTAATTTCCAGTTTATATTCAACATTTTCCCATATCACAGCAAATCTTTTTTACAAATAGATCGTTCAGATGAGCATCTAAAAAATACCTATTTGGATTTTATGTCTTTCAAGATTCTTTTAAACTGTGATAATTCCTGCTCCTTTTCCCCTTCATGCTTTATTTGTTGAGAAAAATCAGGTCATTGTCCTAGAGAATATTTGAGATCCTGAATTTAGCTAATTGCTTCCCAGTAGTATTATTTAGCTTGTTCCCCCATCACCCTTATTTTCTGTAGACTAGAAATTAAAACTAGAATTGAATTTTATTTTAATGCTACTACTTATTATTTGATGAGAACATTTCCCAACTGGTGCTGTGTACTTCCAGTTGCATCCCATCAGGAGGGAATAAATTCATTTCTCTCCACTTTTAATGATGTTGAAATCTATCAGTAAGTTCAGGTGAAATTGGACCAGTTCCTATAAAGTTCTCCATCACATCTGGATCCAGTGGTTTCACTCCACTGTTGAGCATTTTCATAGCACCATGATTTTGTTAGGGATTGTAAAGCAGTGACTTTTAATTATGTTATTCTTGCTGCATTTATTACCTGAAATTTTTCCATGAAGTGCTTTTCCATAGTATCTCTTTGGCAATTCCACAATACAATTTATAGCATAAGATGTTGGAGAAGGAAATGGCAACCCACTCCAGTATTTTTGCCTAGAGAATCCTGTGGACAGAGGAGCCTGATGGGCTGTTGTCCATAGGGTCGCATGGAGTTGGACACAACTGAAGCAACTTAGCATGCATGCATGCATTGGAGAAGGAAATGGCAACCCACTCCAGTGTTCTTGCCTGGAGAATCCCAGGGATAGAGGAGCCTGGTGGGCTGCTGTCTATGGTGTCACACAGAGTCAGACAGAACTGAAGTGGCTTAACAGTAGCAGCAACAAAAGATGGAGAAATGCATGATTTTTTATTTACCAGTATTCAGAATCAGACATTAACTTCTAATAAAAAAGTGAAATACAGTTATAGATATATTCAAAGTATTCTAGCATATTTTAACAAAATTTCCTTTAGGGAAATTATTTGAATTTTTTTTCTTTTTTTTGGATGAATGCATTTTGATAACATTACTTCTCATGGAACGTTCCCTTTCCTTTCTGTTTACTGTAAATATACTGCTATCTGATTGAGTCTATTCTCTCAGCAGTTATTTGTTGCTCATCTTTTTTCTTTGGTAAGCACCTGGTTAGGCTAGCTACTTAGGATGTAGACACTGGCCCAGCTTTTTNTCCCTTTCCTTTCTGTTTACTGTAAATATACTGCTATCTGATTGAGTCTATTCTCTCAGCAGTTATTTGTTGCTCATCTTTTTTCTTTGGTAAGCACCTGGTTAGGCTAGCTACTTAGGATGTAGACACTGGCCCAGCTTTTTCACAGAATATAAGTTTGGGTTTGTTTCCTATTCATAATATGATGTGATTTAAAAAAAAATGTGTCTATGAATCTGTTTTTGCTTACTCTCATATTTGGTGTCCTATATTATATGTTTTTAACAAACAATATTTTTAGTTGATTTTAGAGACCCTGGCCCTAGTCTCTGAAATAAAAACAATAAAGAGATGTGAAAGTTGTTACTACTGACCCAAAGAAAAATTAAGTATCTGCATATAGGGCACTCTGTGACAAATGAGGAAGTTTTTATTTTTACTATTTGGAAAGGTAAGAAGAGGGAATAATGAGGACCTCTATAAGACAAAAGACAAAAGTAAATGCTTAAGATCCTGTGCTGTCTTGACATAAGCAAGTACTTGAACTTAGTTTGACTTCTGTTTTGAGGAACTGAGGGTGACATTTTATGGATGTCTTTATCTCCTATAATTAAAATATGTTTTGACAGGATTTTTTTAAGGTGTTTTGGATTTGAGAAAACATATATCTAAATCTTTGTGAACATCTTGTATGAGTAGCCAGTGTAAAATGTACTAGTAAGATCCTCCTTTCTCTACAAGATTTGTGTTTCAGTTCAGTTCAGTTCAGTTCAGTCGCTCAGTCGTGTTCCACTCTTTGCGACCCCATGAATCACAGCACACAAGCCCTCCCTGTCCATCACCAACTCCCGGAGTTGACTCAGACTCACGTCCGTCAAGTCAGTGATGCCATCCAGCCATCTCATCCTCTGTCGTCCCCTTCTCCTCCTGCCCCCAATCCCTCCCAGCATCAGAATCTTTTCCAATGAGTCAACTCTTCACATGAGGTGGCCAAAGTATTGGAGTTTCAGCTTCAGTATCAGTCCTTCCAATGAACACCCAGGACTGATCTCCTTTAGGATGGACTGGTGGGATCTCCTTGCAGTTCAAGGGACTCTCAAGAGTCTTCTCCAACACCACAGTTCAAAAGCATCATTTCTTCGGTGCTCAGCTTTCTTCACAGTCCAACTCTCACATCCATATATGACCACTGGAAAATCCATAGCCTTGACAAGAGGGACCTTTGTTGGCAAAGTAATTGTCTCTGCTTTTTAACATGCTATCTAGGTTGGTCATAACCAAGGAGTAAGCATCTTTTAATTTCATGCCTGCAGTCACCATCTGATGTGATTTTGGAGCTCCAAAAAATAAAAAGTCTGACACTGTTTCCCCATCTGTTTGCCATGAAGTGAGGGGACCAGATGCCATGATCTTCATTTCTAATGTTGAGTCTTAAGCCAACTTTTGCACTCTCCTCTTTCATTTTCATCAAGAGGCTTTTGAGTTCCTCTTCACTTTCTGCCATAAGGGTGGTGTCATCTGCATATCTGAGGTTATTGATATTTCTCCCGGCAATCTTGATTCCAGCTTGTGCTTCCTCTAGACCAGCGTTTCTGGTGATGTTCTCTGCATAGAAGTTAAATAAGCAGGGTAACAATATACAGCCTTGACATACTCCTTTTCCTATTTGGAACCAGTCTGTTGTTCCATTTCCAGTTCAAACTGTTGCTTCCTGACCTGCATACAGGTTTCTCAAGAGGCAGGTCAGGTGGTTTGGTATTCCCATCTCTTGAGTGCACAGTTGCACTCATCTCACATGCTAAAGTAATGCTCAAAATTCTCCAAGCCAGGCTTCAGCAATACATGAACCGTGAACTTCCAGATGTTCAGGCTGGTTTTAGAAAGGGAGAGGAACCAGAGATCAAATTGCCAACATCTGCTGGATTTGTGTTTAGGAGATAGCAAATACAATATCATGTTGAAATCACCAGAAAAATGTATTCTGCATATCTAAGGTTATAATTTATATTGTTTTGCTAGACATGTGCTGTTAATGTTGTAAATTTTGGGTATTATTTAAATAACCATTGTATTCCAAAGTCTTGGAAGACTTCTCACATATTTTCTCTAGAATAGAAACTCTTTTATTCATGTTCAGATAGTATGAAATAGCTGTTATGATTTCTTGAAATTAGGGTAAAAGGCAGATTCCTGGAATATCGTTGAAAATACTTTTTTGCAATTGAAAATCAGGAAGATAGAGAAATTTTACAGTTGGCTTATAAGTCTATGCTAACATGTTTTATGATGTATGATGTTGCAGAGAAGTGCTGAGAGGCAAGAGATGTTTAAAAGCAGCAGTATTAGGTTTGCTTTGCTAGCACCTTATCAGGAAATTTGAAAGACAAAAAACTAAACCCTTTAATTGTGGTATCTGGTAACGGAGGATTAAGCTGAATTTAACTTTGAAGATAAGAATTGATATTTATATTATGTCAATGGAAACAATAGCTGTATTTTTGACTTGAGGAAATTGCTTAATCTAAATAGCATGAAAGTTGACCAGAAAGTGTACTCATCCATAAATATTGATTGTTTTAATCTATTGAAAACGGAAGGCTAACGTCAAGGATACAGTAGTAAACTTCTAAAAGGAGTTGATGAAAAGTAAATGTTATGCAGCACGAAAAGAATGCCAGGGGGAAAATTGACAGAGAAGAATAACAGGAAGATTAGTCATTTCTGGAAGGAAAAAAAGGTGGGGAATGGGGGAAGAAGTATTTTAAACAGGAAGGGGGAACTGGAGGTACCAGTGCTAACAGACAGAGAGGAGTTCATTACAGGGCAGAACTGGACTTAAAAAAAAAGGGATAATACTGGTCACATTTAGTTACAACATACAGTGTTTATGTCAATAACAAACAAAAATAAAATGGAGATGTTTTCTGTTAGGGATTCAGAGAAATAAAAGAAATGATGTTGAAATAAAAGAGCGATACTTACTCCTTGGCCAAACTGACCTGGCTTAAGTCACATAGCAATGTCCAACTGCATAAAGAAAATGGATTTCTTTTAAAACAGGCGAACATTCTACTGTTTTCAAGTGTTAGGTAAAACAAAAACATTTTGGATGTCTTTAAATAAGTGTGCTATTTGGTTTGAAATAATTTTCACTTATCTGACAACTGAAGAGGTAACAGTCTCCAAATAGTTTAAGAATTGTTTCTATAAATTCTCAAAAATATAAATTTAACTCTATATATCAGATGAAGTATATATGTGTAACAGTCCCTGTAACAGAAAACAAGAAAGTTAACATCACAAGTGGTGTATGTGTTGGTAGAATCCTATTAATCCTTCATTTCTGTTAGGGTCATTCATGGAACGGCTTTTGTTGGACACGTTTTCCAATGTCTCTGAATGTTCTCATCTGTCAAAGAGTAATAATAATATATCTGCCTGCAAGTTGTGTAATAAGGATTAGATGAATTGGTAGACATAGACCTGGAAGTGGCATTTTGTCTTTCTACTTTTAATCTGATATCCAGATATTGAAACATAGGCTTGTATGTTGTATTTCCAACTAACCAACATGGGAAGATGGATAATTGTAGTAGAAGCTCTTACTGATGCCTTGATGCTTAAAATGTCATATGCTAGGTTATATATGTATCCGTACTTGACATATAAAACTGTTACTTCTGTTGGTCATCCCTCAGTAACTAATTACATAAAAAGTAGTTTTTAATCACAGCATCAGGACAAAATTTGTGTATTCTCCTATTTAGAAAAAATATAAATGAAGAAAGTGGCTTATGTATATTGAAATAAAGATATCAAATTTTAAAAGGTTATCTAACTAATGTAACTTTAGAGACCCAAGACTACTATTATTTTAGGTAACCACATAGGACATATTCTATATCACTTCATTTATAGAAATATGATATGCAGTCAGGTAAGCATTTCCTGTTTATTTTATGATAAATTGAAATACTTTCATGACTCATGTACACACACTTCCAGAGATAAAGTCTGATTCCAGCCCAGAACAACCAGTTTGCACGAACACCAAATACTAGTAAAAAGTTCTCTCGCTTTCTCCCCCTTTCTACCCTTACCCACATACAGACAGACACTCTTTCCATATACACACACACCCAGCCTCCCAGGCATAATTTTGTAGGAAGTGTTTATTTTCTCAACTACAGAAAACAAACCTTATCTCAAACACTGAAAGTCCTTCCTTTTCCTGGTTTGGAAACACTAAGTCATACTTGGAGATTTTCTTTAGCCAGGATTTAGGTTTATTTCAAGCTTAAAAAGTTGTGAGGATAAAATGACTCAGAAATTTCTAATGCACAATTAAAGCTTTTCACTTTTAGGTCACCAGTACATATTGAGCTGACTTGTGTTAGCTAAGGATTGATTACAGTTGGTACGTTGTTTAATTTCCNTTAGGTTTATTTCAAGCTTAAAAAGTTGTGAGGATAAAATGACTCAGAAATTTCTAATGCACAATTAAAGCTTTTCACTTTTAGGTCACCAGTACATATTGAGCTGACTTGTGTTAGCTAAGGATTGATTACAGTTGGTACGTTGTTTAATTTCCAGAAGAAGCTGGGAAGCTCACTGCAGCTCTTCCTGTTTTGTTCTGCGTATGGGCTAGAATTGGTGCTTATTAATATAGTTCTTTGCAGATAAAGCCAAGTTTACGGAATTAAATAAAAGAGAGTCGACCTAGTAGGAGCTGATGAATAAGAAGCTATTAATTTAGTCATCCACAAACATATATTTATTGTCTGACACCTTTCTAAAAGTAAAGTGTGTTAAAATGATCGGAATCATATTTCGAAGTTTTTAATTGCAATCATTGACAGCAAGAAGTAAGAACTATAACTTCAATAGATAAGACAAAGAGTCAGAATGACTATATATATATATATAATATGTTTATTTATATTCATATGAAATTCAGATGACTGCATCAGTGAGTCATGATCGTCCTTTTTATGCCAAAGTCATAAAATTATTTGTTATATTCTGTCTTATGTAAAAGCCCATGGAATTATTTTATTTTTTCCACCCCAAAAATTCCAGAATATATTTCTAAAAATCTTGAATAACTTGTTTTAATTCAGTGTTAACATTGGACTTTGAGATAAGTTTAAATCTTGTTATCAGCAAGAGAAAAATCAAGCTTATGTGGATACAGTCTATAATTCCAATTCCTAAGTATTTCTGCAGAGAAGGTAGTTGTCTAGAAATACGGTAAAGAATTGTCATCTTCCTTCTGTGGAAACTTTTGATTGTAAAAATAATTGAGAGTAAATAGGCTCTAATGCATCACCCCAGGCTGTGCCACATGGGTATGTAAATTTCTTCCTGCTAAATGCCACCAAATGGCTGCGTTTCTTACAGCTGGTGGCTAAATTCTGACAGAGGGCAGATACCTTTACTATAATTGTATTTTCTCTCTGAAGTTTTCATGGATTCTTATGGTAATTTATATCAAGTTAAAGCCATAAAAAGCTAAAGTTGGCCAAAATTTGTCCAGAGAGTTAGACTTGCTTCCAAATTAATTGCTTGGTCTCAATATTCTTATTGGTTTCTCAGACTTACACATGGCTCCCTAGGTGCTTGATTTGAGCTGTCTGACATTCCCCAGATGGCTTTGTGTCCTTAAGAGCTAATTCAAAGAAGGTCATTTCAACTGCTGAATATTCAAGGAAGTATCCTGGTTGAAGGTTGGTTGCAGCTGGTGTCTCAAGGGATGAACCTTGGATTTCTGAAGCTTTCTCTGAGCTCACAGTTATTGTCTTGGCCCTACACATGATCACATTTATTTGCCAGCGAGGGAATAAAAATAAATATGACACTGGGCAGTGGTAATCCCCCCAAAAAGAATGACTGACACTGTGTGGATAATAATGTTACTACTTTGTTATTGCCTCTGAAGATATG
Source organism: Neotragus pygmaeus (assembly GCA_006410875.1). Taxonomy (NCBI): domain Eukaryota; kingdom Metazoa; phylum Chordata; class Mammalia; order Artiodactyla; family Bovidae; genus Neotragus; species Neotragus pygmaeus. The sequence goes on along the minus strand of SJYV01048032.1, from coordinate 126,750 downwards.
ATACATTGGAATAAAGTATGAAACTGAGTTTGTCCTTTCTAAAATCTGAGAATAAAACATTTGTAAATTACTTAAATTAGTAAGCATCATTAAGACAAATGATAGAATTGTGTAAGCTTATCTACTTATTAGTTGCTCAGTCGTGTCCGACCCTGCGACCCTGTGGGCTGTAGCCAGCCAGGCTGTTCTATCCATGGAATTCTCCAGTCAAGAATACTGGATTGGGTATTGTCCATTCTCTTCTCCAGGGGATCTTCCCGACCCAGGGATCGAACCTGGGTCTCCTGTACTGCAAGCAGATTTTTTACCATCTGAGTTACCAGGGTATATGATATTGTGTACTTCATACCTACCTTTTTGAAAAGGAGCGGGGGTAGATGATCCTTCTCCCACCAGGGTTCTGGCCAGCTGACATTTCTTATCTCCTTTATTTAAGAATCTAACATGTAATCAGCTTTCACAAGGCAATAGAGGGTAGGCGTAGGCACAAAACCACTTCAGGAACTACATTTCCTGAATCCAAAGTTTACATTTGCTGTTTCTATGACCTTTGGCAATGTCCTTAACATTCTTACCCCGCTAAATAGGAACATATTTACCTTATTGAGTTGTTTTGAATCTTGAAGAAGTAAAGGACTTAATGAAATTCTAGGGCACACAATAAGTACCATATACATATGCTCGGTTTACCTAAACTTTGTAAACCAGAACTGATACTGCAGTTTTCACAACATGTTTAAGAGCTCCAGGCCTGGAACTATCTATAACCTGGGTTCAGTGATCATTTTTGAGCCCTGTGATCTTAAACATGTGACATAACTTGACTGAGCCTCAGTTTTCTCATTTGCAAAATGGAGTAGTAATAATAGCTGATTTTGTTGCGGCGAAGATTAAATGGAATAACACATGTAAAGTAATGAGTGCCTGGTACTTCTTGGGTATGTGGTATGTGTTAATTACTGTTATGATTTTTACTTTGATGTTTAAGTGAGCATGTGAAGTACTGGTACATGAGCAACATGTGATAGTCAGAATCTGTGTATGTAGAGTTTCAGTTTTGCTAATGAGAATTATTGTTATTTACTGTGCAGAGAATACATGTGTTGGTGTTTATAATTATTTTCTAATACTTATTAGGAGAATAGTAGTAATGTGTTTTTCACTTACCCTTTGTTAGACTATTTATATTTTTTAAAAAAAATCTTAATTTTTTTTTTATCTGTAAGATTTGAGCTCTGGATAAATTAGTTAAATAAAGTAAATGTTTTGTTAGTGATTTACCTTCTATGTCTAGACATATTCTAGCCACTCATTAAGTTGAGTGCCACGGGGAGGAAAAGCAACTCATCAATAACATAAAAATGGGAATGAAAGAGAGAAACAGAGAAGACATTGCTTCTTCTGTAAAATAAAGTTCATGAGTCCTGATATTTCTCCATCTGTCGGGAGTGTTGTAAAGATTATGAAAACATTAGCGTTTGTAAAATGTAATTCTGTGCCAGAAAGGCAAATAGAGTATTATGAAAGAAACGACCAAAGTTGCATGATGACATTTATTTCATATGGTAACATCCTTTTTTTCATTAACAGGAAATGTTAGGGCAAAGTACCTGCTTCTTAGGAGTGGGAAAGGTAAATGAAAATTACCTTTCAAGTCTTCTTTATGATAAACCTTTAAGACTGTGTTTTCCATAGAACAAAGATACATCAAGTCTTTATGATAAACCTTTAAGACTGTGTTTTCCATAGAATTAAAAACGTGGAATTTCATAGTAAAAGTATATTTATCACCTTGTTTGGGGAGCAGATTTTAAGCATGATCACAGGAAAACACCTGTTTTGACACTCTGTGGGGAAGGCACAAACATACGGGCAAACTCTGTCTAGGTGTAGAGTAAACAAGAATGCTTTGGCTAGCATCCTGCAAGGAGTCGGGTCTAAATGGTCTGCTCCAGCTTCTGCTGCTGCTGCTGCTGCTAATATTGCTGGGAAGGACAAGTGGCTGACCTGGCATATCCTTTACTCTTGGTGCTGCCCCAGTCACTCAGGAAATGTTTAAGGGAACCTCCTGGATCCTTTTCATGGCACCATGGCAAGAAGAAGCAGTATCTTATCTATTGAAGATAAAGCATGGAATTGGCTAATGGATGCTGGTGAGTGAATAAGGCAAGTGGGGAGCCAGTTTATTAAGATACGCTTTGGGCAGACCCGCTCTCTTGAGGACTGAGGTGGCGACCCTGGGAAAATGGCAGCTATAGTTGGAATCTCAGAACTTTGTTAGAAATCATAATTTTAACACTCGTGACCTGATCCATGATACCATATATGTTCCATTAATAAAATTCATATTTATTCCCAGCTTGACCACTTGAAAGTTCTAATACTGAAGTTTGTTAGCTGTCTCAGTATATGGAGTAGATGTTATTTCTTAGGCCCTATTTAATCTTCATTCTTGTTTTTCACTTGACCCACAGTGATTTTTTTTTAATAACTTTTCAGTGTATGAAAGAAATTATTTTTCCTTTCAAATCTAAATGAGCCACTCCTTTTTTCAACACAGTAAGAATATAGAATTTTAAATTAAGAGACTATATATTACATATAATTCTTACCAGGAATATTCTTTTCAATTCAAGATAATTATGTAAGGAAATTAGTAAGATACTGTTCATATTAGTCAGATAGTTGCTCAAGATGAATCTTTGACATTAGCAATAAAGAAATTTCATTGCTAATGTATTTAATTGCAAATATAAGATAGTTTCCTTGAGCGAGTTTTTAGATTGGTAAAATGAGTAATTTAAATGAGCTAACCCACTCCAGACCTCTTGCCTGGAAAATTCCATGGATAGAGTCACCTGCTAGGCTATACAGTCTATGGGATCGCAAAGAGTCTCACACAACTAAGCAACTTCACTTCTCATCTCATTTTTTCTCACTCTAAAATTCTCTCATGCTAAAATTTCCTTTCCCCAAAGCAGAGGCCCATTTTTGATAATCCTACTATGAGATTTGAAATACATATGTATCTCTTCCATCTTATAATTTATATCAGAAGTGAATATGTGCCAATTAATTAATAGTTTGCCTGTATCTTTCATGAAAAGATTGGAAGATACAAGTGATACTTGGAAATATCAAGTTTTTCATAGAGGTGTAGACCACGCTTTTCCAGAATAATTAATCTATGATTAATAGGTGTTTAATAAAAAACTTTGACAGTCAGATTTAGGAATTTATTCAGAGCATAGTAAAGGCCCTTGAAGCCATGACTTTAATGTCATTTCAATTTTTAAGAACTCTGTTTGACCATAACTGCCACTCCCCCATCATCTGTGGTTTTTGAGAAGTGCCTTTTCACATGTGGCGGGACTATTCAGCCAATAAATGTATATTGAGTACCCGCTGAAGGAACTAGCTGCCCACTCCAGTATTCTTGCCTGGAGAACTCCACGGATGGAGGAGCCTGGTGGGCTACAGACCATGGGATCACAAAGAGTTGTCAACGACTGAGTGACTAACACACACACAGTACACCTACTATGTTTCCAGGTTAACGAGGTGCAGGAATACAATTGTAAGGAATACAGTTGTGACTAACACACACACTACACCTACTATGTTCCCAGGTTAACGAGGTGCAGGAATACAATTGTAAGTACCTTTGTCAAAAATTTCTTCCTTTGTGATGCTTATCAATAGGGAAACAAACATTGGTTTAGATTATGTAATCATATTACTTTTAGGAAGATACTGTAGTAGCAATATCATGTTTATTTTTAAAAAGCCACTCACTACCAATTTTTCTGTTTTCACGAACAATCCTGACATACTATTCTGTCTGAAGAGCTTATCATTGAATGGACTGTACTATTTTAATTGGCAACATTAATTCAGTTTCTTGTCTTCTCTTCCACATTTTTTATTTGTATGTTTTAGTTTTTGTTGTTTAGATTATTGAAATTGATTTTCATGAGAGGGATTGAGAAAAGAGGTCAAAAACAAACTGTAATTGATTTTAAAATATTTAAAGTCAGACTTACTACATTGAAAAAAAAGTCAGCTTCCATTTGGTTTCCACCATAGGGACTCACTTCATCTTTTCTTATGCAAACCTATCATATTGACATGATTGTGTCTTAAAAAATTAAGCTTTAGTTCAAACAAACATCTGTCTCCACTTAGGTACTGTTTATACAATAAAATTATTTTTAAAGGAAAATTCATATTCCTCATCCTCTTACACAATCTCAGTTCTCTCAAATTTAAAATACTAGCTGCCTGGGCAGTACTTACTATTTTGTAGTATAAGGTTATTTCATTTTATAAAAATATCTGACCCNGTTACTACTTTGTTATTGCCTCTGAAGATATGATACATTGGAATAAAGTATGAAACTGAGTTTGTCCTTTCTAAAATCTGAGAATAAAACATTTGTAAATTACTTAAATTAGTAAGCATCATTAAGACAAATGATAGAATTGTGTAAGCTTATCTACTTATTAGTTGCTCAGTCGTGTCCGACCCTGCGACCCTGTGGGCTGTAGCCAGCCAGGCTGTTCTATCCATGGAATTCTCCAGTCAAGAATACTGGATTGGGTATTGTCCATTCTCTTCTCCAGGGGATCTTCCCGACCCAGGGATCGAACCTGGGTCTCCTGTACTGCAAGCAGATTTTTTACCATCTGAGTTACCAGGGTATATGATATTGTGTACTTCATACCTACCTTTTTGAAAAGGAGCGGGGGTAGATGATCCTTCTCCCACCAGGGTTCTGGCCAGCTGACATTTCTTATCTCCTTTATTTAAGAATCTAACATGTAATCAGCTTTCACAAGGCAATAGAGGGTAGGCGTAGGCACAAAACCACTTCAGGAACTACATTTCCTGAATCCAAAGTTTACATTTGCTGTTTCTATGACCTTTGGCAATGTCCTTAACATTCTTACCCCGCTAAATAGGAACATATTTACCTTATTGAGTTGTTTTGAATCTTGAAGAAGTAAAGGACTTAATGAAATTCTAGGGCACACAATAAGTACCATATACATATGCTCGGTTTACCTAAACTTTGTAAACCAGAACTGATACTGCAGTTTTCACAACATGTTTAAGAGCTCCAGGCCTGGAACTATCTATAACCTGGGTTCAGTGATCATTTTTGAGCCCTGTGATCTTAAACATGTGACATAACTTGACTGAGCCTCAGTTTTCTCATTTGCAAAATGGAGTAGTAATAATAGCTGATTTTGTTGCGGCGAAGATTAAATGGAATAACACATGTAAAGTAATGAGTGCCTGGTACTTCTTGGGTATGTGGTATGTGTTAATTACTGTTATGATTTTTACTTTGATGTTTAAGTGAGCATGTGAAGTACTGGTACATGAGCAACATGTGATAGTCAGAATCTGTGTATGTAGAGTTTCAGTTTTGCTAATGAGAATTATTGTTATTTACTGTGCAGAGAATACATGTGTTGGTGTTTATAATTATTTTCTAATACTTATTAGGAGAATAGTAGTAATGTGTTTTTCACTTACCCTTTGTTAGACTATTTATATTTTTTAAAAAAAATCTTAATTTTTTTTTTATCTGTAAGATTTGAGCTCTGGATAAATTAGTTAAATAAAGTAAATGTTTTGTTAGTGATTTACCTTCTATGTCTAGACATATTCTAGCCACTCATTAAGTTGAGTGCCACGGGGAGGAAAAGCAACTCATCAATAACATAAAAATGGGAATGAAAGAGAGAAACAGAGAAGACATTGCTTCTTCTGTAAAATAAAGTTCATGAGTCCTGATATTTCTCCATCTGTCGGGAGTGTTGTAAAGATTATGAAAACATTAGCGTTTGTAAAATGTAATTCTGTGCCAGAAAGGCAAATAGAGTATTATGAAAGAAACGACCAAAGTTGCATGATGACATTTATTTCATATGGTAACATCCTTTTTTTCATTAACAGGAAATGTTAGGGCAAAGTACCTGCTTCTTAGGAGTGGGAAAGGTAAATGAAAATTACCTTTCAAGTCTTCTTTATGATAAACCTTTAAGACTGTGTTTTCCATAGAACAAAGATACATCAAGTCTTTATGATAAACCTTTAAGACTGTGTTTTCCATAGAATTAAAAACGTGGAATTTCATAGTAAAAGTATATTTATCACCTTGTTTGGGGAGCAGATTTTAAGCATGATCACAGGAAAACACCTGTTTTGACACTCTGTGGGGAAGGCACAAACATACGGGCAAACTCTGTCTAGGTGTAGAGTAAACAAGAATGCTTTGGCTAGCATCCTGCAAGGAGTCGGGTCTAAATGGTCTGCTCCAGCTTCTGCTGCTGCTGCTGCTGCTAATATTGCTGGGAAGGACAAGTGGCTGACCTGGCATATCCTTTACTCTTGGTGCTGCCCCAGTCACTCAGGAAATGTTTAAGGGAACCTCCTGGATCCTTTTCATGGCACCATGGCAAGAAGAAGCAGTATCTTATCTATTGAAGATAAAGCATGGAATTGGCTAATGGATGCTGGTGAGTGAATAAGGCAAGTGGGGAGCCAGTTTATTAAGATACGCTTTGGGCAGACCCGCTCTCTTGAGGACTGAGGTGGCGACCCTGGGAAAATGGCAGCTATAGTTGGAATCTCAGAACTTTGTTAGAAATCATAATTTTAACACTCGTGACCTGATCCATGATACCATATATGTTCCATTAATAAAATTCATATTTATTCCCAGCTTGACCACTTGAAAGTTCTAATACTGAAGTTTGTTAGCTGTCTCAGTATATGGAGTAGATGTTATTTCTTAGGCCCTATTTAATCTTCATTCTTGTTTTTCACTTGACCCACAGTGATTTTTTTTTAATAACTTTTCAGTGTATGAAAGAAATTATTTTTCCTTTCAAATCTAAATGAGCCACTCCTTTTTTCAACACAGTAAGAATATAGAATTTTAAATTAAGAGACTATATATTACATATAATTCTTACCAGGAATATTCTTTTCAATTCAAGATAATTATGTAAGGAAATTAGTAAGATACTGTTCATATTAGTCAGATAGTTGCTCAAGATGAATCTTTGACATTAGCAATAAAGAAATTTCATTGCTAATGTATTTAATTGCAAATATAAGATAGTTTCCTTGAGCGAGTTTTTAGATTGGTAAAATGAGTAATTTAAATGAGCTAACCCACTCCAGACCTCTTGCCTGGAAAATTCCATGGATAGAGTCACCTGCTAGGCTATACAGTCTATGGGATCGCAAAGAGTCTCACACAACTAAGCAACTTCACTTCTCATCTCATTTTTTCTCACTCTAAAATTCTCTCATGCTAAAATTTCCTTTCCCCAAAGCAGAGGCCCATTTTTGATAATCCTACTATGAGATTTGAAATACATATGTATCTCTTCCATCTTATAATTTATATCAGAAGTGAATATGTGCCAATTAATTAATAGTTTGCCTGTATCTTTCATGAAAAGATTGGAAGATACAAGTGATACTTGGAAATATCAAGTTTTTCATAGAGGTGTAGACCACGCTTTTCCAGAATAATTAATCTATGATTAATAGGTGTTTAATAAAAAACTTTGACAGTCAGATTTAGGAATTTATTCAGAGCATAGTAAAGGCCCTTGAAGCCATGACTTTAATGTCATTTCAATTTTTAAGAACTCTGTTTGACCATAACTGCCACTCCCCCATCATCTGTGGTTTTTGAGAAGTGCCTTTTCACATGTGGCGGGACTATTCAGCCAATAAATGTATATTGAGTACCCGCTGAAGGAACTAGCTGCCCACTCCAGTATTCTTGCCTGGAGAACTCCACGGATGGAGGAGCCTGGTGGGCTACAGACCATGGGATCACAAAGAGTTGTCAACGACTGAGTGACTAACACACACACAGTACACCTACTATGTTTCCAGGTTAACGAGGTGCACTAATACAATTGTAAGGAATACAGTTGTGACTAACACACACACTACACCTACTATGTTCCCAGGTTAACGAGGTGCAGGAATACAATTGTAAGTACCTTTGTCAAAAATTTCTTCCTTTGTGATGCTTATCAATAGGGAAACAAACATTGGTTTAGATTATGTAATCATATTACTTTTAGGAAGATACTGTAGTAGCAATATCATGTTTATTTTTAAAAAGCCACTCACTACCAATTTTTCTGTTTTCACGAACAATCCTGACATACTATTCTGTCTGAAGAGCTTATCATTGAATGGACTGTACTATTTTAATTGGCAACATTAATTCAGTTTCTTGTCTTCTCTTCCACATTTTTTATTTGTATGTTTTAGTTTTTGTTGTTTAGATTATTGAAATTGATTTTCATGAGAGGGATTGAGAAAAGAGGTCAAAAACAAACTGTAATTGATTTTAAAATATTTAAAGTCAGACTTACTACATTGAAAAAAAAGTCAGCTTCCATTTGGTTTCCACCATAGGGACTCACTTCATCTTTTCTTATGCAAACCTATCATATTGACATGATTGTGTCTTAAAAAATTAAGCTTTAGTTCAAACAAACATCTGTCTCCACTTAGGTACTGTTTATACAATAAAATTATTTTTAAAGGAAAATTCATATTCCTCATCCTCTTACACAATCTCAGTTCTCTCAAATTTAAAATACTAGCTGCCTGGGCAGTACTTACTATTTTGTAGTATAAGGTTATTTCATTTTATAAAAATATCTGACCCTCACACAACTGAGCGACTTCACTTTCACTTTTCACTTTCATGCATTGGAGAAGGAAATGGCAACCCACTCCAGTGTTCTTGCCTGGGGAATCCCAGGGACGGAGGAGCCTGGTGGGCTGCCATCTGTGGGGTCGCACAGAATTGGACATGACTGAAGCGACAGCAGCAGCAGCAGTGGCTTACTGGATATAAGTTTTGCCCAGGCATGTGCTGCTTTTATTGCATGTTATTAACATAATACATATGACATAACCACATGTATATGAGACTGGGGATGGAAGTCAGCCTTTCCCAACACACAATATTTGAGTTATTTGACACCAAGTAAATAGATTGCGACTGAGCAACTGAACTGAACTGAAAAATAGATTATTATTACTCTTCTAGTTAACTTGGACTTAAAGATTATACACACACACACACACACATACATATATATATATATATATATATAAGCAAATATCCAAAGTCAAGATTATACACACAGAACCTCCATTAGGCAGTAGTAGTTCTTCTCATTTAATTCTAAAACAATATAAAATATTATGTGTGGTTAATTTGCTTCTCATCTTGAAACAGTGACAGTTCCTAAATGAGTCTGATCATTTTAATTTTGATTCATATTAGGAATTATTAAAGTTCTATCAGAGTTTATATTTAGTTTCTAGCTTGATTTTATCCAGCTCATTAAAGCAATATTGTCTTAGGGTCTATCTCCTGTAACTGTTTAATATTTAACATTCACTTGGCTCCTCAAGATAAGTTCTTGAAAGTTTGTGAGGAGTTGAAGAGCTATGCATAGTGGTTAACAAGCTATAGGTGTCTCCATGAAAAAGAGAATATTGTGAAGCCCAGATTTAGGAGAATCTCAGTGAGTAGTTATCCGACAAAGTTAAAAACTACTGAGTTAAGCTCATTTTTCTTTCTGCCTCCTCTTTTCTCTCTTTTTTCCATCTGTGCCTCATCTCTGAACACTCTTTGTTCACTTCTTTTTCTTTTTATTCTTCTTATCTCATTGAATTCCTTCAGTCTGTCTCATCTGATCATAATAGAAAGTGTTGTGTTTGATGAAACATGTTGTATTTAAGAAGCAGTTTTAATGGTTTCTCAGTTTAAAAAATCAACCGGGTTTAACCTTCTTGCTGTCTTCTCACTTTCTCCTCTCATAGTGGATAACTTTGCCTTTGAATCTCTGTAGCCTTGTGGATCAGCACTTTTTTGCATTTGTAAATTCCCTTAATATAAATGTTGTAATAATGTGATTTAGGAATTTTATGCCACTTACTAGATTTTTAAGCTCAACTCCAGTAGATGTTCTATAATGTGTCTTCCTTACTTTTCTTTCTAGAACTAGAGCTCCCTCTCCCCGCTCAGCTGTGTTTTTGGCTGTATGTGGGGTGCTAGAATGGCCTACCTTCGTGTATTTCGTTGCACTTCGCCATCGCTTCTTACGTTCTGTTGGTGGGTTTTGGTGATTCTTTCCAAGCGCTTCTTGAGCTCTGTGCTAGTTGTTCCGTTCCCTTGTTCCCTGAGGGTCTTGTGCTGTGTGGCCACGTCCCCACTTCCTTGGCCCTGTCCATTGACAGACCCGTGGGTTCCCCGATGGCTGCCTCTGAACCCCTGTGAGGGCGGGAATATTCCTCCCCCTGCTGCTACAATTGAGCGCCCTGTGCTGGGTACCACGTTGCCCTCTACACCTGCTTTCAGTTGTTAAGGCTTCCCAAGCTTTGGCTGCGGCTCAGTGATCCTGCTGTCAAAACCCTCAAGCTTTCCTAGCCTCGACACTCAGTGGTAGCAGCAGGTGTTGGGATCTCTCCAAGCCCCTAAGACCCTGGGAGCAAGAGAATGGCCGTTTGACATAGACCTCAGGAGTTTTCAAAGCACCAAGAAACCTCTGCAGAAGATATGTAAAGGTAAGATTCCGATTTCTCCAGGAAGCTGCTCTAGATGCTAAGACAACCGACAGCCGTTAACTTAATGTAGACTCCATAGGTAGGCTATCCTTGGGCCGCTCTGTGTCTGATGATAGAACCAAAGTAAAACACTTCTTTTAGGAATTTGGTGTGATAGTCACATTTCTATTTGACTTTATTTAGATTAAACGACACTGAATAGATTTAAAAAAAAAATACTTTTTCCATCCTTTGAAGTGGAATTTGTGAAGGACCTTTTGGCTTTGTGTATCTTGTCAGAGAATCTTGTTGAGAGTGGAAACAGTTAAAAATAAAATAGAAAGTATCTATTTTTAAAATGCCTGTATTTTATTTACCTCTCTATTCATGTTGAAATCCAGAAACATGAAATGGTAATTTCCTCACAGTTTTCAAACTCAAATTCCAAAGTCCATAGTTAATTCAGAAGGAATGAGAAGGGCAGCTCAGTTCATGGCAGTGCCAGGATACATTATTGTCCTTTGTCCAAAATTACTGCTTGTTGTTCTAAATGTAGCAGTCTCTTTTCTTTTAGAATTTAATTTCATTTATTTTTTTTAAAGAGATTATTTTCCTGTCTTTATTTCTTGGGGGAAGATTTTGCTCCATTTACATGTAAAATTCTGGATTAAGAATACTTGTGGGGGTGTGTGAGGGATGGGAGGGAGCACAGCAGCATGTTGGAATGAATGGCACAAATCATCTCTTCAGCATTATAGCTTTTTTGGCAATTGTTACTTTTTATAAACTTCATTATTTTGCCTCCATTCATGGACATTATTCTGGAAAGTGTTATTAAGACACTTCTAATATGAGGTCGTTGGCTGCCTTACTATCAATTCATGCCTTCTTTTTTCCTCCCTTTGTTTTCTTCTCAATAAGGACTTAATCTCTTAATTGATTCCCTGTAGTTGAAATCAAGGCTATTATTAGCTTACTGTCACACTGAAACACTTTCAGTAACCAAAAATGTAACAGATTTTAAAAATGAAAAAGAAGTTTTGACCAATAGCTGTACAAAATGAAATAGAAGACTTATCTTTGATGATGCTTATTTTAGCATGTGTATTTTTAAAACTAAAAGATGTTCCACCAAATATTTTATTTACAATTGAAAATATTCAAGTTTTATTCCCTCTAGACTTTGAAGCATAAGGAAGTGGAATGTTCTGCTGTCTTTCAGTACATCTAATTGAGTAATTGATTTCACATGTAAAAACAGAAAAGGGAAATTTTAATGCATTGATTCTTAACATTTATAATAAGTTTACAGTTTTAAAAAATGTATGGCACCGTAGAAGTTAGGAGTTTGCATTATTCTCAAGTTGGCTTGTAGAATGCTTTTTTCTGTTTTATTATCTAGAGTACTTATATTCTACTGGGACAAAAAATGAAACAGAACGTGGACTGAGGAGCGTGGTAGGCTACAGTCCATGGGGTCACAAAGAGTCGGACACAACTGAGCGACTTCACTTCACTTCAATGGTCATATAAAATTATATATATGTATAAAATTTTTAAATGATTTAATTAAGTGAAGACAGAATGATGGATTGTACTTAGGGCCATTTGTAAAATGTTCTTACAATTTAAAAATTACTTTAAAAGCGTTTTTAGTGGAACATAATCAATTAGTGATGTTCATTGTATTTAACGTTTTATGAAGAAAGTAACTGCATGTAAGCAGGACACAATATAGTAATATTTAGAATTTAGTGGTTGCGTTTTTAAGGCATACAGAAAAGATACAAGATATCCCAAACTAGTGGTGTCATTAAGATCTTAGCAGTTAGCTGAATAGAATAAATAATAGTAATAAATAAATTGAATAAATTATAGAATGACTATTTTGGAGATAAAGAAACAGAGGACCAATAATTCACAATTTCTTAAGCTCAGAGACAAGACCATAATTCAAGTCACTGAATTCTAACCAGTGCACTTGTTTGAATGAGATTCTGTTTCTTAAAGTTACAGTACATTTGAAGGGTCAGAGCAATGTCGGCAGAGCAATGAATGGATTCTAGGACTAGAAGAGATATTCTTCAGTATTTAGAGTTTCTGAGCATGGCTCGTAAACCTGGTTTCACTTCTCCAGTGTAGCATGATTGGGGCCTTTAGAATATCTTTTTTATTTCTGTCGTTTAGTGTGGCTTTCATTATATTAAGAGTCTGAAAAGCACATTGGAAGGAAATCATTGAAATACTTTTGATTAATGAGAGTGTAGAACTTCTGCCATCCCACTTATTTCAGTTTATGATCCTGCAAATTTGACAGTCTTCCAAAAATTTCAATTCTTAAAGTTGAAAAGATCAGACCTGTATGCAACTGTAGGCAGTATATTTTCTGTTTTTAAGCAAAATTTTAATTGACTTCCATTGTTTCCAAAATTAAAAAAATTATTCAGTTTGCAACTTTTAAGATATCTATTTATGATATCATAAAGGTGGGGAGAATACTCATTCTCTGTAATACAGTAATTGTATTTGTGTGAAATTATTTGTTATATTTATTAATTAAATGCATTCTGGTTGCCTGACTTGAAATTATTACTTCAAAATTCAAATTTCTACCTGATTTTACCACACTGCTGTCAGCACTTGGGGCTTACCAGGTGCCTCATTGGTAAAGAATCCGCCTGCTGACTCGACATGGGTTTGATCCCTGAGTCAGGAAGGCCCTCCTGATAGAGGGCATGGCAACCCACTCCAGTATTCTTGCCTGAAGAATCCCATGGACAGAGGAGTCTGGCAGTCCATGGAGTCGCAAAGAGCTGGACATGACTGGATACACACACACACAATATCATCGCTTATTAGGACCTTGCTTAGGCTCCTCTACTATGATTCTTGGGCAAGTATAATTGAAATCCAGTCCTTTTCCAAGATGCTCACTATCCAAGACAGACCTAGGGGAAAAATGTGTGCAAAACTAAGAATATAAACTCTGAATTCTCCTTTAAGAAGGTTCAGTTTGAAAAATACTTAAGTGCTAGAGTATTTTGGAACAGAAACTTATAACGCTTACTTAGAAAAAGGTATGAAGTACGTATTCATTGAGTCTTAAAAGTCAGGCTAGTTCAAAAACTAAGGTCTGTTTAATCCCAATCATAATGATCCCTGAGTATTTACACTATCACTCAACTCAAGACTCACGCCTCTCAATTCCCACTGGTTTCTGTTTCCCATCTATTCCTTGTGCCTTCTTGGAGAGTATGAGAGTTGTGCAGACTCTTGGGCTATGAGCAGAACATTTATAATCGACACTGAGAAATGTCAAATGTATATAAGCCTTTTATGATACATTTCCTCAGTTGTAATAAATAAATCAAAGTCCCCAGTCTTGTTAGACATATCTGTGTAGAAAAGAAAGGAAAAAACAGAGCTGAACTTGGTTCAAGCAAATAATAGAAAGGACAGATCTAGGGATGGTCTCAGATACTGACATTTTTGATACTTTAGGAGGGTTTTACACTGTTCAATATCCTTTTTGTTGTGTGGAAATGAAAGCTTATTGAATTATTCAGGGTTAAGATATGTCTTTAATTATAATTTATTGACTACCTACTACTTCTAGTCATTACAATAATTATCTCATTTATTCTTCACAGAAACACCTGGAAGTGTGTAGTACTACTTTACCTTTACAAATGAGGAAACAGGCTAAGAGAAGTTGAATAATCTGCTCAAGATACCATAACTGGACCCAGGGATTCCAACTCAGGACATATGGCTCCAGTGTCCACACTCAGAGATCCTAGTAATTGTAAATTCTGGCAGTGAGTGCTAGTTCCCAAATTTAGTCCTGCCCCTTTTTTATGACCTAGTGCCACTAAGATGCTCCTTTTTAAACCCCCTCCCAATTCAGTCTAGGCTGCCTATCATCACTGGCTATTTGACCTTGAACAGGTGACTTACTGTCCTCTTTTAGTCATAGTCCCACTTGCTCTGAAATAGGAGTAATATTATCTCCTTGTCTTTTTATGAAAATTTAATTTAATGAGAGTGTATGCCAGGCACTCAGCACAGAGGCTAGCATATAGAAAATAGCTATTGAATTGTTGATGCTATTATGTAATTTTCTCAAGGTCACACAACTAAGAAGTGATTGAGTCAGAATTCAGATCCAAGTTTGTAACACTGAACAACTAAACAAGAACATGTACAGACATACATACTTTCCACAAAGCAACAGCAATAACAAGAGCATAACAACCGCAGAGCAAAAACTCATGCTTTATTCAAACTCTGATGCTACCTCTTATGCCTAACCATACCTTTTATGATGATTGAATCATGATGTCATGAATGCTGTTGGGAAAAGTAGCATGGTTTAGTGGCTCAGGGGAAACTAGAGGTAAGGCTTTCAAAAATTGGAATTCTAGCTCCATTGCTTGCAAATTATTTGGTATTGGGCAAATTACATAACCCATCTACAGCTCTTTATCTAAATATGAAGCTAATAATAGTACCTATTATATTGAGTACAATGACAGAAATTTATGTAAATTAAAGAACTCCTTTAATAAATGACTTTCATTAATAATTAATTGATATGTACATATTTCTTTTAAAATATGGCATGTTCACAATGAGATGCATGGTTATGAAAATCCGAGATGGGCTGGATCTTGGTAATTATATGATCTGCCATTCTCCCAAGAATCAATATGTTTTCACTGTCAGTAGCAGGCCCGTAGAGAAAGATGGGGGAGAGTCATCAAAGATCAGAACTGACCCAAATATGGAGTGGTTTTACCATCAGGAAGCTGGATGAACTGCTCTCAGTTGGGTAGTATTAGTGACTGGCATCATGGTCACCAGTTGGTGGGAATATGTGGGCACAGTCTGGTCAAGCAGATGGTAGGTAGTAACAGTGTTCTTTCCCTTTTGAAACAGAACACAAACCAGCAGATGGGGTTAAGTCCTGGAGAGAGAGTGTTAACTTGGACTGAGTGTCAGAGGTTAGCCTTGAACACGCGTCAGAGCAGGGACTTCTGCTCACATGTCTAACCTCCTTTACTAGATTCTCAGCTTCTTGAGGTCAGAGAGGTTTATTATATTTCTTTACAATGTCTTGTTCAGGCTCTGGGAAATAGCGGACACTCCATGCATGTTTGATAATTAAAAGAAAGAATAGATGTTCCAGAAATGGGACAGAAGAATTCATTTAAGGATATCGCAGCCATCAAAGGGGCTGGAATGGAAGACTGCAGTTGCAGAAGCCTAGCCTGCCCTGGGACAGTTGTTATTTAGTTGCTGAGTCATGTATGACTCTCTTGCGACACATGGACTGCAACCTGCTGGCCTCCTCATTCATGCAACCTGCCAGGTTCCTCTGTCCTTGGGATTTCCTAGGCAAGAATACTAGAATAGGTTGCCATTTCTTCCTCTAGGGGATCTTCCTGACCCAGGGATCGAACCCACACCTCGACTTCTGCATTGCAAGCAAATTTTTTACCATTGACTTCCCTGGTGGCTCAGATGGTAAAGTGTCTGCCTACAGTGTGGGGGACCTGGGTTCGATCCCTGGTTCAGGAAGATCCTCTGGAGAAGGAAATGGCAGCCCACTCCAGTGCTCTTGCCTGGAGAATCCCATGGACGGAGGAGTGTAGTATGCTACAGTCCATGGGATTGCAAAGAGCTGGACATGACTGAGCGATGCAACTTCACTTCACTTCACTTCTTTACCATTGAGCTACCAGGGAAGCCTCACTGAGGGACAGAGAGAAGGGTTAAAGGCAGATCCTAGGGGTGGACCAGGGAGCTGAATGTATATAATCTTTGTAATGACAGCCTTGGGGACCTAGCAAAATTGAGACTGTCATTGTAGCCTGATTAATGAATGCAGGAATAAAATATTCCCACTGTTTATAAAACTTTTCAAGCTGAGGACATATTTAAAAAATTTAAAGCTATTGGAATCAATTTACATTAATTTTTCAGACAGTTAAAGATATTTCTGGCATTGAAAAGCCAATTTTCATGCCAGATTTGAAGAAAAATACATCTGTAAATGTGTCATTAATGTATATGCCCTTATATAAAGAAGTTATCAAAATACAGTTTTAGATATGTAAAGTTGTAATTTGTAGTATATGAGTAAAATGAGCTTATGCAGATGATGTGGAAAGTCGGAGTATAATTATAAAAGTTGAAATATTTGTGGGGAATGGTTGGTAAAATTTTATTTAGTATAAAATTTACTCCTTTTTTGATGTCTATTCTCCAAAATAATAAGATAGAAGCATCTTTCAATCAAAGTTTGTATTAAAAACATAGTGAAGTGAAGCAAAAGTCACTCTGTCTTGTCTGACTCTTTGCGACCACGTGAACTGTAGCCTGCCAGGCTCCTTTGTCAATGGGATTCTCCAGGCCAGAATACTGGAGTGGGTAGCTGTTCACTTCTCCAGGGGATCTTCCCAACCCGGGGATCAAACCCAGGTCTCCACTGAGGGCAGATTCTTTACTGTCTGAGCCACCAGGAAAGCCCAATTAAAAACATGAAACACATTAAAAAGAAATATAACTCTTCTTTAGCATAACGATTTACCTTGGTACTTAAATTGCCATGAAGGTGTTTTTAGGTAAACCAAACAGATAAGCCCATTATTTGGTATGTGTAGATCAGACACATTAACTTACATTCACACCCAGGATATTGTGTGCTACCACCTGGAGGATGGCTGTTTAGAAAACTTCAGCTGAGAGTTAAAATCAGGCCAAATATTTACTGGAACATTTGTGTCTCTTTAATTTGAAAAAGACCATATGTTTCTGTAGTGCTTCTATAATATTAAGATAGCTGGAACTTTCCAGGGTATCTCAACAGCAGACTCTTAAAGGAAGGGCGAAATTATTACACATTTAAAAAATTTTGCTTTGGGTCTGAAAGTGGAAAAATCACCAGCACAAGTACATTATTTTGTGGAAAGTAGGGTCCATCCCTGCTTTTATTTTCAAATGTGCCTATAAACTCACCTTCTCTTCCCAGTCTCTCTGTATACGTGGAGATGTTTACAGAGATGTATGCATATGTAGAGGTGGTATGCATACACACACCTACACCCACACACACAGGTACACAGGTACACACGCACATGCATATGAACACTTTTGCTTATACCATAAAGGATTTACACCAAAACAGAAATTGTAAGATGTTATCTCTATCATTCTCTTCAATCATTTGCTTTTATGACTGTGGATCCCTGAATTATATGTGGGTCTAGCATACTATTTGTTTGAGGAAATACCCTGGCAGTGCTTTTTTTCCGTTTCTCATTTCCTGATGGATGCTTTTAGTTGATTTGGTCAATTCATCAAAGTGAGTTTTGATTAGGTAGTAAGTTTGAGATATTACTGAAACTGTATGTAGTAACTAACAAAAGTTAAACTCATTATAAAATCTTTTGCACAGGAAATAACTTAGATACCTGAGTGTCAATTTCGCCTCCCAACCATTGCACTGCATATGTTCTTGGCAGTTTAATCTGTTCTATCTTTTTAATAATATAAGAGGGAGTGGTAGAAATAAAATTAGTGGGATCCCTCCCTGAGGAGAATTTTAAAATTGAAAATAAAAGTGTCAATGTTAAGGGAGAAAATGTAAATAAAGTAAGCGGTGCTCAATAATCATCACCAGTTGTTACTCTTGATTTCCTATCTGGCAGTTGGCCTTTGATATCTAAAAATTTTTTTAAGATATTTATAATTTAAAAAAAAAAAAAGGACTTCCCTGATTGTCCGTTGGCTAGGATTCCATACTTCCAATGCAGGGGCCTTGGGTTCCATTCCCGGTTGAGTAACTAGATTCCACTTGATGCAACTAAGACCTGGCACAGCCAAATAAATAAATATTTTTTAAAACGTGCTGCATGAAATAAGTCAAACAGATACACTTTTTATTTAGATGGACAGCTGTATAATTAAACCACTGTGTATGAACATATGTGTATGTATCATTTATTAGATGTAATTTGCAGAAACTTTCTGCATTTCTACGTAGAATTGCAAATATATTGGTACAGCTTGGTAGTTAGGAGCATTGACTCTGGAGCCAGATAAAGGTATAAACCTCACCTCCACCACTGACTGACTGTCTGTGTGTGTGTCCTTGTGTTAAGTTATTGGACCTATCTGAGTTTTAGTTATGTCATCTTTTTATAATAGAGATAATAGTGAAACTATAAGATTGTTTTGAGGATTAAATAAATTAATAAATAACTTAGAGCAGTGCAAGGTATACACTGGATATTCAATAAGTCATTATCTTGCTATTCTTTTGTTTTGTGATTTGTTTCTAACAGAATTGATTACTTAGCTTCCTATTTTATGACGTAGGGGTGATGGGAACTGATAGTCTGAGAAAAGAGGTAAAACTGAAAGTGATGAGAGAGTTTCTTAGCCAAGAGGTCAACTGTGTGTTAGTTGCTCAGCCACATCCGACTCTTTGTGACCCCATAGACTGTAGCCCGCCAGGCTACTCTGTTCATGGAATTCTCCAGCAGAGAATACTGGAGTGGGTTGCCATTTCCTTCTCCAAGAGGTCAACTGCCAGAAGCCAAATTCATGTGGTAGTATGGAGTCCCAAACTGACAAAAGCTTTTGAATGACTGATGGGAGGGAACTGCACTTAAAACATAAATAAATAATCTGAAGTTATATCACTGGGAGACGGGGCTTAGCAATGTTGCCCTTTTGGAAGATTTAGAAGGTATCCACATCAATTCTGCATTTCAGTGTCTTATAGTCAGAACTTTTTACCAATATCTGTTTAAACTATTGTTTCCTTATTTTTAAAAAAATTCATACCTTTCACATAAATAGGTTAGACATTATTTTAAAGAAACTTCTGGTTATTTCCCTTCTTTTCTTCTTGCCTTTCTCCTTATTGTCCCGTCATTTTCCTGAGAAGAGTTTATTTCACCAGGGATGGAATAAACCTGATGACTCTCAGAATGATGCTATACTGTGGGATAACCACACTTGCCTGGGACAGTTCCCATTTCAGTTTTTCTCCTAGACTTTGCTTTACTGTACTGTGGTTAGGAAAATAGAGTCCTGAGTTTTGTTTTCCAAGTTTGCCTAGGCTAATTAAAGCCACCATTGTCCTCTACAATAGTAAGTGAAGGTTGCCCAAGAGGAAAATACAGAGCACCTTCAATTAAAAGCATTAAAATAACAAAGGCTTTAGAAGCTGTTTTCATGATTCCTGACCCTGGGTAAGAAACTTCTACAAGGGTTGTGGAGACACTGTCCTGTGCCACACACAAAATCCCTAAACAAAATCGCTTTAATTTAGAAAATACATAGTCTGTATTGCATTTTCAAAGATCAAGGTTGAGGGCTTGAACTTGTACTTTCCTATGTATTTAGAGTTTTGAAACTGTGTTGATTTATTTGCAAACCTGTAATGAATTGTCATATAACAAAGGATACCTAACTGTGCCTTGTTAAGATTGCTACGCGGAAATAGACCTCTTTAAAAAGGACATCTCAACTCGGAAGAAAGTTTCATTTTAGTTTCAATTTAGAACCTAAGTTATTTTGAAATGTCTTTACAGGGGTTGAAAAATGACATATTGAAAAATAAAGTTATTTTAAAAATGCTAATTCAGTTAATTATTTTTAGTAACAAAGCCACAAATTAAGTTAAAATTATCCTTTAATTATTTTTGTTATGAATTTCTATTCCAAAGATATTTTAAAATTAAATTTTCACGTTTAGGTCTTTCAGTAGACCATTTTCTCCTTGTAACTCAAATATACCAGTTCTTATGAAGTCAGGTCAGTTTTTGCTTCATTTGTTAAGTTTTTGGCATCTTTTTTCTTTTTACTGAAGTATAGTTGGTTTACAGTATTGTTTTAGTTTCAGGTGTATAGTTAAAATGAAGTTGCTTAGTCGTGTCTGACTCTTTTGTGACCCTGTGGACTGTAGCCCACCAAGCTCCTCCGTCCGTGGGATACTCCAGGCAAGAATACTGGAGTGGATTGCCATTTCCTTCCCAAGGGGATCTTCCTGACCCAGGGATCGAACCCAGGTCTCCCACATTGCAGGCAGACGCGTGATTTGGTTACATATATGTTGTTGTTCAGTTGCTAAGTTGTGTCCAACTCTTTGCCACTCCATGGCCTGCAGCATGCCAGGCTTCCCTGTCCTCCACTGTCTCCGAAGTTTGCTCAAACTCATGTCCATTGAGTCGGTGATGCCGTCCAACCATCTCATCCTCTTTTGCCCCCTTCTCCTGCCCCCAGTCTCTCCCAGCATCAGGATCTTTTCCAATGGTAGTACATATATATGTATTTGTCTATGTTCTTTTTAAAATTTTTTCATTACAGTTTACTGTAATATATATTTACTATAAGATATATGTACTATAAGTTTCCTGTGCTATACCATTAACCCTTGTTTATATGTTTCATATATGGTAGTATGCATCTGTTTATCCTATACTTCCCCTTTGGCATGATTCCCTCCCCCTTCATTTTGGTAAGCATAAGTTTGTTCTGTTTTTTGCATTTTTCAATGGAAGTCAGGAACTTTACAACAAAGAAGACTACAAATCATTTAAGACTAAGGACAAAGCACTGGATTCCGACTTGCTTATTTAGTTTATTGTGACAAGTTTCCATTTAATCACCATTTTGCCTTGTGTGTATCATGTGTCCCTGGAAGCATACCCACCATATTGCCTCCCTGGACCACAGGAAATCTGATAGGGGTAATGCATAGCACAGCATCTCTTGCAAATTCGACTTTCATCTTACTGGGGAAATAATTCATTTATCTGACAAGCAAAATAATTGCAAGTTCAAAATTAGTAAATCAGTGATTAGTAAATCTTTGCCTAAATCCTGACCACTAATGGTACACTTGTGTATTGCTCTCATGAAGATGAATATTGAAAACATAATAATTTTTTAATAATATAATTGGTAGTACAAATTTTAATCTATTTTGAAGAATTGTGAGATGGAGAAAAAATGAGTTCAAACTCTTCTTTTCCTTAAAGTTAAGCAATGTGAAAAAGTCAAGATCATATTTAAAATTTCATTTACAGTTTTGAGACTTTTCCATTGCCCAAAATAATTTTACAAAAGTGAAGATGAATATGATGGTAAGAAAGTTAAGGTTTAGAAAATAAGCATCTGCCCTTAAGGAGAAAATGGTTTTTTAACAAACGTAGATAATATAAAATTTGCTATATCAACAATATGTATTATTTCTTCAAACAGCTGAATAAGCTCATGTATATTTATTGAATAAATAAATGTGTTAGTGAAAATGAGTAAGTGGATAAATGAATGGATAAACTTAGTGGTAACACTCTCTTCTTCCTGTTTATTATTTTTAGAAAACAATATTTATTTTAAGGTATGATAAAGTATTCATTGAAAGAAAAAGGTGAAATTTCTCATTTTCTCTTGTGGCAACAACCAGTTGTTACAGTATGATGAGAATGACTTAGGTTATAAGATATTGCTTATGTAGGTTGAATTATCCTACCTGAATTTATAGGGTTTTTGGGAATCAGTAGAGGAGAAAACACAAATAAGCAAAAAGGCAGTTTGTCTTATTCTATAAATAAATTTTTGTCCGTTTAATTACATCCTCAATAAGATAAATAGAAATGGATTAAGAAAATTACAGTAGTTTAGAAGTTAATGTGTTCTCTATCCCTGTTTTTATTCGATTTTGACAATAATTGTGTTAAAGGGACACTATGCACTATGTATTTTTAAACATTTAGCCAGCCACAGTAACATCCAAAAGTATAAAGTATTAAAAAAAAAAGCAGTGGACTTGATACTGTCGTGGCAGGTTTTTAACTCTTGGAAATCAAAATGGGAAAACAAATTAAATGTCAGTATAAAGTTAAGGCTTTTTGCAAGTCTTGGGACATTATGGAGAGCATAATAAATCTAATAAATCTTCCTACAATGTGGGAACAGAAAGAGTAGTTGCAGAAGTACACTGAGGTGGGAATGTGAAAAGAAAGAAGAGCCTCTGCTGATAAAGGAGCAAGCTCACATCAGCGTCAGCACTGGCTATGGTGCCTCCCGTGGGGCTCATTCTCCAGGAATGCATCCCTTGTGCTAAATAGAGTACTTATGTAAACACACTCTGTAGACGTTTGAAAATACTGGGATAACGGTTCTTCAGGGGTTACTACGTAATTATTTCTAGCTGTTGCGTTTATTTATCTTAGTACCAATTTCTAGAACTAGCGTTTGACTTACGTTACCTACTGTGTCTTGTTTCATCATTTGAAAAAGTACATAAACAACATTTAAGAAAAAAGCAAACATCAGTGACTTTATTCACTGAATAAAACAGCTGGAAACTTATTTCTTATTATTTTGTAAATGGATAGTTGAATGTAACATTATATCCATGGCATGTTGAAAAATAAAAAGGAGAAAGAATAGAAACTTGGCCTTCTGAATGAACAGCTTTTTAAAACACTAGCTTTTGATTTTATCTGAGCTTTACTGGAGAAAGTTTTTACTATCTCTGCAAGGCGTAGAGGAAATTACTGAACTAGAAAAGCTGGATATCATTTCTGACTAATCTCTTAGTCATCCTAATAATAGGAAATTATTTAGTTCCTACTTTTCATAGTAGTCCATCTTGAACAATAAAAATCACATAGCCCACTCAGAGATATTTCAGGAAAATGGATGTGATGCTTTGAAGAAATACTTAAAAAGAGGCACTGCGAATGTTTTACATTATGCTACTGTTTATCACTTATTTCTCAAAGTGTATCCAGGGAAGTTAGCTGAAAATGACCTTGTTGTTTATAGTTTGGATGATTAGGGTTGAGGCATTGTCATTAACCAAGTTAAGAAATAATAGGTGTGTTTGCTTTCTTTTCAGGGAGAATACACAGATAACTGATTTGGTTGGGGATGGTTTGAATTTACAAAAAAGCACCCGAAAGTCATTCACATAGAATTGTAGTGCTGTGTTACAGAAGAGTGCTGTGTCATACTCAGAGGATGGACAATAGGCAGAAAGGACAGAAAAATTTTTTTAGTGCATCTCTCTATAATCTGCAGTCAGATGGGAGAAAAAACAAGAGAGTGACAGAGAAAAAGCAAATTAATAAATTTTGGGGAAAGGAGAATGATACATTATCAAGAAACACAAAAGACTAAAGAAGGAAGTAGTTAATGGCGCCAGATGATACGGAGGATAAGAAATGAGAAAAGGACATTGATTCTGGCAGTTAGAAGGGCACCAGTAACTACTGAGAAGGCAGTTCGACTAGAGTTGGGAGGGGAAGAGGTAGAATGCTCATTGCAGACCAGATTCCAAGAAGATGAGTCACTAGGAAGTTGGAAGATACATATGAGAACAAGTTTAGACAACTCTATCAAGATAATCAGGAATACACAGAGAAGTGGGTGTTAGCTAGAGAGTTCAGAGCAGAGAAGATTCTTGTAGAGTAGTGGAGGTTCCAATAGAAGGATGTTTTTCCCACTAAAGGAAGATACAGGAGTCCATGGGGAAGAAAAGAATGGTCATTAAAATAAGGATAATGGAGGATACCAGAGATCAAAGAAGTTGAAAGAGAATAAAAAAGTGGATAGGAAGGTTGATCTTAGAAAGGATCTTGAACCAAGCAATTCCAGGTTCTGAAGGTTGTGTTGAAGCAGGAGGTACCCAGCAAAGGAGACCTCCTATCACCTCTGTACCTTCAGTTCCATCTTGTTTGTTGTCTGAATGACTCACAGCCTTGTTCACACTCACAATTATGTATTGCTTTTTAAATCCTTAGTTTAACTCTGCTTACCTTATAGTCTCACCATGACTTTAAATTTTGTGGGGACATGGACATGAATATATTGTTTAATAACCATATATGCATTGCTTAATAACTCCCTTTTCATGTAGTCCATAGTGTGTTTCAGTAATTCCAAAAGCCAATGCTACCAGGGGATATTTTGCAGCCTGGTCTGTCCATCATAATACAAGGTTGAAGGCTAATTAGCAACCTAGATGAACCTCAAAAGCTGTTTCTAAAACAAATCCTCATTTTCAGTGAATGGGATAGATTATTAATATGGTACTTTTTTCCATCTTCTGGTTAAGAAAGTGACAGCATAGCAAAACATAACTAAGATCTCAGAAATGGATACCTCCAAAGCCAGATAAAAATTTTAACCATAATTCATTGTAGAAACTGGAAATATCTAAATAAGATAATTATGAAAAAACAAAACTATGCAAAGTTAATGGTTGCTAAATGCTATGGTTTATACACTATATCAACTAAAGATTAGATTGTGTCCTTCTCTTTGGTCTGATCCACACTGTAGTCACAAATCCCTTGATTTGAATAGTTGAATTATGTTTTCTGATTGTTTCTTGGAAAAAACAATTTGATGCAGAAATTAAAAAGGAAAAGTTGTCTTTTCTCATTTAGATAACATATGGTAAATATGTTTCTATTTGTTTATACTAAGTATATCACTATTTGTTTTATGGCTGCTGTTTTTTACATAAATTAACAATGATCTTTTTTTTTTTTTTAAGTAGAGCTTTATAGACACAGATTATGAACTGAGTACTATTTTCATGATTTTACACTAACTACTGAAAATAAAATACCATATCCATTCAAATTGCTAAATTATATAAAGCTGTAAAGTTTATATGTAAGCCAGTTGATTTTATTCCTCCTGAAAATACTTGGGTTTTATTTCTCTTCAGAATAAGTAGAGGAGGAAGAATTGATGAATAAATAAATGAATAAACCATCGCCAATGACAACTTCCATATACGCATTTTGCCATGTTTTTATTAACATTACCCCAAATCATATAAAAACACTGATTGATGATGACTATTGTGCAGTTGCAGAAACATCTTATTTTCTCCTGAAAGGGCCCAGAAAAACTTGAGAAGGTCCTTTAATTGCATTTATATTTTGTTTTTTTCTCTTTTCTTTTTAAAATTATGAGCGTATAGTAGTAGTGTTGGTCGCTCAGTTGTGTCCAACTCTTTGCAACGCTATGGACTGTAGCCTGCCAGGCTCCTCTGTCCATGGGATTCTCTAGGCGAGAATACTGCAGTGGATTGCCATTCCCACCTCCAGGGGATCTTCCCAGCCCAGGTATCGAACCTGGGTCTCCTGCATTGCTGGCAGATTTTTTACTGTCTGAGCCACAGGGACATCCAGGAAACTTGGAAAATCCAGAACAAGGTTACATATAGTTCCACTATATATTACAGTTATTTTTTCATGTAGCTTAATTAAGATTTTTAGCTGGAGTTTCAATACCAAACTCGCAAAACTTAACTAGAATGAATATCCAGAAAAGTAGAGGGTTATAGTAGACCTGAAAAGCATGATGAATCAATTCAATCAATTCAGTTCATAATTAAGATTTATATGGTTTTCACTCAATAGTAGGATACAAATTCTGTTCAAGTTCCCATAGACTAGGAGACAATGGAACATATCCAGGGACATAAGGGGTAAAAATTTCATGGTCTTAAGGTATTGGAATCAGACAGAGTCTGTTCTCTTATTATTATGGAATTGTGTTAGAAATCAATATCAAAAGAAATTTGAAAATAATCCACATATTTTCAAGTGCACTGTGACATTTACCAAGAGAAAGCATGAACTTAGCCATTGAAAACTTCAATAAAGTTAGACTGAAAAAACATAGAGGGTGACTGCAGAGAGGAAAGCATTTAACTGAGAAATTAATATCAAAGATACTTAAAAAAAAAACAACAAAAACCTTTATTTGGAAATTAAATATCCACTATTAAATGATGGGTATATCTACGAAGCCATAACAAAGAGAATTAGAAAATACATGTAACAGAATAAAAGTGAAAAGAGAATTTACTGGAATTTTTTGCATGCAGCTGAAGCTCCTCAGTGCAACGAAATACATTTGTATTTTAAATTGAAGCAGAGTTTCAGAGTTTTGCCCTGGCCTGTGTCTCTCAGGCTGCATCAAACTGCCCTTCCGTCTAGATGCTCCTCTCCAGCCTCCCTGCTTGTTTTTTTTTTTTTTTTAAATCATACATCCAGTTATCTCACATTTGTGCTTTCTCATCTTTCCGTTTTCTCATAAAAACCTCCTCACCCTTGTTTTCTTAATTAATGACTCTTGTTCTTCTAGACTCAACTTTGGTGACAGTTCCTCTGGGGAGCCTCCCTTGGTTTTTCCATTCCCCCAGGCTTGAGTGATGATCCCATAGCACCCTGTACTGTTGTTCTTGCAATGTTTACTGATCTGTATCCTCTGGGAGGCAGCAGGGACTCTGGCCCTTAGCTTTAGATCTACGGTGGCCAGCACCACTGTGTAAATGCTCATTTTGTGTTGCCTGAATGCATGTACAAATAGCTGTTTTGTTTTGGACCTTAAGCTATGTTTTATCTTTATTTGTTTCAGGGCGAGGGGTGTGTGGGTATAAGCTTTTGGGATTATGCAGTATGTTATAAAATAAATTAGTGTAAGTTTGGTTTGTAGTGAGTAGTTTACCGAAATATAGAACTAGCACCTGCAGAAAACTCTGTCCCATTTAAAATTAACACATAGAGAGATTTAAACTTTGTCTGATAAACTTTTTATCTGAGGATGCGTAGATAGGCTGTGATTATCCACAGCAGCAGCAGCTACAGTAAACAGACCATCCCAATTTCAGTAGCTTATCTCAACCAAGAGCTTTTTTTTTGCCCTGTAGAGTCAATGGTGCAGTCCTGTGTCCAGCAGCTCAGGAATTATGCTCCCTTTTCCTCCCACATGTGGCTTCTGAGGTACCTAAAGTTTGGCAGAGAGAGTCTGGGAAAGAGCATTGCCTTCTGGTCATCACTGTTCAGAATTTTATGCTCAGGGTCCCTGGGCTAGAGTTGGTTACATAACTCTTCCCTGGTGGCTCAGAGGTTAAAGTGCCTGCCTCCAATTCGGGAGACCCGGTTTCGGTTACATGGCACAACTTAATTGCAAGAGAGGCTAGAAAATGTAGCTTTTGGAGCACTTTGAGAAGACTGTGCACAGAAGTTGACCAAGTCAATCTGTTTTGCTTTGTCTTTCATGTTCCTGTTCGTGGGAGTGGGCAAGAAGGGACAGATAGATGAGTAGGAAGTAGATTAACCCTGTGGGTTAATTCAAGTGTAAGACAGTAATTCCATAGTTGTTTATTGAGCCCCTTGTTAAATCTCCTGTGTATTAATCCCCAAAGAAGTGTCTCAAAGCCTCATCTTTTTGGTTTGTGATCTGTTTGAGAATCTGATAAGAGTTGTAAAAGTGCACACCAGCACTTAACTCTGAAATCTGGGGGCTCATGAAACCTTCACAGCCCACCAGTCATTGTCCTGTCAGTGTTGAGAATGCCCAGACAGCACTCCTGGATGGGTGAAGTATTAGAGAAGATTAGAAATCAGCACAAACGTAATTTTTTCCTGTCTTAGGTGAACACTAGGAACCTTTAAAAATTAAAACTTGATCCCCTCAGATTGAATGGAGGAGGTAAATTAGTTGCAACTTGAATATAGAGTCATTCAAGCAGAGAGATGTGATAATAGACAAAATTGTTTATAAAAGCATACTTGAGAGTCAGGCAGCTGATGGGGACTGCAAATTCCTTTTATTCATGGTCTCTCTTGCCTGTTCATCCTACATGAAGCTTTAATGAAAAATGGATTAAAATTTTCAGTTTTTTATGACTGTATTACAGACAAGTTAGTGCTTTGCTGTTAAAAGATACACTTGAGTTGAAGGATCATACAGATTAATGAAAACACTGAAAGAGATTGCTATAGCTGAAATCTCTACTCATGGTCCCTTCGTTGTTTAAAGTTATAATGCAAATCTGTTAAATTGGAGTTTTATATTCTCAATTCCTTCACTGTAAGTTTTATGTTTTTTTACCATATGAAAAGTAAATGCCCCCAAATTCTTCATTTATAGAGTGTGTACTGAGTAAGTTAGTATCAAGTTGATACGTATTTAATCTGAAGTCCAGGCAGATTTCAGTCAGTAAACTCTCAGACTCAGGGAAGAGACCTACTGCTCTGAGTGAGTACTGTCTCTTCATTCGTGTCTGATTCTTCGTAATCCTGTGGTCTGTAGCCGGCCAGGCTCCTCTGTCCATGGGATTTTCCAGGCAAGAATACTGTGGGTGGTTGCCATTTATTCCTCCAGGGGATCTTGCTGACCCAGGGATCGAACTGGCATCTCTTGCATTTCCTGCATTGCTGGCAGATTCTTTGTCGCTGAGCCGCTGGGAAGCCCTGAATTTAATTAGGGTTTTAGAATGATTTCTTTTCAAAAAGTGATACTTGTTTATGCCCATTTTTTCAGAGGAAAATACTGAGGTTCAAAATGTTTAAATGGTTCTCTTTAGGTTTGCGTCTATAGAATTTCTTTACCTGTCATTTTTAGCAGTCTTCTCAGATTTTATTTATTCCATCAAAAGTCTGCTCCCTTTGCTAGACTTAAGACAAACCGAGAGGCATAGATTCTGTATCACATATCATTGTTCCTCCAGAGCCTTGTACTTATCTGAGTACTCAGTACATGTCTGTGGAGTGAAGGAATGAGCAAATGACTAAATGAAAGTATTACAAATAAACAAAAAAGAATGACACCCCATCCCAGTCTGTCTGAGAGGCAAAATGGCATCGTAGAGACTTTCCTGGGTTCAAGTACTAGGTCGACCTGGTACTATATCAAGGAACTTGGCAATAACATCATCTACCTTACAGTGTGGGTATGAGGATTAAATGAGTTTATATATACAAATACCAGGAGCAAAGCCTATGTCCAGTTTAATGTTGTTTATAAATTTAAGCCCCAAGGCTTATGTTCTGCTGCAGCTAAGTCGCGTCAGTTGTGTCCGACTCTGTGCAACCCCACAGACAGCAGCCCACCAGGCTCCTCTGTCCCTGGGATTCTCCAGGCAAGAACACTGGAGTGGGTTGCCATTTCCTTCTCCAAGGCATGAAAGTGAAAAGTGAAAGTGAAGTCGCTCACTTGTGTCCAACTCTTTGAGATAACCATGGACTATAGCCCACCAGGCTCCTCCATCCATGGGATTTTCCAGGCAAGAGGGGGTTACCATTGCCTTCTCCCAGGATTATGTGAGTAGGACATAAATATTTAAATTTTTGACTAAAATCAGACAGAGACAGTGAATAAAATTTGACATGGACTGAATAAAAGGCAATATATTTTAAACTTTGACTTATTACTGTGCATTTGATAGTTCTGGAAATTAAGACTAATTTCAGATTTTAGTTTTAGCATAAAATATTTAAGTGTAACTTATTTAAGATAAATTGAAGTTTAAAAACAAGTTTTGTGAGATTATACAGTTAAACTTCTCTTGCAGATTTAATTTTCTTTCACTGTCAAATGATCATTCACTTAGAAAGATGCAGTCATTAATTAGTGAGCAGAAGATGAGGAACTGCTAGGCTAAGTTATTAGATATAGGCCAGAATTTAGACTAATGTGCTGAATATGAATATTTACCTATTGTTTCATGAAAGAATATGTATTTCAAAGCTAATTTAAGATGAAAACTATTCACTAACTGTGACTTTATTTCCAAGAGTTATTTAGTCTGCTTCCAGGCAATTTTGTTATTCTGATTTGTTGTTCAGTCACTAAGTTCTGTCCAACTCTTTGTGACCCCATGGACTACACCCTTCTCTGTCCTCCACTATCTCCCGGAATTTGCTCAAATTCCTGCCCGTTGTATCCGTGATGCTGTCTAACCATCTCACCCTCTGCCGCCCACTTCTCCTTTTGCCTTCAGTTATTCTGATAGATTTAATCAAAAGCACAGAGAGGAGAAGCAGCACCAGATATCGTGTATTTTTGCCATGTGTTGGTTTGAGTCATCCCCAAATATGGGGGAGTGACCGTGGAGCTTGTTTGTTTAACATAGTACCTGTGCCCCTGTGAATGAATAAACAATAGTAGGAGAAGTGGCCGTCATGGCCACGTAGCCACCGAAGCCCAGAAAGAGCCTGCTTTTTTTAAAGAACATATTTTAAATTGCTTCTGGCTCCAATTTCATGACACTTTATGTGTCATAAGAAACAGCAAGAATTCCAGAATGGTGTGAACTGGAAAGACTGTTTTCAGTTGAATGATATTCCTCGTTATCTAGTAGAGCAGAGCCGTCTGGGTTGGTGATAATCACGAGGCAGAGCATCAGTTTTCATGGTTTTATGAAACCATTTTCTGATTCATGAAAATGGGTGCTAAGAAAGACAACAGTCTCTGTGACTTATGCTTTATTACACTCAGATGCAATTTTAATAGACTCAAACTAAAATAAACAGATATCCCAGCACACTTTTTATATATAAAGACTGTCCAAAGAATTTATTACTCTATTCTTTTCTGAGATGGATTAAACTTAATGTTCTTCTCAGTTTTTGTGTGTCAT
Source organism: Neotragus pygmaeus (assembly GCA_006410875.1). Classification (NCBI taxonomy): domain Eukaryota; kingdom Metazoa; phylum Chordata; class Mammalia; order Artiodactyla; family Bovidae; genus Neotragus; species Neotragus pygmaeus. The sequence continues at coordinate 95,668 of SJYV01048032.1, read as the reverse complement.
CAGCAGCATTCAACTGTTCTGAGATAAGCCTCTGATCTCTTTAAGATAACTTCTCCAGTATCTGCTCCTTAAAAGAAACAGTGGACTCCTAGAATATGCATAGAAGATGTGCTAAGGAAGCTACTAGTAACGCAGGTTAAAAGGACATTCGTAAAAGGTGGCATGGTTTCAGATGTTATACAGATACTTCTCCCCTTTTCTCTGTATATCTTAAGGGTTAGGAGTTGAGCTGTTCATGATCCCTTTTCTAGTGGAAGAGGAGCCATCCAACAAGGCATGTGTCTTGAAGTATATGCCTCCTGGAAAATTGAAATTAATTATATGGAATAAAATAAGCTACCGTTCCCTTCAGAACATTAACTTTGTTGTAGAAATGATTTTCTTTTTAGTTTCTAAAATTTATAAAAATATAATTATTTTTGTTCTCTAGTCCCTAGAGATGTATATACGTATGCATGTATGTGCTGTATGTGTGTATGTGTGCACATGTGTATGCTCTTACATTTCCCCCAGTATATTTTAATGCAGAGTCATACATTGTTCTTGTGATACTACCATGCTTATAACCTCGAATGTAGTGAGTCCTTTGGCAGGGAGATAGCGGAGGAATGAGAAGACCTGGTTCTGTCTCCAAATTCATCATGCTCTTATTGATGTGGCTTTGAGGCTTCTCTTTACACATTTCCTAATCGAGGCTCATGCAGTCCTGAACTATGAAGTATGCCTTGTCTGTCTCTGCAAGCTGCTAGGAGAATGTGTTCGTAGAAAGCCCAGTACAGTACTTTGCTCATAGAGGCCCTCGGGAATGGTAGATGTGATTAGCAGTATTATCTTCTGTCCTTAAAAGTGATGCAGGGGAGGCGGTGGGTCAGTTTTCAAAAGCCCTGATTGTCATCTGGACCACTGGTGCTCACTAATTCTGTGATTCTTGGCCAGACATGTCACATCTCAAAGCCAGTTTCCTTGCCTTTACAATAAGGTAGTAGCACCTGCCTTGAGGATTTCAAACGACTGTTGTGAGGATTATAGGAAATAATAATTGCTATATAAACATAAACAGTGGTAGCTTTTATATATATCTTTGGTGCTAAGTTCCCATCTCTGAGAAGGGAGCCTTGTAGGAGCAAGGAAGTCACCCAGAGAGTGAATGTGGGAGGGATCCTTAAAGACTACTTTTGTTTCAGTAATGTGATAATTAGGGTTCTCAGGTATGAGTGGTGTGTTTTCTTGGCTGGGTGGGGGTGTCGGGGGNCTTCATTTGTAGTCAGATCGGACTCATGCTATAAAACTCAGAGCAGAATAAAACTCAGAGCATGTTCCCAAGAGAGAGTTGGAAAATTATCATTGTATTGCCTCTTGAAAACATTGGCCTTTTCTCTCTTTGTTCAGGTTCTCCCAGGATACCTACTTGTCAAATTTTCAGTTGATTCTTTTGGCTTTGTCATGGCAACCAAGTACCTTGGCCAGGGCCCTAATGATTTCCAAATGTTTTATTATCTGTAGTTTCTGATATGCTTATTCTGTCACTTTTTTTTAGTATCTTTGCCCTAATGCTTCTCAAATAGGTCCTTGGCCTGTGCCTATAATCAGATTAGTATTCCATTACTTGTCTTCCCTACCCCAGTATATCTTCCGTATTTACTGGAAGTCAGTGCAGCTCCACCATTATACCATATAGCATGACAAACCACAACAAAAGTCCTGTACACATATCACAAACCCTGGTGATTATAATTAGGGATAGCTGAAAATTGTACACCATCCAGTAATTATGTGTGGTAATATTGATACAAACTTTAACTTTTGAAAATTGATAGGATCCAACATAATCCTTCCCTGCTTATTCACCCATCCTGGCCTATCCTTTCCTTATCCCTCTCTGCCCTTCAAGATTCATCTCAGGAACCACCCTTTCTGTGAAGCCTTCTCTAATCTCTGTTCCCAGACATAACTTGGACATCCTCTCATGTTCATTTCCTTGGGGCTCCCATAGTACTGTTTTGACCCTTCTGTGAGTACTCCTGAATTTATTATAATTGCTGGTATTTTCCTCCCAAAATTTTATTCTGAAAAATTGCAAACCGAGCAGAAATTGCTGTACCAATGTCATGAGGCTGCTGCTGCTAAGTCGCTTCAGTCGTGTCTTGACTCTGTGCGTCCCCATAGGCAGCAGCCCACCAGGCTCCTCCGTCCCTGGGATTCTCCAGGCAAGAATACTGGAGTGGGCTGCCATTTCCTTCTCCAGTGCATGCATGCATGCTAAGTCTCTTCAGTCATGTCCGACTCTGCGACTCTGTGGACAGCAGCCCACCAGGCTCCTCTGTCCCTGGGATTCTCCAAGCAAGAATACTGGAATGGGCTGCCATTTCCTTCTCCAGTGCATGCATGCATGCTAAGTCTCTTCAGTCATGTCCGACTCTGTGCGACTCTGTGGACAGCAGCCTACCAGGCTCCTCTGTCCACAAGATTCTCTAGGCAAGAATACTGGAGTGGGCTACCATTTCCTTCTCTAACCAGTGTCATAAATAGCTGTATACCATTCAAATAGATTTCTCAAGTTGGTTTATGTATTCATACACATTTTTCCCTGAATCCAGAAGGAAGTAAATTGCACACATCCACTTCTTTTGTTAGTCAACCCTTACTGAAATCCTCCTGTCCTTGGGTTAAATTTGCTCAATAATTTTTAGAGATTTATTTCTCGATTTGTTCATTCATCTAGTATATATGAAATAGCTACTAGGTTGCAGACGCTGAAGGCGAAGTTTGAAGATTTCAATGAGGAGATAGTTTGACTACAGAAAATATCTAATTGAGAATGGCTAGGTTATAAGGAGAGCATAAAATATTACCAATATCAGAGGAGAAAGGAATCCATTACCCAAATCTGTGAATTTGCCATCATTCGTCCATTCACTGAACCAGCCACTGATATTTATTGTCTGTTCTATACCAGGCACTGCCAAGGGCTCTAAGTATTCACAGAGGAGGCTTCTTACCTTTAAAGAATCCAGTCTCACATAGCAGACAGAGAAGATCGTCTGATGCAGTGGATTATGCTCACTGATGGAGATCCTCAGAATACTTTGGAAACAGAGGAGAAGGGGGCACGTCAGCCTTCCTGAATGGTTCTAGCAATGCTTGAGTAGTCAGTTGAAGGATAAGGATAAGGAATCAATGAGGCAGATAAAAAGCACATTTGTGACGAAAATATCAGCATATTCTGTGTCAGAGAAGCACGAAAAAATATGGGATGTTCCAGGAACTGCCATCAGTTTGGTGTAATTGCTGTAGCAGTTGCCAAAGGGCAGTTATGAGAAAAGGGGAGGCCCAGGGCTGGAGGCTAAAACCTGTCTCTTATACACATCTGGTGGGGTGGTGTGGAATAGGAGAAAGGAAGGCTATGTGGAAATCAGAGTCGGAGAAACTGAATCTCAGATGATGCCTTTCCTTCCCCACCTTTTTTCTTGCTTCTGTATGAGCAACATTAATCAGGAAAGTCTAAGCTACCATGAGATAATATAGAATGAAGAAAGTGAGATGCAGAGTTAAAAATAAGGTTGGTCGGTGGTCAGTATGTCAAGATATGGGTGATGGCAAAGGAACAAGTAGAATTCATAGTGAAATTATGAAATGAGTGAAATTAGAAATGTGGAGGTCTCCAGGGCCCACAGAGCAGAATACCCTTGAGAAGTTAAAGATAGAAGTGTGTGTGTGTATGTGTTAAGGAATGAGCATTTATGTAGGCTGTATTGAAGCAAAACAGGATTTGTTAACTCTAGAGTGTTAAATTTCATATGCCATATCAATGAGGATAGTTTTTGGCATCCCATGACCAGTCAACATGTGTATAAAGAATTATTAAACTTAAAAAACCAGTTATGATTCAGGGAGCTTTAAAGTCATATACAGGTTTATTCATGATGTATGTATAAATGTATCACTATCTGATACGTTTTATTAAAAACATTCTTATTTATTCAAATTTAAACAGAGGTATTGATGAAGATAGTAAGTGTAGTATTCAATCACAGGCTTCTTAAAAATTCTATAAGCCCATTTTATTAAAAGAAAAAGAAAAAAGACATGATTAAAGAGAAAAGTAGAGTTGAAAGTTACCTTTGGGATTTAAGTGACTTGTCAGAATAAAGGATAGAAAAGACAGCAAAAGCTATTTGAAAAAATACATATCTCATTCACTTTTAAATATTCAAGTTCAGTTAGTTTTCTTCTTAAATGGATGTCTTTCCTTTGCTTTCAGGAATGAAGAGAATTAATTGAGTTATCTAAGTGATGGCATTCTCTCTTTTTTTTTCCCTTTCATTTTTGCATTTATCCATTGTGATAAAACATACTTTGCTTCTTTTATGTTTATGGATTGCATTAAAAAGCACTGGTTAGCTGTCTTTTCTGTAAAATGAATTGAGTGATCCATATTGGTTAATCTCTGAATTATAAAAGGTATCTCCTGCAGACATAAACTACAGACATAATTTATGGAAAGGTATCAGTTGCTTAAGTGTTGTTGAATCACTAAGTCCTGTCAAACACTTTTACGACCCCTTGGACTATAGTCTGCCAGGCTCCTCTGTCCATGGGATTTCCCAGGCAAGAATACTGGAGTGGGTTGCCATTTCCTTCTCCAGGGGATCTTACCGACCCAGGGATTGAGCCTGCATTTCCTGTATTGGCAGGCGGATTCTTTACCATTGAGCCACCTGGGAAGCATACGTTAACAAATGTTATTTGTTAATTTTCCTTGAAGGGAAAACGTGTTGACTCTCTCAGAAATTACATTTAGTACTTACAAACAAAGATTAATTATTCCCCTGGTGATTAAAACTTTATCTCCCCAGAATAACACAATTTAAATTTATCCACATGTTCTATCATTTGACTTCAGCTACCTGCTGGTTCAATTGGTGAAGAATCCACCTATAATGCAGGAGAGGCAGGAGACCTGGGTTTAATCCCTGGGTTGGAAAGATCCCCTGGAGGAGGACATGGCAACCCACTCTAGTATTCTTGCCTGGAGAATCCCATGGACAGAGGAGCCTGGCAGGCTACAGTCCATAGGGTTGCTTAGAGTCAGAAACGACTGAAGCAACTGAACATACTCTCACATGCATAAACAAGAAATGGTTGTTGCTTCTTTCTTAGTTGACATTAGCGGGAACCATATATATTTTTACCTTATCACTTGGGGAGGACAGATGACATTAAAAGTTTCAAATCATTTGTTTTATGAGATCAATCCAAGCTGATTTGCTTGCTAGCAGATTGCTGAACTGAATTATTCTCCATATCTCATGTACTTTTTATTTAAAATAGTGTTCAGTTAATTTTTTTCAATTATTACTTATCATGAGATGCTTAATTGGATTCTGACTGTCTAGATGGGATAGATGAATCCAGTGTTATCCTGGTAAATGTTTAATAACTTGCTTCCTCAAAGGGAAAGAAAAAACAAACCACCTTGATTTGTCACATTTACTGGTTTCTGTGGTTGAAATACTCATGCCATGACTGATTTCAAATTACCAATGTAAGGTCACTGAGTATAGATGTGAGAAGAGATGTACATAATCAGCTAAAGCCTGCCAGTGCAAGCAGGGGCCAGCTTACCCCTGGAAGGTGTGGTTGCACAGAACTAAAATTTCCATTCTACAACTTGAGGGAAGTATGAAGTGAAAGATAAAGGGTGGCTCTAGACATCTCTGGGGCCTCCCCGGTGACTCAGTGGTAAAGAATCAGCCTACAGTACAGGAGACATGGGTTTGATCCTTGGGTCAGGAATATACCCTGCAGGAGGGCATGGCAACCCACTCTAGTATTCTTGCCTCGAGAATCCTATGGACAGAGGAGCCTAATGGGCTACAGGCCATAGGATCACAAAGAGTTGGACATGACTGAAGTGGCTGAGCATGCATGCATCCTTGCTAGACATCTCTATTGGTATTAGTGAATGTGATACTCCATGTGAGCTTAGCTCTGTGCTCCAGCCTCTTTCTTTTATTCAGATAACAAGTTCCTCAGTAATTCACAGTGAATTAAAAAAGCTAGAAGAGGGTTTGGACATTAAGTATATCATGCCTGTACAGTACCTACCTTTGCTTCATTTGTAGTCAGATCGGACTCATGCTATAAAACTCAGAGCAGAATAAAACTCAGAGCATGTTCCCAAGAGAGAGTTGGAAAATTATCATTGTATTGCCTCTTGAAAACATTGGCCTTTTCTCTCTTTGTTCAGGTTCTCCCAGGATACCTACTTGTCAAATTTTCAGTTGATTCTTTTGGCTTTGTCATGGCAACCAAGTACCTTGGCCAGGGCCCTAATGATTTCCAAATGTTTTATTATCTGTAGTTTCTGATATGCTTATTCTGTCACTTTTTTTTAGTATCTTTGCCCTAATGCTTCTCAAATAGGTCCTTGGCCTGTGCCTATAATCAGATTAGTATTCCATTACTTGTCTTCCCTACCCCAGTATATCTTCCGTATTTACTGGAAGTCAGTGCAGCTCCACCATTATACCATATAGCATGACAAACCACAACAAAAGTCCTGTACACATATCACAAACCCTGGTGATTATAATTAGGGATAGCTGAAAATTGTACACCATCCAGTAATTATGTGTGGTAATATTGATACAAACTTTAACTTTTGAAAATTGATAGGATCCAACATAATCCTTCCCTGCTTATTCACCCATCCTGGCCTATCCTTTCCTTATCCCTCTCTGCCCTTCAAGATTCATCTCAGGAACCACCCTTTCTGTGAAGCCTTCTCTAATCTCTGTTCCCAGACATAACTTGGACATCCTCTCATGTTCATTTCCTTGGGGCTCCCATAGTACTGTTTTGACCCTTCTGTGAGTACTCCTGAATTTATTATAATTGCTGGTATTTTCCTCCCAAAATTTTATTCTGAAAAATTGCAAACCGAGCAGAAATTGCTGTACCAATGTCATGAGGCTGCTGCTGCTAAGTCGCTTCAGTCGTGTCTTGACTCTGTGCGTCCCCATAGGCAGCAGCCCACCAGGCTCCTCCGTCCCTGGGATTCTCCAGGCAAGAATACTGGAGTGGGCTGCCATTTCCTTCTCCAGTGCATGCATGCATGCTAAGTCTCTTCAGTCATGTCCGACTCTGCGACTCTGTGGACAGCAGCCCACCAGGCTCCTCTGTCCCTGGGATTCTCCAAGCAAGAATACTGGAATGGGCTGCCATTTCCTTCTCCAGTGCATGCATGCATGCTAAGTCTCTTCAGTCATGTCCGACTCTGTGCGACTCTGTGGACAGCAGCCTACCAGGCTCCTCTGTCCACAAGATTCTCTAGGCAAGAATACTGGAGTGGGCTACCATTTCCTTCTCTAACCAGTGTCATAAATAGCTGTATACCATTCAAATAGATTTCTCAAGTTGGTTTATGTATTCATACACATTTTTCCCTGAATCCAGAAGGAAGTAAATTGCACACATCCACTTCTTTTGTTAGTCAACCCTTACTGAAATCCTCCTGTCCTTGGGTTAAATTTGCTCAATAATTTTTAGAGATTTATTTCTCGATTTGTTCATTCATCTAGTATATATGAAATAGCTACTAGGTTGCAGACGCTGAAGGCGAAGTTTGAAGATTTCAATGAGGAGATAGTTTGACTACAGAAAATATCTAATTGAGAATGGCTAGGTTATAAGGAGAGCATAAAATATTACCAATATCAGAGGAGAAAGGAATCCATTACCCAAATCTATGAATTTGCCATCATTCGTCCATTCACTGAACCAGCCACTGATATTTATTGTCTGTTCTATACCAGGCACTGCCAAGGGCTCTAAGTATTCACAGAGGAGGCTTCTTACCTTTAAAGAATCCAGTCTCACAGAGCAGACAGAGAAGATCGTCTGATGCAGTGGATTATGCTCACTGATGGAGATCCTCAGAATACTTTGGAAACAGAGGAGAAGGGGGCACGTCAGCCTTCCTGAATGGTTCTAGCAATGCTTGAGTAGTCAGTTGAAGGATAAGGATAAGGAATCAATGAGGCAGATAAAAAGCACATTTGTGACGAAAATATCAGCATATTCTGTGTCAGAGAAGCACGAAAAAATATGGGATGTTCCAGGAACTGCCATCAGTTTGGTGTAATTGCTGTAGCAGTTGCCAAAGGGCAGTTATGAGAAAAGGGGAGGCCCAGGGCTGGAGGCTAAAACCCAGCTCATGGGAGACATTGTGAGTTCAACCAGAGCTGGATCTTTACTTAAAAGGTTGAGGCAGCTAGTGAATAACTCAGGTGGGATAGTGATGGTTATCAGATTTGTGTTTTAGTAAACTTGTCCTGAAAACGATCATGAGGAGGACCGATCTTACTGTTTTTAATTGGAGATCATACTATTTTAAATATTGCTATAATCAGAGGTAACTCAAAGAGCAAAAGTGAATAAATGACAGGATATATAATTATTGTGTATTTAAGAAATTAACCGAATAATGGATACCTCAACCAGTGTCTCTTAACCCAAGAGCCAATTTTATTTTCTTTCATACATTTTCTTCTAAGATCACGGGAATCTAAAAAAAAAAAATGCTTTTAAAATATATTGCTTACAGCAAAGAGTTAGTAGTCTCTGCAGTTAATTTTGCTGCGTAACAGAGAGAGGGAGAGAGAGAGAAGGAAGGCATCACTATAATTAGACACCTGGGTTTGCGGGGACTGGATGTCATTTAAAGCATTTTATTCCTTGCTGCAAAACTCTTTTGGTTGAGTAAATGAGTAGGAATTAATCAATGAAAACATGACGGTAATTCTGGAGATTTTATAATTGATGTAATGTTTTTGTTTATTGGGCTAGTTCCCCCTGATTGACTTGCAGATTGCAGCAACTCTGACAAGGCACCCGTCGCTCACATTTCAGGTCTCTGCACCCTGCACTGTGGATCTACAGCCAGATCGATGGGCCCCAAGATCATGTCTGAGATTGCATCAATAGGAATCACTCGTGCAGCTGTTTCAAATCTCTGACATAGATTCAAGAAACACAACCTAGCTGTAATTCATTTAAAATAGCACATCGCATTTGTTTTAAACTCCTGCAGTCAGATAGCAGAGTTCTTTCTTTAAGGGTAATGCTGCAAAACAGTATATATATCAACTTGAGTTTTGAAAGGCATGTTGTTAAGACTTGAGTTCTGAAGGGAATCTTGTTAAATTGACTTTCAGGCAAACCAGAGTTTCTCTTCTCTGCACTATCACCAGTGTGGATGTGATGAGTATTTGTAGTGGGGTCGGCCCCGTGTATTGTGGGATGCTTAGCAGCATTCTTGGACTCCACTCTCTAGATGTGAATAGCAGTTTCCCCCCCAAAACCAAACAGTTCTGACAACCAAACTTGTCTTCATATGTTGTCAAATGTCTCCTGGTGGGCAAAATTGCCCCTGCTTCAGAACCACAGAGTAGACACTTAAGGATTAAAAAAAAAAAAAAGGTAATTCAGTGAACCTTCTCATGGTCTAATTGCATTTATTCATTTCTCGAATATAGATTGCTATACTTATATGTAGATATAGATATGTAAATGTTATATTTTGGTGTTTTGCTGAGTGCTAATTTAGAGAGCATTTCAGAGGATGAACAAATCTGAAATATCTGTAGAATTGTCTAAATATGTGTGGTTTCCATATTTTAAAATTAATATAGAGAGAAATCAACGAACCACAGAAATGTGTATCAAATTTATGAAGTTCGATAACAGGTTCTATATTTTTACGAAATAGTAGCAGGATTAGGATTAAATCTGTAAGAACATAACCAGAAAAGATAGTTCTTTTTAATCATGGTTTATAATATTAGAGTTATATGTTTTAGGGTTTCATTTTTATGTACAAATTTAGTAACTCTTCAATTTGAAATATGTTATTACTAGTATTTAGAAATAACATTGAGAGACATAAATTTAAGTTGCTATGGAAATGACACAAACCTAATACACTGAAAGCCTAATCTTCATTTAAATGTTAACAACTCAATGTTTATAGATTGAGCCATAGGATAACAGGGTAAAGGGTGTTGAGAGAAGGATTTGGTAAGGAGGTGCTATTATCAATAAATTGAACAGAGGTATTAGGATTCTTCTAGCTGCATTTATAGAAGACCAATAAGTTTCAAAGAGAAGGAGGATGAAGAAGTATATGTAGGAATAATGCCCAACGAAATTAATTTCTGTCTTATCCCAGTATTAAAATAATATTAAAGTATTTATAGAAGTTTTAAAAATAATTTTTTACTGAGTGCTGACTATATATCAGGCTTTGTGGTGCCAAGCTATGTGCCTGCACTTATATGATTCTGTTCATTCTGTAAAACAGCTCACTGAGGCAAGTATTGATAGTCCCATTTTAGAGATGAGAAAACTAAAAATTACTAAGTATGTGTCATATAGTTGGTTAATATCAGAACCAAAGATTGAGCCTAAATGCTACAACCCCTCTGCTCCCATTTTTTGCTGAATGTGTTCAACGAGCAGCTAAAATGTACCAGATACTTAACACTGAAGAAAACATATGTCGGATCCTGTCCTTTTGTAGGTAATAGTCTTCATCAGATCGCTGTCATATTTCATTCTTTTTCATGCTTTTTCTGAATCATAATCAAGAATGAGATTCATCCATCACACAGCTGATGGCCCCAGGGAACATAACCTTTGCTGTGGCAGTAAATACATTCCATCAAAACTTTTCCTATGATGAGAATATCTGCCAGGTGAATATTTTGTTCCCACAATATATTATAAATTAAAGATGCTGTTTATTCTTCATGTCCTGGAAGAGTTCCTACTTTTTTAAATTTGGTCACTTAAGTTATATAATTGATAGAGACTATAACATCTTTGTGTAGCAGTGCCTGCATCTTTTATATTGAAAATTCCTTCTAACAAGAGACATCTGTGTACAAGGTAGCTATAGTGTGACTTACAATAACTGTGTTTTTGTTATCTCAGTAAGAGATCACTTGCAAGGAAACAATGTACCTTTTGTGATTTCTAGTGAAACACTGCAGGCTTTTTACATGTCTAGCATATGTACTGGAGAAGGCAATGGCACCCAACTTCAGTACTCTTGCTGCCTCCTCCCATGGACGGAGGAGCCTGGTAGTCTGCAGTCCATGGGGTCACGAAGAGTCAGACACAGCTAAGCGACTTCACTTTCTCTTTTCACTTTCATGCATTGGAGAAGGAAATGGTAACCCACTCCAGTGTTCTTGCCTGGAGAATCCCAGTAGCTAGCATATGTACAGCATGGCAGAGGTCAGGAAGGATAAATTCATTGCATGCCTGCTGCCACTCCAGAAACTGGCTTCTACTCAGAACCGATGTGGAAGTTGAAATCTATCTGACATCCCAGAAGATATATTAACCAGGTATGTCCACTAAATTGTAAAACAGAAGCTTTAACTGCATTATATATTTATGGTCCAAATGACTCATTAGTGAACAGACTTCAATGTAAAAATCTTAACTATCTTTAAAACATTTTATTCGGAACATATTTATAACTATTTTCCAAACCCAGTCCTGGCAATGTGATTTTGTTTCTTACAAAATATTTTAAATTTGTTACTTCTAGTTTTGATAAAAGCTTTCCAACTTGAGGGCGGGAGCAGGGGGGAGTCCAACAGGGTGAGAGAGATTGCCAAAGAACACAAAGTAGATCTGTCATTATAGTGATTAAAAGGAATCCAGTTCATTAGTTTTGTATCATGTCCTGCCTTTTTCTTGGCATAACCACTTTTGAAATTGTAAGTGAAGATCCAGGACAGACCATGTTTGGACCTTGCCTCCAAGTATGCTAGCAGTTCCATGGAAGTGGACTGCTCTGTCTGAATGCTGAACTGTCTTTCATCACTCTTGAGTTCAGCCTTTTGTAACCCATGTTTCTTCTGGGAAGCTCCTTAGATGATGTCACTAAATCTGTACCACCAAACGTAGGGTGATTGTGGCTTATTTAGAAAGCATTTAACTATGCTGCTGCTGCTGCTGCTGTTAAGTCGCTTCAGTTGTGTCTGACTCTGTGCTACCCCATAGACAGCAGCCCACCAGGCAGGCTCCCCTGTCCCTGGGATTCTCCAGGCAAGAACACTGGAATGGGTTGCATTTCCTTCTCCAATGCATGAAAGTGAAAAGTGAAAGTGAAGTCCCTCAGTTGTATCCAACTTTTCTCGTTCCCATGGACCACAGCCCGCCAGGCTCCTCTGTCCATGGGATTTGCCAGGCAAGAGTACAGAAGTGGGGTGCCATTGCCTTTAACTATGATAGAGATTTGAAATACATGCATGTCGTTTCTTTAGTTGTTGTTTCGTCGCTAAGTCGTGTCTGACTCTTTTGCAACCCTGTGGACTACAGCCCACCAGGCTCCAGTGTCCATGGGATTTCCCAGGCAAGAATACTGGAGCAAGTTCTGGTTTCCTTCTCTCCAGGGGATTTTTCTGACCTAGGGATCAAACCTGTGTTACCTGCATTGGCAGGGGAATTCTCTACCACTGAGCACCTGGGAAGCCCAAGTCTGGTAGCTGTTCTAAAAAGTACTTTCCTACTCTAGTGGATCTTCCCTACCCAGGGATCAAACCTGCATCTCCTGCATTGCAGGCAAATTCTTTACCGCTGACCACTTGGGTGGGAAGATAACACCTATAAAATGTGTATTGTGATACATTTTCTGAAGTGATTCAAAAACTGTGCTGTTCAGCGGTTTGTAAATTTTGAAAGTAAAATGGATATGTAGCCCATACAATTTTCTGATAAATCTTATAGTTTTGTGGTTCTTTTCATGACTTTGTTAACTAGTGAAAAATTACTAGATGACTTAACTTTTCAAGTTTTAACAAACAAAGATGAAATGGTTGAAGATTTACTGTTCTTTCATTGCTTCAGGATGAGGCAAAATAATTCATGTATTAATGCTGCCATCTTTCATTTTCAATTTTTTTTGCTTTAAATTAGATGAATATAATTGAGCCTTTAAGCTCATTTTATCTTCCCTAACTAGCGTACAGATTGCTAAAAGATATTTTTTGTGTGAATGTTAGTCGCTTATTCGTGTCCGACCTGTGACCCCCATAGACTATAGCCCACCAGGCTCCTCTGTCCATGGAATTCTCTAGGCAAGAACACTGGAATGGGTTGCCATTTCCTTCTCTAAAGATATATTATTAGAGATTAAGTTGATGTTGTTAAGCAGTTAATTTTTTTCAAAAAATAGAAATAGAATTTGAAAATAGAGTTGAGAAAACTTCACTTAATTTTACTTTTCCTTAAGAACATTTTGTGAACAACTAATATAGCCATGAGGCTGATATAACAGAGATTATAATGATACAATTTTGTGAAACATTTTTTAAAAGGCTGAAAATTAATGCAATTTTTTTGTTTTTCCTGGAAATTTCAAGATAGTTTCAAGGGACTTCTGAGATATTCTGTTAGCTTAAAAGAGGAAATCTTTATCACTTATATATGATTTTTGTGTAGGTGTATATATGGGGGAGTCATTGAAGGAGGCGGGAAGGATGTAAAATTTTGGACTCAAAGATATATAAAAATCTTTCCAAAGCATCCTGTATCAGAGCAAACATTTATTTAAAGAATGCTGAATTTGCTACCACTTGGAAGGCACGATCAACATTGTATGAGCAAACCTTTGTTTCTTTATCTACAATATTAGGCAGTTGACAAAGCTATTTCTAAATTCTATTCCAGCTGTGATTCCACAATTATTTATTAACTGCAAAGTTTTAAAAAAGGGAGGAGAAACAGAAAAGTGTTCTAGTGTTCACCATGGAGCATAAAAGCTGTTAACTAGGCTTATAATTCTAGCCAGAGGGTTTGTTGCTATTTGAATACTGAGTTAACAGCTTTCCAACCTTGCATTTAATTATCATCAGAAGTATCTTATTCTGGTCTTAAAAGACCAATGTATCTCTGATTTCAAGACATAATTTTTCGAGAAAGTACACATCTTTTATCACATGTACTTTATACCAGTTGATTTTTATAGCACTCAATTTTATTCTACTTCAATCCATTTTTCTTATTTTACTGTGTGAGTCATCTTGCTGAGCTCTGCCGAGTATAATGTAATATCCTCAGCACCTAATAAGCTGGCAGATACCTTTCCATTTGAATGTAGATGTTACGGAAAATCTTAACTGAATTTGGCTATAATGCTTCACTTACTTTTAAGTGACCCGTTTGGAGGATTAATGAAGGGCTCTTTCAGTTTATTATTATATTGTAGAAATGTAGCAATCTGATGCTTTGGGAGGATAGAATGTGACAGGTGGAAGACTGAAATTTAAATACATAGGCATAATGAAGAAGAAACAAATATTATAGCCAGTTAGGAAGGTGAGCAAGCCTTCAAATGTCAGGCATCCCTTGTTGTTTTAGCATTCCTTATGAAAATAAGGGACATCAAAATAATTGCCTACTAATGTCAGTTATTTTGGATGATGAATTAAGACATTTTCTTTCTAGATAATGTCATTTGTCCTTAATGATCAAGTAATGGTTTGCAGAATATTAGACATTAACAGTTCGAGGTAGCAAAGATAGACTTAAGTCATACTAAAGTGCTTTGGTTATTTAGGAAAAGAAGTGATTTAATATAAAAGTCCATGAGTATCTGTTTCTAACTAAGTTCTTCTAAATGAAGATTTTCAAATACAGAAGTGGAGAGCATAATATTCTGTAATCTAGTGTCAGCAGTTTTCAATATTTGTTAATCTTGTTGTTTCTGTCCTTCCATTTGGGGGAATGGTGGGGAGTGGTCTTGAATATTTTAAAGCAAATCCTAAATGGCATATCATTTCTTGTATAAATGCCTTAATATGCATCATTTACATATAAAGACTTTTTTAAAGATGAAGATCACTTTAATCTCTTCTTCTATGGAAACATGTAAGTTTAAAGTTGTTAAAGACAACTGTGAATTAGAATAGTCCAGCTATAGAAAGAGCGCTTAGAAAATCAGCTTTTATTTTAAATTTACTATGCACAGTGATTTATTATTCAAAAATTATCCAATATTTTAAAATCAATGAAAGACAATGTTTAGTTTTAGGATTTTTTTTTTTTTTTTTTCTGGTGAGAAGAGGGAATAGAATAGAATATCTTTGGGATAGAAACCTACCACTTTCACTTTTTATGGCCAATGAGCACATGCTGTGATCTGATGGAAACAAAATGCTCTGGAAGACATCTGTACCACTTTCTGTGATCGTGTCAGTCACCAGCGTCTCCCGGCAGCACTGCAAGTGAGTACTTCCCGGCTCTGTTATAAATCATCAAGTAGCCACACTACGGTGGCTCTAACCCATAGAGCTGACAGATTTGCCTTGGCATTTCCCTTACGTGGCATGACCGTTCAAACCAGGGTGTCAAATTGGAGTCAAAGGAAGGCGGCTGAAAATAGGCAGGGTGTGACTGCCAGGAAAGTGAAGTTGATGTATTACTGGTGGAATAATCTACATAAAATTCACCAAACAAGAATGAAGTATTCAGTGTTTATCTGAACATGGAAAAATAATTGGAAAAATAGAGAAGGGCTTCAGGGATGTTGGAACTGTTAGTGAATCAGGTCATCATTACCCCATCATCTACTGCCCACCTCCCACAGATCCTTTGTGTTGTATTAGGTCAGAGGAGGGCTTGTGAAGTGGGAGTAATTATATTTCCCGTGGACAAGGTAGAACTGGCTTCATCATATTATCTCTTGGAACATGTCAATTATTCTTGTATCTTGTTTATATGACAAAGAAGATATCTTTTAGATATGTACATTATAAGGAGTTTAGGTTATTAGCTCCTTTTGAGAAGTTGTGTTCTGCAGTGAATAAATAATGAGTTTCCCCCAAAGTAATTGTTTTTTTCCCCTCAAGTAAAGCTTCAAGGCTGAAAGGCTCCTCTTGGCAATCTGTTTATAGCTCTTCTCACAATGAAGTGTAGAGAATTGAAGATTAATTCCATTGAAATCATAAATGC
The DNA here is from genome assembly GCA_006410875.1 of Neotragus pygmaeus. Taxonomy (NCBI): domain Eukaryota; kingdom Metazoa; phylum Chordata; class Mammalia; order Artiodactyla; family Bovidae; genus Neotragus; species Neotragus pygmaeus. The sequence continues at coordinate 79,639 of SJYV01048032.1, read as the reverse complement.
ACTGCAGTCTGTAGATTATCAGTTAGTCAAGATAAACACCACTGATTACCCCTGAATTATGCATATAAATATTTACAACATCCTGGGTAATGAATTCATAAAAATAAATAATAATTATAATAATAGAGACCTAGTACTCAGATTTCCATATATTTCTCAAATCCTGAAAGGAATATTTTTCAGTGAATTAATACTATGGTATAATTTAACAGGGATGAGAAATATTTGCATTGTAGCATTAGCCACATTTATTTCATTTTAGGTTTGAGAACATTTAAATTTAGATATCAACCATTTGTTTTCTAGAGAAATTTCCACATATTTTTATATCCTTGTTACAGGGCCCTTCAACATATTCATAGAGTAATAGTTTGAAGTATACAGGATTACATTTTACAAATATTTTCTAAATTTCAGAAACAATTTTAAGTTAATGACCAAAATATTTACAATTAAAGATATATGTCTCCCCCACCCCCCGTTAGGGTTGTATCCTGTTAAACTGTTCAGATAAATAGAAATATTTGACTCAGATGCCTAAGAAAATATTCTCACATATTGTCTTGAAGGAATATAAATTGATGTGCACTTTATCTCTCCTGTTGCAATCTTTCATTTAATACAGTTCTAACTTTTCAGCTGGAATTTCTTAGAGATTCTATGAAAATGCCATGGTTATTTGTGGTTCACACCTGAAATATGAAGCTGTTTTTGAAGGAGAATGAGATGTTTATGGTAGATAAGACTTGCTGACTAATAGTTGCTGGAAACTTTCCATTTGTCAAATTGTTATGTAGATGATCATATATTAGATCTAGCTGAGAGAAGAGCCAAAACCCGAGGAATCTAAAATAACACTTTGTTGGCAAATGGTGTGTTTTAGGAATAAGAGCTGGTCGTGAAGAATACAGAAACATCATAGGATTTGTTCCAGTTATGTCGATTAGCAGTTGATCCAAGGGGTGCAGCACTGTATGTCTTCATGGAGAATTCTGATTCTGCCACTTCACCTTGGGGTCTCAGTGGTCAATGCCAGTCCATCTTCTCCTGGACATATTTCCCTTTCCTTCATGTCCTTCTCCCCTTATCCTTCCATTCCCTGTCTTTCCCCATACTCAAAATGTGATTTGGGGTAGAGGTTGTGGTGGGTGATTCACGTGCCAATTCCTGCTGCTTTAACACAAAACCCAAAAGCCATGGCAGTGAGAAAAATATAACAATAACAGTGAGGTTCCAAGATTTGCATTGTGAGTAAGAAGCTATTAATAATAGTTGTATTTGTTCCTTTCGTCAAAGGTGTCTTCCTTTTTGATGACATTTTGCTATTTTTAACAGGATTAAGCTTAGATATGATGATTTTGAACATCAGATTGGCCAGTGTTTGTTCTTATATGGGCCTTTGAATCTTGATCGATTTAAAAGTACCTGCTCCTCTCCTGTTTGATGATGGCAAAAGACTGTCTGCAGAGACTTGACCTTGGAGCTGGTGTAGGAGACACACTGTAGTTGGTAGAGTGGTTAGAAAGCCTAAGTTAAGAAGTTCAGACCCTGACACCTCCATTTCTCAGCCACATGACTGTTAGCTAATTACTTAACCTGTTTGTGTTTCAGTTTCTTCATCTTTTATTTGGAGATGTTTAATGGTGCCTCCTGAATAGGATTGTAAGGGCTTAAAAGAGCAAATACGTGAGAAGCACTTAGAATAGTGCTTAGCATTACATTATAGGATAATAAATGTTAGTTGTCATTATGTGTCCAAAGTCAAATTATTGATGGAAATAAAATGTATACTCTGATTATACATCAGTATTTTTGGAAGTCACATTCATGATTCAGAATTTTGGCAGTTACTTGTTTAGAATTATTTATCATTGAGTAAATTATGTATCTTCTACAGTACCTTAGATTTCAAATCTGAATATAACATTAGTTAATATTGTTTGATAAAATATATAGCTATCAAATCCTGGGAACCAGGACAGAGTATTTTAAGAATATTTCTTCTGCTCTTGCTATTTAAATGAGATGTAGAAATGCAAGAGTTCTACATTATTTATCAGTTCTATTTATCAGTTTTGATTGTTCCATTTTACAATAGCTAAACTCACATGTTACTACTACGAAGTAGATATAATACTTGTTTTTAATGCTGTTACCGCTCCAAATGTATATAAATATTTAATAGTATATTCCTTCCTGAGTGAAAGTTGCTCAGTCGTGTCCAACTCTTTGCAACCCCATAGNTTTACAATAGCTAAACTCACATGTTACTACTACGAAGTAGATATAATACTTGTTTTTAATGCTGTTACCGCTCCAAATGTATATAAATATTTAATAGTATATTCCTTCCTGAGTGAAAGTTGCTCAGTCGTGTCCGACTCTTTGCAACCCCATAGATTGACTATACAGTCCATGGAATTCTCCAGGCCAGAATACTGGAGTGGGTAGCCTTTCCCTTCTCCAGGGGATCTTCCCAACCCAGGGATTGAACCCAGGTCTCCTGCATTGCAGGTGGATTCTTTACCAGCTGAGTTATCAGGGAAGCCCAATTCCTTCCTGATATTTACATAGTTAGATAACTTTTGGCAAAACCGTTTAAAATGTGCCTGTATCATTGCTTGTTTCTGTGAAAGATTTCTTTGAAAAATTTGAAAGCTTCTTATGATTTCAATAATATCAAAAGATCATACCCAATATTTTGTTATATCATTGTTTAACTAGTTTTAAAACTTTGTGTTGGTAGGCTGAATATCAAGTATATTTCGATTTATAATATCCTGCATGTTTAACACATGCGGAATAACTTAAAATTAGTCTGGAAACAATGGTAATTAAATATAAAGACTTATACAGGAGGGTGGCCACTGGCATTTCTAATTAACCTTGAGTTTTTCATTGAAGATGGTATCAAATTGATAGAACACTGATGCAGAAAATCCTGTACATGTAGCTCTCTCCTAACTATGAATATGGTTATTTCTGAAAAATTTTATCAAAATATCTCATTTTTCACCATTAATCATTAATATTGAATAATTACAGCATGTTCCCTTGCATTGAAATCAGCTGAAGATGCAGAGTGGCTTTTCTTGGATGCTTAAGTATTAAAAATCATTTCAACTTTCCTTTCAAACTATTGTTTTGATGGTACTTTATATTTTTGGCAACATGTTGTTTCCTTTCCTGAAATCATTCCAGATTGCTCAGAATTGTCTTCATTAAATTTATTGGAACACAGATTTTTCTAAATGACATTTTAATAATTGCTGCAAATAAGCAGAGAAGAACCAGGAGGATGTAATAGGGTTTTTGTGGGTTTTTTGTTTTTATGATTGTTTGTTTTGAGATTTTAAAATTTTGTTTTGTTTTGGCTTTTTGTTTCTATTTTTTGGTCCAAGATTCAGATGAGAATGGTTTAATATATCCTGCCTTTTCTCCACCTAAATTGGTGAAGGACCCCCATTTCTTTGAGATACATCGAGACTAATGATATAGGATGCTTAGACTAGAAGATGTATACTTTCTAAAAGTAAAATAACTTGAAATCACAGATGGCTGTTCCCAGCTGGGATAAGTTTGTATTCTAGACCACAGAGGTCTCTCATTAAAGATTTCTGAGAATGAAGATTTTTATATTGTTCAGCCGTATATTTCAGATTGTATAACCTTGAGATCCAGAAATTTTCCTTTACCATTCATCACTTACTGTGTTTTCTGTGTTCAAGAAGTCTCCTTTAGTTACAAATCTGAAGTTTAAAAGATGCGTCAGAAAGTATAAAAATAGGAAGTGCCCACAAAATTCACATTAACAGTTGTAGAACATATTGGTCCTTGAATGCCTAAAATACAGTGCCTGAAATGGTGAGAGGAAGAAAGAAAGTGGGATAATTTAAGAATCTGACACTCTTCTTAACTTCCACAAAGCTCAAATCAGACACTTTTCTTAGATCTAAATCCTTTAGGGTTTAGGGTCTAAATGGCACTGAGCCAGATAGAGAAGAAAGAGAAGATAAGGGGAATGGACAGGAAAGCAAGAACATGGATGAAAGAACATTCAGATTATTCGTTGTGATTACTAGGTATAAGCATCTAAGGAGGTTTTGCAAAAGGTTCTATAGCTTTTGCCTTATCATCCTTGCCCCAAAAGGCTTGGCTAAGTATATCCTGAGTATTGTAAGCCTGGATAAGTAATATTTCTGATGCCTTAGTACATTATATTAAGCCCTTCATATGGAACCTAATTCCCTGGTGGCTCAAGTGGTAAAGAATCTACGTGCAGTGGAGGTGACCTGGGTTCGATCCCTGCATTGAGAAGGGAAGGGCCTGGAGAATTCCATGGACAGAGGAGGCTGATGGGCTACAGTCCATGGGGTTGCAAAGGGTCAGATACAACTGAACAACTAATACGTGGTACTTAATTACATTTTCACATGCTGTATTTTTTTAAAATTTTTATTTATTTATATTTAATCAGTGGAAAATTGCTTTCAATTTTCTGTTGGTTTCTGCTGTACAACAACATGAATCAGTCATAATTATATATACATCCCTTCCATCCTGAGCCTCTCCCTCCCCTTCCCCCATCCAACCCTTCTTAGGTCATCACAGAGCACCAGGCTGGGCTCCTTGTGTTATTTAGCAGCTTCCCACTAACTACCTGTTTTACACATGATAGTGTATATATGTCAATGCCACCATCTTAATTCATCTCACCCTCACGTTCCCTGCTGTGCCCACAATCTGTTCTCTATGTGTATGCATTAATGTACAATATTTATTTTTTTCTTTTTGACTTATTTCACTCTTTATAAGAGGCTCTGGGTTCATTCACCTCACTGCAACTGACTCAGATTCATTCCTTTTTATGGCTGCATAGCATTTCACTATATAAATGTACCACAACTTTATCCATTAGTCTGTGTCCATGGACATCTGGGTTGCATCTGTGTCCTGGCTATTGTAAATGTTGCTACGGTGAACATTGGGGTTTACGTGTCTTTTAGAATTGTGATTTTCTCAGGGTATATGCCCAGTAGTGGGATTGTTGGGTCATATGGTAGACTTATTCCTATTTTTTTAAGGAATCTCCATACTGTTTTCCATAATGGCCGTATCAGTTTACATTACCACCAACAGTGTAGGAGAGTTCCCTTTTTTCCACATTCTCTTCAGCATTTATTGTTTGTAGAGTTTTTGATGATGGCCGTTCTGACTGGTGTGAGGTGGTACCTCACTGAAGTTTTGATTTGCATTTCTCTAGTAATGAGCGATGCTGAGCATCTTTTCATGTGTTTATTGGCCATCCGAATGTCTTCATTGGAGAAGTTTCTGCCTATTTTTTTGGCTGGGTTGTTTGTCTTTCTGCTACTGAGCTATATGAGCTGCTTATAGATTTTTGAAGTTAGCCCTTTGTCAGTTGCTTCATTTACAATTATTTTCTCCCCTTCTGAGAGTTGTCTTTTCATCTTGTTTATAGTTTCCTTTGCTGTGCAAAAGCTTTTAGTTTTATGAGGTCCAGTTTGTTTATTTTTGTTTGCATTTCCTTTAGAAGGTGGGTCAGAGAGAATCTGGCTGCGATTTATGTCAAAGCAGGAGTGTACTGCCTGTCACATGCCATATTTTAATATGGTTTTTACACATTTTCTTGGAATGGGTTTAATTTTTAAATGATTTATGAGTGTTTTTGCATTTTAAATGTGTGTACAACACTTTAAATATATTCCACTTCATATTTCTCTAAGCATTGAATCACTATTTTTTTCCTTCTGAATATTGATGTTTTTGTTTGGCGCTACATAGGAAGATTCTGAATAATCAAGATATTCCTAAAACAATTCCAAGTTAAGATTTTAAAAATATAGCAAATTCTTATTCCATACCATTTGAGAGGGATATAGTAAATAAAACAAGGTGGGGCGGGGAGTGGCAAGGTACAATAAGCTGGTTCATGTCAGAAAATAATTCCTTGTTTTTAGACAGATCCAGATGGCAAAAATCTTGCTTCTTTCCCCAAACCAAGATTTTATACCAAATGTGTTTTATAACAAGTTCTATTCTTATATTACATTTAAGTAAAAGGCATAAACTCTGCGCATATTCAAAACTGTCTGTGACAACATCTGGATTTGGGGAAACGTATGCAAATATGGCTATAGGTGGCAGAAGTTTATAGGTTTCCTCCCTAGGATTATATATATATATAGNAAACCAAGATTTTATACCAAATGTGTTTTATAACAAGTTCTATTCTTATATTACATTTAAGTAAAAGGCATAAACTCTGCGCATATTCAAAACTGTCTGTGACAACATCTGGATTTGGGGAAACGTATGCAAATATGGCTATAGGTGGCAGAAGTTTATAGGTTTCCTCCCTAGGATTGTATATATATATATATATAGATAGATAGATATACACCTTAAACTTTAGGCCAGACATAGAAAAATCCCATGGCATATTGCATTCGTATGTGACCTAACTTGTTATGAAATAAAAATAAAAGCACATTGTTTTCTTAAGAAAAACTCCTGTTTATAGTTTGAATATTTAAAATTTTAATACAACATATAAAGATGAAGACATTTGATTTGTTCCTTAAATATTTTAGCAGAATGTTCAGTGTTGTTTACTAGAAAATCATTTATCAGAGAATTCACTTTGGAGACAATGTAGTTTATTATAGCAAAATTTAATTTGATTTAATTTTGCTGTTGCTGTTCAGTCACTAGTCGTGTCCTAGGCTCCACTGCCCTTCACTGTCTCCTGGAGTTTGCTCGGACTCATGTCCATTGAGTCACTGATGCTGTCTGTGCTTTAGTGCTTCAGTCGTGTTTGATTCTTTGCAACGCCATGGCTGTGGCCATGCTCCTCTGTCCATGGGATTTTCCTGGCAAGAATTCTGGTGTGGGTTGCCATGCCCTTTTACAGGGCATCCTCCTGACACAGGGATCGAACCCATGTCTCTGTGTTTCCTGAATTACAAGCAGATTTTTTGCCACTGAGCCACTGGGGAATCCCTGTGCTAACCATCTCATATCCGTATGTCTATGAAAATTGGCCTTCATTTAATATGCGAATAGTTATTCCTTCCACTCATATATGTTCATTCTCACATGTAGTTCTATGAAAGGTGTATTTTATATTCTCTGATTAAGTACTTAGTAAAGTGAGAAAAGACTAAAATTTGGCTTCCTCTAAAATGTTTAGGTTTGTTTCAAAATAATCAGCCCAGTCAAAGAGTTTGAAGGGGTTAGTTATTTGATGTCAAATAATTGTTTGATTGACTTATTACCTTGTTTTTCAACTGCTCTTTTGACACCCTAATCTGCTTCAGTACAGAGATCATATTTTCTGAGGCCAGGAACATATTTGGTGTTAAGTGTATTTGTGAATTGATTTAGGAACAACCTTAGTGTAACTCAAGCAGTCATAACACACTCCTTAGTTACCCCGAGGAAGGTATATTTAGACTTGTTTAGTAAGCAGAGGTGGTAATGTTTAATCAAGTAGGCAAATATAAGTATGAAATAGTTTGCCTTTAAACCCACTTGGCAGTAGAAAGAGTCCAATGGAAAACTAGCTGACTACTCTCACCCTGTTTGTCTTACGCACTAGTTAAGCGGAATACCTCTCAGACAATGATTGATTAAAGGAAAAGAAATATTTTTTTCTCTAAAGTCGTAATGGAGACTCTGAAGGATAAGAGTACATTATGAGTCAGTGATAGAATCCTTGTCCCTTGCTGTGATATTTTAGGCCTCATAGCATTTTTAAGAAGGCACAAAACGTGGAGAAATCATACATTGTGTTAGTAAGAGGAAATAGATCATGGAAGTAAAACTTATCCTGCCCTTTCCCTAAAGCTTCAAATCATTTGAAGCGTGAGACAGAAAATGAAATTTTGAAAATTCAAAGTAAATGGATTTTATTTTCTAGATGTTTTTGTAGAGGCTCTTTTTCATTTTTCTAGTATTTCTCCTGTCCATGAACTTTACTGGGTGTGTATCCTAGGCAAGTTGGCAGAGTGCATTATAGCTCCATATTTTACAATTTAAAGATACTTGGGAATTCCCTGGTAATCCAGTGCATAGGATTCTTCTCTTTCCCTGCTGTGGCTTTGGGTTCCATCCCTGGTCAGGGAACTAAGATCCTGCGAACTGTGTGGTGCAGCCAAAAAATGTTTTCTTAATTTTATTAAAAAGAAAAAGATACGTGTCCTTAATGACGAAATGTAAGTAGGAGTTGGATAGGTGTCCCGTTCTGTTCTCTCTTACTGCATCATGCTAAGTTGCTTTAGTCCTGTCTGACTCTTTGTGACCCCTTGGACCCCTGCCAGGCTCCTCTGTCCATAAAATTCTCCAGGCAAGAATCCTGGAGCGGGTTGCCATGGCAGGGAAGTCTCTTACTTTTCTTATCTTGTAAATTCAGTTTTTGTTACCCTAATACTTTCTGCAACTTTTTTTTCTTTTTGGTCATAGCATTCTTAGTCCTGTAATGTTGCTTTACTCTGTATGTCAGTCCACTTAATATGGGTATTTCCATGTATCATTAGTCTCACCGTAACATCTCTTTCAAGGAGTGATTCTCTCTCTCGAGAGTGGGACCATCCATCCAGTCTCAAAGCTAGGAGAAGGGAGGATCTACCTTTCTGATTCCATCTCTGAACTCAAGGAGCCCAGAAGACAAGGGCTGTCCCGTAAGGTAGTATTAGCATTTTTTAAAAAATAGAAGTTTCTACCCAAATTTCTCTTAACATCTCCTCTTATTACCCATTTAAAGCCTCACAGTTAGACTGCTTGCAGAGAATGATTTTGTGCACATGGGCTTGCTTTTGGATCCTTAGATGAGACCTGTTTTTCGTCATCTGTAACAGCTACTGCGACAGTGGAGCTTGGAATTCTACCTTAAACTGAAAAGTCTTAGAGAGTTCACAGAACTCCTGAAGGAGTTCACAGTTTCAGTGGGGGTATTCAAAGGCCCTGATAGTTTATGTTAATTCTACCTGTGCAGTTTCCTGGAGAGTGAGTCCATAGCATACAGGCGTGTTTCTGACCCTCCACAGCTGAAGAGTTGTTTATATGCCCTGTACAGAGCCAGAAAGTATTCTGAAAATAGCAAAAAGATCTGAAAACTTTGGCTATAGAGAAATACTGTTTCATGAATAGAGAATACATTGAATTAGATGAGAAGACCTGGTGTAAAGGAGCCATTGTAACAACATCAACAGAAGTTCGTTATCCCTGTGGAATAGCTGCCTTGGAGTTGATTCCCAAGCGAGCACCCTCGGGTGGTTTTTGGAGGAATCCTCTGGGCTGTTTTGCATTGTGTTGACACTGAGGCCAGAGATGAACACTTCTCAGAATGTAGATGTGTTATGGTCTGTCTCCAGGTCCGTTTGCCTTGAAAACTGTGTTGCTGTCATGTTGGAGAAATAACACCTAGCAGAAATGATGAATTTGGAGAACGTACCTTTAACCTGTGATTAAGACAATTAGTCACGTCATCTTCACGCACCTCAGATTCCTTTTGTGTGTATTGGGCCTTCAGCAGATCTCTAGCCTCTAAGTAAAATCCAGAGACTTACGGGAGTTTGAGATTTACCGTTTATTAGATTTATTACGTATTTAGGTTAACCCATTATTTAAATTATTTCAGTAACAAAGTTACTAACATTTCAGTTATTTTGGTAACAAAGTGATGAATGTTTTCATGTTACTTTTTAAAATGTAAAATTTAAATAATTTGTATTCAGATGATTACAGGCTTCATATGCTTAGTGTACAACAGAAGTTTATAATGTTTAAGAAGAGTGACTTTTGGGGAGCGGATGGTGAAAGCTGTAGGCTATAGCAAAGTCTGCCTGGAAGAAGTATTTCTTGGAGGAGACTCTGTACCAATCATTACACTTTTTATCCATTTTTAGGGTGTTTTAAAAACTTGTAAAACAGTCTTTTTCGTGTATAAAATAACCCTTTATTCCCAAGGATGCTGGATTTTTGTCTTGCTACAGAATTGTAGAAAAATAGAAAAAATGAAAAGTACAGTCTGAAAATAATCTAAACTAAATTTAAATTGATTTTTAAAGTTGCATTAAAAAGAATAACACTTGATTGTCAATTTGCAAAACCTTAAAATGTCATGTCATTACTCTCTAAACAACGTATTTTAGAAATAGAAACCAAGCAATAGATTACAGTCATAGTAATATAGCATCCTCCCAGGCAAGCCTGACGCAGTGCTAATTGCTAAACCAAATCAGAAAGGCACTGAAGCAGGTCATTTGCAATATTCTCTGGCAGGTGAGGAGTTTGTTATGATACTTGCTTTCCAACTTTTTGTTTTCAAACTGGAAATCTAAATCTGCAAAGGACATTCTTGCTTGATCAAACATTCTTTTGCGTTGCTTTGGAAATGTCTAATTGTATAAACCAATGCTGTCAGGAGTTTGTAATTCCAAACTTTGAACCATTAGTTAGGCTGTTGTCCTCAGTTGACTAGCTGTTTATCTTACAGATTTGACTCTTTACTGGGCATGTCCCCTTTGAACTTATTTAGATAATTATTATTTACTCTTTAGGCCTGAAAAGAAGATCAGATAACAATGGTGTAATATTCAGGATTATTTATACTTCATGTAAAGCAAGAGAGGTTGCACATCTCTGGTAGAAATCTCAGAAAGAGAACTCTATTTGGTAACAATATGGAGTTTTGAGATGTGATTTGCATCTGTGTTACAATTTGGAAGACCAACAGCTTAAGGTTTTTTTAAAATGAATTGTAGGATATTTATATATACATGATTTTTTTCAAGAATGTATCTCTTCTTGTATTTAGACCTTTCTTAGATTAAGTTCTTAAAGAGACGTTGTTGCCTTAAATAAGTTAAGACATCCTCTGGTTCCCTTTGAGGGCAGAGAGAATGCCCAGAGCGGGGGAAGAAAGGAATTGAGAGGGCTAGTGCTCTTCATGTATTTTTCTTTTTTCCTTTTTTAAATTTTCTTGGCTGAACCTCATGGCATGTGGGATCTAGCTCCCTGACCAGGATTCGAAATGCCAAGTCTTAGGCATTGGACCTCCAGGGAAGTCCTTCTCATGTACTTTTTAATGTTTTAGTTCAGGTCTTTCATAATTAAAGTACCCTTCTCTTTCTTACTTTCTTTCATCTTAAGTATACTCAATTAAAATCTTCATCAACTTCCATGATATTAAATCATACTAATTCTGGATAATCAGTGGTAAACAGTATTGATGCATTAATTAAATAGTCTATTCAGTGTCTTTTCCACTAATGAAGGAATATATATTATACTTCAGAATTTTCATCAGTCATAGGATGATTTCATTTTATATATAATGAATCAAGTCACATCATGATAGACTGATCCTTTGGAAAAAAGACAAATTTTAAATGTCACTTGCTTTTTAGAGTGATACTGAAATGCATACATCTGGGAACTGCATGATAGAATTTCTACAAAACATTAATATTTATCTTGTGGGTCACCACCTGAAGACTAATAGCACTATGTCCTGAATTCTTGTCATGGACTATGTTAGTAAAACAGTAATAAAAGTGATAGAGTAGTTCACTATTTTATATCCTGTGGCTGGTTATGGTCATCTGGCTAGAGTCTAACCCATATTAATCCCCTGAGTAAACAGTCAGGAACATTCAATGATGTACTTAAAATACTTTTTAACATGTGGTATTTAGAGTGTTTAGAATGTCAAAGGATCCTTTGTAATGATCTTCCCCTTGAGTAGTTCAAAAGATATTTTTAAAGTTATGTTTCAAAGAGCACAGTGTTTGAAGACTTTCAGAAAATATAAATCTAGTAGAGTACTTGTCGGGGGATTGGGGGGAAGCTCCATTCTCGGGAAAAAAAAAAAGTCATCCTGCATACTAAAATGATATATTAGTCAAATAACCTATGAAAAACTCAGGGAAACAGAGTATGTGTTCCTTTTGCTTAAGAAAAAGAACTTTTATTTTTTCACGAACAAGAGAATGCATTTGGTGCTCCCTTAGGGAGCTACATTCTTCTCTATAATTGTGTTTTTCGCATTTTATGTTCAAATGGAAATGACTGAATAGAAAGCATAGCGTGTTCATTTTTTTTCATAGAACATATTAAATCCTGTTTCTATGGCAACAACTTTTAATTGGCGAATCCCATTCTGTCAGTACTCTCAAGCTTATTTTTCTTGGGTACATTGAATTGTTAAAAGTGCTTCACAAAGTAAAAGTTAGATTTGGCATTGTTCTTTGGCATGAAAGATGCTCATGGTCAAGATTTATTTTATTAAATGATTTAGCTGTAATATACATGAGCTTCCCTGGTGGCTCAGTGGTAAAGAATCTGTCTGCCATGCAGGAAACACGGGTTCAAGCCCTGGGTCGGGAAGATTCCCTGGAGAAGGAAATGACAATCCACTCCAGTATTTTTGCCTGGAACATCCCGTGGATAGAGTCTGGTGGGCTACAGTCCGTAGGGTCGCAGAGAATTGGACATGACTTAGTGACTAAACAGCAGCAATAATACTTGCATAGTAGGTTCCTGTAGAGATAATAAAATTTATCTCAACACTCTGTTGCATGTCAAAAACCTGCCAAGGATTGGTACAGACACGCAGGCTTACAAACTAAGACTAGCAGCTTGTGTTATTTCACATGGCTGAAGTAGTCAGCTATCTTACCTGATTGAACAAACAAAGTTTGAAAAAAAAAATTTAAATCCTTTTGGGCTAGTTTCAAACTTTTAAAACTGTGTATCTGTGTTTCCTTATGGCCTTGACTTTAATAGTATGGAGTAGATTGATTTATTAGAAACAAACATAGTTTTCAGTTGCTTCTCATAAATTTTATCTCTTGAATCAATGTGGTACAGAATTTTGAAGCAGGTATTTGCTAAGTTGGATTCGACTGCTGCAGTGTTATAAAAATAGATTAAGTAAACAGACACAGCAGGCCAATGCAGCTTGGATTTTGAACTCTTTTGAGACCCAGTATAACTTGAATAGTTTATAGGTCTAGAGAGAAAGAAATATGAATCCCTGAGGTAATTTTAATATTATATAATATAGGAAGAACTATTTTATAGCAAAGGATCAGGTGCTGTATCTATTATAATTATTTCAGGGAGATTTATCCAAAAGCTTCAATTTTTAAAGCTATTCTAGTCTGCTGTGTATTTTTTCTTTTTTTTGGCTTTGCTATTTTTATATCACTGCAGTAGCATAACCCTGCACCAAGCACAAGACACCAGTGCAGTTGGTGTTGACTGTGAAAGCTGTTATTAAACGAAAGCTAGCAAAAGCAAATCCTTGGAAAGAAATTGTCTACATTGAAGACTCTCAATATTAAATTTGCCTTCTAAATATTAAAATTTGTAAAGAGTAAATGATACTGTGTAACTCCTCCTTCAAAGCTGTGACTTCATATACTTAAGAACTAAAATATGTTTAGTCATTCTTTTAAATTATTCTCCACTATTGCAGATTTTCTGTAAAAGTGTTCCTTTCTCATGGAACATCTTTGTCCCTTAAATTTGTTCTTATTGCATTCCTGGTTAACAAATGACTTTGTTCTTTTCTTCAGAAGTCTCAGAAAGCATTTATGTCTGAATGGTTCAACCTTATCTTGTTAAAGTGCCAGTCTGCCCATCTAATCTCCATGTGTTCCCTGAGCATTGTGATTCTCGTAATGTAATATAAGTTACATTTATATAGGAAACAAATTAGGAATGTTTGTTGTCTATCTTTATGTATAGTCAGTTCAGTTCTGTCTTTACGTATAGTCAGTTCAATTCAGTTACTCAGTTGTGTCCAAACCGCAGCACGCCAGGCCTCCCTGTCCATCACCAACTCCCAGAGTCCACCCAAACTCAAGTCCATTGAGTTGGTGATGCCGTCCAACCATCTCATCCTCTGTCGTCCCTTTCTCCTCCTGCCCTCAATCTTTCCCAGCATCAGGGTCTTTTCAAATGAGTCAGCTCTTC
>SJYV01048032.1:0-64320 GCA_006410875.1 Neotragus pygmaeus | reverse complement strand
TGATAAATCAGCTACCAAGGCCATTCCATAAATGGAAAAATAGATATTAGGTGGCCTATAGCTCCCTGTTTGATGCCAAGTTCTTTGAACCATAAGCCTTGAACACTGTTTTATGGGCCAACTGGATTTCAGTAGACCCTATATATTCTTACAGTTGTTGAGCATTTGGGAATAGTCCCAAAGATTGATGACATGTAATTGTTGGCGTTCATGCTTGGGAGGAACTGTAAGTCACTGGGCCCTAAGTGGGCTCGGTGCCTCAGCTGGAGAGGGTACTGATCAGCTACCCACCTCAGTGTGTCCCTGTTGACTTCACATACAGAGTGGCTCTGACGAAGTGGGGCATTTCTGTGTTTGGGGATTTACAGTGGTCTAGAGGACACAGTTGTGCTTTGGAGTATCAAAGGTCTTTTCTTATCAGGGAAGTACAAATAGAATTTTTAAAGTGGAAAAAATGTAACAAAGATTAGTTATCATTTTCAGATCTTCAGCTCTTTTAATTCCAGAAGTCCCAGTCTCATAATTGAATGAAGGAATATTCTTCTGTCGCCTTTCCATTGCTATACTAAGAGCGTCTGTCTTGGTCCTGAGTGCTTCTGATTTGCAGTTCAGTTCTTATGTCTGCCTACTTGCAGCCAGTCCAGGGTTTATGACTTTGAAGATATATAACTAGATACTCTATGGGAAATGGTAGGACAGGGGAGACACAGAATTTTGTGGGAAAACACCAATGATTCTGGTTCTAGGGCCTACCAGTTGAAAGTTAGAGCTGGAATTCCTGGGTCGGGAAGATCCTCTGGAAAAGGGAATGCCTACCTACTCCAGTGATTTTGCCTGGAGAATTCTATGGATAGAGGAGGCTGGTGAGCTACAGTCCCTGCGGTCACAAAGAGTTGGACACGACTAAACTACTAACACTTTTGTTGTTGTTTAGACACTAATTTACTTTCATTCAGTCCTTCCAAGTTCACTGTTTCACAGATCTTGAAGGGATTTTATAGATCTTGAAAGGGATTTTAATCTCCATATATGCTCTTTTGTATATGTGGATATGAAACTTCNTCCTGGGACCCAGCCAAAATCAATTAAATCAGAATTTCTGGGGATGGAGGCTGGGCATAGGAATTTTTAATTTGTCATATACTGCCATGATTAAGGGCTTTCCAGGTGTTGCTAGTGGTAAAGAACCTGCTTGCCAGTTCAGGAGACATAAGAGATGAAGGTTAGATCTCTAGGTGAGAAGATCCCCTGGAGGAAGGCATGGCAACCCACTCCAGCATTCTTGCCTGGAGAGCCCCACGGACAGAGGAGCCTGGCAGAAAGTGGTCCACAGTGTCACAAACAGTCGAAAACGACTAAAGTGACTTAGCACACACGCACACCATGATTAAGGACCACTGGCTTAAAACTTAAACAGTGGTGTCTCAGTGGTGTGGTGACTTGGACACTGAAATATCCTTCTTGTCTCCTAAATTGCTTATTCATTCTGAAAAACGTACTGAAAATGCTTAGATTTCAGCCTGTCTTTAACAACTTCTTAATCTCGAGGGATAGACAGACTTGTAAAAATTACCTGTGATACAATTTGACAGGTGCTGAACTCACCACTGTGAGTTTATCCTACCTGGCAAGAAAGTGGCGAGGAGGAAGGAAGGGAAAAGGAAAGAGAAAATGTCCATGGAAAGGGACATTTGAAAAGGGTCATCTCTCATCATCAGATTTAACCTAAGAAAATAATTCCATGTTTTTATCAATGCTTGTTAAAATAGTTTCCTAATGGTCAGAGAAATGAGCATTGGTTGATTTGTCCTTGGGCAAGGGGGAAGCTTTCACACAGCCAGTCGGGAGTTAAGTTCCTTTGATACAGTTTCACAAATGAAGGCACTGTGCGGGCTTGGAGGTGAGCACCTACCTGAGGCCAGCATTGGTGGCTCACAGAGCTACCCTGAAGCCAGGGGTCCCTGCCTCCTAAAGAAGTGGTTTTGTCCCCCCTGGACATTGGAGGCTTATGGAAGTTAGTTTATTCAAAGAGATTCTACCTTGACCATGAGCTGAAGGTCTTTGTCAAAACAGGTTGAAGGAAAAGGAGAAGGAATGCTCTCAAGCATGTGTGAGGGGGCTTGGGGGTTGCACGATTCCAGAGATGTGAAGAATGTGCTGGGTGTGGGAAAGGAACTCAGGGCTGTCCGGTCACTGAGTCCCAGCACCTAATCAGAGGCTGTTATACTGTGCTCTTATCCATCAGCCACATCATCCCTAGGATGGTATTCTTCTGGTTTTATAAAAGAGGAAGTTTAAGTAGAGTGAGGTTGAGTAATTTACTCAGTCTTACTGCTAATAAATACCAGAGTTGGCTTTAGAACCAACAACCTTGTAATTCCAGTTCTCATGATCGTAACCGTTGAGCCTGGGGCTCTACTACACTTTGACATCACATCCTGGGATGGTTCCTGGGATGGTTTCTGTGTGCAGATCACTAAGGCCTGCAGAAGAGGAGCTTTCACACTAAAGGCACAGAGAAGTCCAACAAAGGGCCGTATTGTTTCTTTGGGTTGGAGCAAAGTACAGACTTGTGTTTGGATGATGGTAATGTATTAATAGTAAGTTACTAGAAAATGGAGCAAATGAGACTAGGGGGAAAGGAGAATATAATTGAATTGAGAGAAAACAGGGCTATAGGGTGTGAGTTGACTGGGTGAAGATGGCAAAGGAATGTTTTTGACAACTACTTTATTGGAAGATTTTTTATAAAATTTTATTTTGAAGCTGAAGTATGGGCTTTCCTGATAACTTATATGGTAAAGAATCTGTCTTCTATGCAGGAGACCCAGGTTTGATCTTGGGTTGGGAAGATATCCTGGAGAAGGGAATGGCTACCCTCTCCAGTATTCTTGCCAGGGAAATCTCATAGACAGAGGAGCCTGGCAGGCTGTATGATCCATAGGGTGGCAAAGAGTCAGACACAACTGAGTAACTAACATTTTCACTTTTTTTTTCATGGATTGATTTAGAGTGTTAATTTCTTCGTTTTGTTGTTTGTTTTTCCTTCCTTTTTTGTGTATCTGAAGGATTTTTTAATGTAAACTTATTTATAGTTGATGAGCAACTTCACTTTCACTTTTCACTTTCCTGCATTGGAGAAGGAAATGGCAACCCACTCCAGTGTTCTTGCCTGGAGAATCCCAGGGACGGGGAAGCCTGGTGGGCTGCCGTCTATGGGGTCGCACAGAGTCAGACACGACTGAAGCGACTTAGCTGCAGCAGCAATGTTGTGTTAGTTTCAGGTGTACAGTAAAGTGATTCAGTTCTACACACATGTATCTGTTGTTTTTCCAATTTCTTTTCCCATTTAGGTTGTTACATAATATTGAACAGAGTTGTGCTATATATAGTAGGTCCTTGTTGGTTATCCATTTAAAATATAGCAATGAGTACATATCTTTCCCAATTCCCCTCTGGTAATTAGAAGTTCCTTCTCTAAGTCTGTTAGTCTGTTTTGTAAATAAGTTCATTTGTATCTTTTTAATTTTTTTTAGCTTCCACTGTGTAAGTGATATCATACTGTATTTCTCTACTCTGGACAGAGTATATTCTGAAATAAAGATGGCAAACATTTCTTGGGCGTGTTGACCTGGACTGGGCTGGGGGCACAAGGCTGAGGCATAGCCCCCTCCTGGAGGCAGTCAGCATGAGAGGAAGACATGTAATTAGTTCACAGTAAAGCCCTATGACTCTCTTGGGAGGAAGACAGACATGTGCAAAGTGCCAAGGAACATGAAATGACTGTATCTACTAACAACCACCTGCTGTAGCCAGAGGTAGACAGTGTCAGATTCACAGATAACGTTGCTTTACTCACTTAATGCACCCAAGCCCAGTGTTTAGAAGATCCAGGCTTTCAGCCTAAATGTTGATGATGTGATAGCAGGAGAAAAACATCATGTGACAGCCGCCTGTGCTTTTCCCTCTTACGTTCACATTCTGGCTTATTATAAAACAGTGTTGCCATGGCTGGCATTCCCGTGAGGCTCAACATCTCCATACTTTTCATCTTAAATAAGCACTTCAGAATATCTCCGCAGCTTCTGATTGCAGTTTAGAACAAGCAGCTTGTAATGATTAAGCTTTTCAAATGCCGAAGTTTAAGTCATGACTTCAGTACCCTTCTGCCTTAGAAACTCATTTTACAGATGTCTTGAAAGAGTTCCATAGTTCATAGGCATCTTTTTTATTTATGTATTTATTGTTACAGTGGATCATTTTCCAGAGAGCTATTCGAGGATAGTAGAAATATAATGAATGATTTCTCTATATTCAGAGACTTTCCTGTTTTATTCCCAGCAATAATTTTTAAGTAACTTTTGTTGATGTTTACTCTTTTAGATGTTTGGAAACCTGCCAGAGAAAGCCAGTGAGAGTCTCTAGGGGTGGGGCTGGGGGCAGAGGAGGAGGGAGGCTCAGATAACCTGTGTTGTAATACTGCTTTTTTACCTCAAGAGGTTTTTTTTTTCATCCTGCTGCCTGTGCTACTGCAGTCAGCATCCAATAGAGACGTATTCTGGGCCCAGGAGCCAATTGTCTTGCTCCTCGAAGCAGCATGAAGTCTGAGGGAGAGCTGATGGCTGTGCACAGTTTTAGCAAATTATCATGGGGATGCTGGGCAGGGAGAAGGCGGGGGTGGGTGGAGTGCTTTCCCCACGGGGACGGAGGCAGTGGCATTGAGCACATTTTGTTCAAGTACAAAGTTGATCTGTCTGAAGGAGACAGTGAGTGGTCAGCAGTAATGAGGACCTTTGTCATCTTACTTTTGCTTCACGATCTGACATTGTTTATGTGAAGCGGTAGTATTTAATGGCTGGACTTGAGGCAGAATCTATGAGGTCAGGAAGCTAGTGACGTTTGTTTTCAGTTAGGGAATCCCAGAGTTTTTTTTATAATTTAAGGTTTATCGTAACTAAAAACAAATGTTATCATTTTAGAGATGTAAAAACAGGGTTTGCTTTCCTATATTTGTGGGCATATAGGATCTAGAATAAATAAATCCTTCATATAAATACAAAGTAATGGTGTGTTCTCCAACTGACTTCACCAAAATGTTTTACCTCTTTGATTTCCTTTAGTTTCTTTAAATTGCTGGATGAAAATCTTACCTCTTAAAACCTCTTTGTATTATTATCTAACTTTATTTTTCACTTTTAATATATATATATATATATATATATATATAATGGATCCTCTTTTCCTATATAAAATCACTTTTTCTTTACGTGTGATCTGTCTAAATCACAGAGGCCAGGTTAGTGGAATCCATAGAAAGTCTAAGAACCTCTTGCCTCACTGGGCTTCTTGTTGAAATGGATGATGTGAAGCAAGAGTTTAATTTTTTGGTGTTCAGTTGTTTTTAGTTTTCAGAGAAGGTGAAATTTATAAGAGAATCTTAACTTTTTTTCCATGACACATTGGAAATACTATTAGTCTTCTCAAAATTTAGTTGCTTAGACATAGGTATACCTATGGCTGATTCACATTGATGTTTGGCAGAAACCAACACAATATTGTAGAGCAATTATTCTTCAATTAAAAGTAAAGTTAACTATAAAGATAAAGTTAGTNAAGAGAATCTTAACTTTTTTTCCATGACACATTGGAAATACTATTAGTCTTCTCAAAATTTAGTTGCTTAGACATAGGTATACCTATGGCTGATTCACATTGATGTTTGGCAGAAACCAACACAATATTGTAGAGCAATTATTCTTCAATTAAAAGTAAAGTTAACTATAAAGATAGTTTCTTATATTGCAAAACATCTTTTCCTTTTGCAGAATTCAAGGGGGTTGAAGCTTTTATTGGTTCTGACCTATTCTGGATAAAGTCAAATATGTTTTTAGTGTGAGCACTGTTTAGAAAAGCAAGCACATGGAACAGTGACCAAGTGGTCATTGGTAACAAATACATACCTTTAACGTAATGGTGAAGAGCACTGACTTTGTAGTTAGACTATGTGTTAGTTATGTGTCCTTGAGCGAGAACCTCTCTCCTTCCCATTTGAAAAGGTATTTAAAAATGGAGAGTTTTTGCTTTATCAGTGCACTAGGAACTCTCAAATAGGTCTATAAAGAACTGCCTAAACAAGTCTTCCAAGGGATTGTTAAGGAAAAAATTATGTGTGTTTGACTCTTTTTTACCCTGAGGAAAGCCCTAGAAATATAATAGAGACAGCCATGCTGTAATCCACCTAATCATGGTAGGATGATGAATCGGGTACTATTTGTAAGACATTTTGTATTT
Organism: Neotragus pygmaeus; assembly: GCA_006410875.1. Taxonomy (NCBI): domain Eukaryota; kingdom Metazoa; phylum Chordata; class Mammalia; order Artiodactyla; family Bovidae; genus Neotragus; species Neotragus pygmaeus. Next base: position 58,029 of record SJYV01048032.1, on the reverse strand, counting down.
CTCAATTGAAAGGCATGCGCTACAAATAGAGCTCTAGATTTTATTATGTAAATGTTCGTGCTTTTAATTATTAGCCAGGATGGAAGAGTGTCTGATTTGGATGCCATAAAACTTGAGAATTGTTTCTGCTACAAACAGTTTAGAAGTCTGGCAGCTGCTGTACCACAAAAATAATGAAGCGATTGAAAAAATAATGGAAACATAGTGATCTGGCTTTTCCAACTTTATGATGCCGTAAAAATGCGGCCAACAAATGTTGGACTGTTTAATGATACTGGCACCTAGCAAATGTCACTAGGCTTTCACAAGGTCATGGAGACTCTGGTTTGGCTCAGGGATGCTGGCCAGACCCATCTTTGGAGCCCAGGAAGACTGTGGAATAGTGACAGACAATAGGTGCCAGCTAAACCCTTTATAGCACTTTGTAGATGGCTGCACATTGTTGTGGGACTCTGTGGCACAGAGGAGGCCAGGAGTAGGAGGAAGCAGTGAGACTGTTTCTTCTTACAGCATCCTATCAGAAGCAACTCTAAATATAAGATTCTGTGGACCCTCTCTGAGGAGGCTCAGATTTCTTCAGATGACTATCAGCTGAAATTGTGCACTGATACAACTGTTGCTGTTACAGTGTATGTCTATCTGATCTCTCACAGACAAAAGCTGCTGGAGAAAGGAGTGGTGTTTTGGTTACGAGAATGTATGTGTGTGGTTTGTTGCCCTTTTCCCTTTCTCCTCCTCCTCAGAGGCAGCTAACTTGACTCTCATGAATTGCATAATACTTATCTAGACGTGTAGAGTTTCAGTTATGCCATTTTCAAGATGATTAATGGGAGTTGTGCAATTAAAGCTCCCGAGTTCTCTGGGAAAAAAGTCATAGTATCCTGATGTTTGAGTTAAAGTGTATTTGCTGTTGCGTCAGCATTGAGGATATTTTGGGGTCTTGTAAATGTCACTATTGGTTTTCATGTCCAAGAGTCGTCGTCATCAAACTTAGGAATGTTCTACAAAATAGCGCCTAGAACATTTGAATGCTGGAGAGGTCTCTTGAAATAGCTAGGAAAGTCTAACCTAGAATTGCTTCCCTAAAGTCAGATTATACTTGGGTGAGAAAAAATGTAATAGCCAAGAAACAGAATCTGTTACATCCTTTTATGTCCTTTCAAACCATGGTAAAATTACAAATTTAAACTCAGTAGATTGTGTATATAGGCATGTATGTATGTTTACTTTTTTTTTGGTTTTACTGACAGTCTTAGTAGTTTTTAAGCCACAGTGTATATACGAACGTGAATGTTTTATGGGATCAGGAAAAAGAAGACAAAAAAAATTTTGCATTATATTGTTTTTTGTTTGAAAACACTTTTGATCTCTAGTAATAAAGAAATTAGGAATATTTCAGTGAAAATACATTTATAGATTTTTGCTTCTTTTTTCTCTTACTGGTAGGAAAACATTCTCCCAGCTCTTATATTGACCTAAGCTCCAAGCACTTGTCCTTATGTTGATTGGATGAAGAAATAGCAATTTACACCTAAAAAGTTAAGCTTTAAGTATTGATGTAGTGTTGCTGTGTTTTACTTCATGTTAAGTTTAGGAGACTGGACATTAATTTCCCAGAAAAATAAGAGGAGAAATGATTCTTTTCTTCACTTTCTGTGGCAATGCATTTGTTCCTGGTGTTACCTGAAAGTCCAGTGAGGAAATTAAAACAGATATTGTGTTTGTTTTAAAGAATATTTTCTTGCCTTTTTAGATGGCAGAAAGTACAAGAGTGCACCTATAATATGGCTTAGAGGGTCATAATACTTGAGAATAAAAATGAATAGAAAAATTCCTGTTAATATGTCAGTATTATCTATTTATTATGTAGTATATCATAGTATTTAAATACAGCAAATTGATGGTTCTAACTTACTAACAATGTATATACTGTAGTTGACTCTTGAACAACTAGGTTTGAATTGTATAGGTGTACTTATACGTGGATTTTTTTCAATAAATACTGCTATAGTACCACAATATCCGAAGCTGCTTGAATTTACAGATGCCAAACCACCCGTAGAAAGGATCGAGTGTAAGATTATATTCAGATTTTCAACTGTGTTGAGGGAGGGGTTGACTTATATGATTTCAGAATGTATTTAGTCTTTGACATGCTATAATCTTTGTTTTTATTTTAAATAAAATAATTTCATTTAAAACCCAAGCAAATGAATAGTAAAACTCACATATTCATACTTTGAAAATTTTTAGAAGCTGCAGCTACTAGAATTTAGCAAAATTAAAAGGAATATCACCCCTTTAGAGTCATGTGTTGGAGTGGTATTCCTTTTAATTTTCCCAAATTCTAGTCATGTGTTATAGTAAAAATCTGTTACTTATGTTTGAGGAAATTTCCGGAATAAAGAATTCTACCATTTAAATGTAAGAAAGAAAATATTTAAAGCTGCTGCTGCTGCTAAGTCAATTCAGTCATGTCCGACTCAGTGTGATCCCATAGATGGCAGCTCAACAGGCTCCCCCATCCCTGGAATTCTCCAGGCTNTAAAGAATTCTACCATTTAAATGTAAGAAAGAAAATATTTAAAGCTGCTGCTGCTGCTAAGTCAATTCAGTCATGTCCGACTCAGTGTGATCCCATAGATGGCAGCTCAACAGGCTTCCCCATCCCTGGAATTCTCCAGGCAAGAACACAGGAGTGGGTTGCCATTTCCTTCTCCAATGCATGAAAGTGAAAAGTGAAAGGGAAGTCGCTCAGTCCGACTCTTTGCGACCCCATGGACTGCAGCCTACCAGACTCTTCAGTCCATGGGATTTTCCAGGCAATAGTACTGGAGTGGGGTGCCATTGCCTTCTCCGTATTTAAAGCTACTAACACATAAATTTAGGTTAGCTATTTTAAAATTATCCTTGCCCCTTTTACTAACTGAATGCTCATCTCTCTCTAAAGTCATATGTTAAAGCCCTGTCTCCAGCATGGCTATATTTGGAGATAAGACCAGACCTCTAAGCAAATAGTTAAGGTTAAGGTCCTAAATGTGGGGCCCTGATCTGAAAGGATTAATGTTTTAATAAGAGACACCAGTGAGAGTGCTCTCTATGCATGCATGCACCAAGGAAAGGCTACGTGAGGAAATAGTAAGGTGACTGCAAGCTAGGAATAGAACTCTCACTGAAAACCAAATTGTCCAGAACCTTGGTCTTGGACTTCTAGCTTCCAGAACTGTGACAAACTGTTTGTGTTCTTTAAACCACCCAGTCTATGGTGTTTTGTTATAGTAGCCTGAGCAGATTAATATAGCTTTCATTAAATTCCATTAGGTATAAAGCAGTGCTTAACTCTCAACTGAAGATGGTTTTACCTTCCTCTGGCTCCCAGGGGTGTTTGGGCAATGTTGAGACAATTTTTGGCAATTATCAAGAGATAATTTTGATGGTCATAACTGAGGGCAGGAGTGCTAGAAGCATCTAGTAGACCAGGCCTGCTACTAACAGCCCCCATATGAAAGGCTTATCTGGTTTCCAGTGTCAGTAGTGCTGAGGTAGAGAAACCTTGAACTACTTTTTAGGATGCATGTATTTTTTTCAGCTGACACAGGTCCTTTATGGAAACAAGTGAATCATAAAGAGGTATACATAAGACCTATAATATCCTGTATTTTAGATGCAATTAATTTATTTCCAATATTTGCAAAAACCAACGAACTAATTTCTAGAGCTAAACTTACATTTTCATTCACTTAAATGAAAAAAAAAAACATTTAGCATATATATGTAAAATAAATTTAAAAATGAATATTATGTAAGTAAATTTATTCACCCTTGTCTTAGAATTGATCATTGAAAAGCATGACAGAACCATAAAAATCATCATTTTGGAACAGTGTGAAACAGTATTTCTTGACTACCACTTACTCTCACACCTTGGCAGAATTTTTCTGAATATTTGTATTATCTTAGCTAGAAAAAAAAAAAGGTCGATCAAAAACCAGTAACAGGTTTTAGTAGGAAGCTACCGAATTCTTTTGCCAGTGTTTCTGGCCAATATCTGAGCAATGAATATCTTTAGAAAGTGCTTCAAAACATTTGCATATCTCAGCTATTGGAGAGAAAATATTAGTTTTAACAATTGAAATATCAGAAAACCAGTATTTCCAATGAAAGTTGGAAAAGATTTTTGAGTGTTAGCTGGTATCTTATAATTTTTTCATTGATCCTTTCTTTTCAGAATCTGCCCAAATATGACTCAGTAATTTTAATTCTAAAACATAGTCACCATTTGGTAGCTTAATGAGGTGTCTTTTTGTATTCTGACCTCATAAGTCACTGTATTTCTTTTATTTTAGGTGGAAGAAGTGAAATTAAAAAACAGGAAATTTGTTTTTCTAATTTTCAAATACAATTTTGGTTTTTTTGTTTTGTTTTATTAAGTTTGGCCAAGTTCCAAGTAAGATGTTTTATTTTTGATTGTTAGCAGATTCTTAAATATTGAAAATAGCTAACAAATAGTTTTCTTATATCTCTAAATCAACACCTCTGTTTTATTCAGTTTTCTCTTTATTCTACAATTTATCCTTCATTGTATGCATCATAAATCATTTTTAGATATGTATTACATGTCCTCACACTATGTATGTAATTATTTTGAAGTATACTTTATTAGTGGAGAAGGGAATGGCAAGCCACTCCAGTATTCTTGCCTGACGAATCCTAGGGACAGAGGAGCCTGTAGGGGCACAGGCTGTGGGTTTGCAAAGAGCTGGACATGAACTAACATACGTACATACACTTTATTAGACTATAATGTTTAAAAATTAACTAGACATTTATTTTGAGGCTCAAACAATAGTGTATATCTTCTTGTTGGAATCACACTGTTTGTACTGATTTCAAAGCTAACAAGAAAACTCTTCAATTCACAGTTTCATAATTTGTGACTTCAGAAATTGAGGATTTGATGATTTGATCTCTCTGTTGGCCTCAGATGACCTCTGATGACCATTATTGCTGTATATAGGCTTTTAAGACTTCAAGGGGAAGTTTTTTACTTTTTTTGAACAGGTTACTTTTATTTAAAGATGTAGAAAAATTATTAGAGGAAAATGGACTCATTCTGGATCAATATTTTATTGAACTTCCTTCATTTCCTTAAAATATACAGCATATGCATTATAAGAATATCTTTGGAATCTGTGTTATTAACTTATAAAAAGTCTCCTTGAATGGAGTCTAAGATATTTACGATATAAGCTGAATAGCATCAGCTGGCCAGCTCACTGAGAGTAAGATTTCAGTGCAATCAACAAAAGTAAACCACAGAAACGTAGCGTTGTGAGAAATGTATTAGAATGGCATTTTTTCTTAGTGGGTATGCCAATATAGAATGATGATTAAGGGCAAGCTTATTATAGTTTGGATGTATGTCATGCACTGTCATGGAGTTTTGCTCCTCGTATTATTTTTAGTACTTTTAACAGATAGGGTGCTGGATTAGACAACTGCTTGTTATTGGGCTTCCATTGTGACTCAGCTAGTAAAGAATTTGCCTGCAATGCAGGAGACGTGGGTTCTATCCCTGGATTGGAAAGATCACCCCAAGAAAGGAAAGGCTACCTGCTCCAGTATTCTGGCCTGGAGAGTCCCATGGAAAGAGGAGCCTGGCAGGCTATGGTCTATACAGTCGCAAAGAATCTGACGCGACTGAAGCATCTTAGTTCCATTCTATCTGTAGCAATCAAAACTTTACAAAAACTTGTGCATGATTTTGCAGTAATCCTGCAACCCAGTTTATTGTATCTTGGAGTAAAATCTCTAATGATTTAGAGTTGTAACTCCTATACAAAAATTTGTGTATGTGAGCAGAAGATACTGACTGCCTTTCTATTTTTCAGATGGTTTAGAATATATTTTCAGCACTGTATAGAGTTTAGGATGCCAAGTGCGTCGAATCTCTACACAGCTCTTCTTTCCTCAGTGAAACTTGGAGGCCTCCTGTTACCTTTTCTTCTTTTATTGTGGCAAGCTTTATTTATTGTGTGTTCAAATTACTGGCCTCTGAACAAAAGCATCATTAGATTAGTACAAGTCAGAGTCAAACTCATTGGAGAAGGCCCTGATGCTGGGAGGGGCTGGGGGCAGGAGAAGGGGACAACAGAGGATGAGATGGCTGGATGGCATCACCGACTCAATGCACATGAGTTTGGGTGAACTCCAGGAGTTGGTGATGGACAGGGAGGCCTGACGTGCTGCAATTTATGGGGTTGCAAAGAGTCTGACATGGCTGAGCGACTGAACTGAACTGAACTAGTTTTTATTCTATTATCTTCATTGTTTCCATAGTGGAGTTACAGTAGAATTCATCTTTAAGCATTTAGTTAGAAATGTTCTTCATTCATTCTGCAAATGCTTATTGAGGTACAGGGCTGGGAACTTGGAGATGGATGAACCTGGAGAAGTACCACTGTCATATTTACCTTAACTCTCCATAGAAGGGTTGCCACTCATGGTTTTCCTCAGGGCTTAGGCAATTCTCTAGAAGAGGATGTTTATTCTAACTTACTTTTGACCTTTTTATTTGTCAAACCACAATTATTCAGCAGCACAGTCAGCATTAAACAAGTTTTGACCTTCTTAAGGAGCTAAGTTTATCTAATATCCATTGCGGAGGCTACTCTGTTATTTTTTCCACAGATGTCAATGAAAAATTCACATGGCTTTGCAGAATTGTAGTTTATAATGTTTCCTGCTATATCAGAATAACCTGGAATACTGTTAAAATGTAGATCCCTGCTCCCCCAGGTCTGTTGCCACAAACTCTGTGTGAAAGAGGCTAGGTAGTCTGCACACCTTTTGCACAAAATGTCCTCAGTTGATTCTTTGGGACATACATAGCTTTTTGAAAGTAAGACTCCAATGCACTCAAATCAAGCTGAGCATGGAAAGGGGGAGCCTATGTAAGAAACGTGATAGAATGACATTTTTCCTGAGTGCATGTAGTGAAGACAAAAGGAGAACCAAAGGGCCTGAGTTTTTATTAAAAGTTTTGAGATGCAGTGAAACAGAATATATGGTGATTTGTACGTGATTTCTTTCCTTTATTGTTTCAATATAGGCTGTGTTTGTAGGTTGGAGGGCCCTACTTGTTTGTGTTCCAGGGAGGCCTTAGGATGAGGAGAGGGGAAGACCAGTGTTCATGTTCACAAGGCTGCGTTCAGCGCCCAGGGCTGTCTCTGTGTTATTTGTGGAATTTGTGGAACTATAGAAAGTGATCTGAGTGAACTGACATTAACTGAATCCTCAGAGTGGATATAACCCAGCTTATCTGCACTTAAATAAGTCCAACCTTAGTAAGAAATATGATGTGGGGATATTGATAACCAGAATTTTTCTTAGAACCAAGTTATTCTTTGTACTGAAAAAGCAGATTTTCTCTGAAATACCCAAACTCGGACATTTCTGATATTAGACCATGTGTCATCCATGGTTAGCCAGTCATTCACCATGGTTTGTCTTGTGACTTGAAGTGTTGTTTTTGGGAAGGTTGTTTTGCATTCAGATGCTTTTAAGCTAATAACGTGCTCATAATCTCAACAGGTATCAGGCATGGTGATTTCCTATGGAATAAATCAGAGATGTGTACATGTTACTTTACTTGTGAATGTATCGATAGCTGTGATTAATAGTATAAAAGTTACCTTCATGCCAATATTTAGTTTTTCTGCTAATGTGTATACAATTTAAAATGTGCTGGGGGTGGTGGTAACAGCAGCTTTTGACCTTCCCCTTGTTCCTCTAAGAGTGCTGGACAGGGCCGAGGATGTGACATACACATTATCTTTTTTAATCTTCAAAATAAACTTACAGTGTAGGTTATATAGGGTTTCCCTAAATAGTGTAGGTTATATAGGGCCAGTGCAGAAGACATAAGGGACAGGAGTTCCATCCCTGGGTAGGGAAGATTGCCTGGAACCAGTATTCTTGCCTGGAGAACCCCATGGACAGAGGAGCCTGGTGGGCCACAGTCCATAGAGTCACAGAAGTTGGACACTACTGAAGTGACTTAGCACACATACATGTAGGTTATATAGCAATTTTGAAATGAATGAAAAGTCTGAGGCTTAAAGAAGTTAGTTTTTTTGTAGCTCATGTAGCTGATGAGTGAGAGAGCTCGGCCTCTGCCCCACGTGCTGACACCTGTAATGTCCTTGCTCTTGTCCACTGTTCTCTACTGCCTCCTAACTTGAAATATTATTAGTAATGCTTTATTACATAACACTTGTTAACAGAGCAGGCAGAATTATATTATATTAGCCTGTGGATAAACTTATTCCAAAAAACTTAATCAACATAAGCCAATAGGTCATTAAAATTAGAATTCTGACAGATTTTCTCACAAACATCAGTTTTCTGAGTCAGTTTACAGTACAAGGTCAAATTATGGTAAGCAGGTAGGTTTTTCTTGGAAAAATCAAAGAAAGCTCAAGAAAGTGGTTGATGGCTTCAATTAAGTCCTTTTTTACCTTCACAAACAGTTCTAACTAAATGTATTGGTGAAAGAGATTATGAGGTAATAACTAATGAGAAAAGTTGCTATCAATATGTCTTGACAATATTGTATTGAAATAAATGGGTCTGTCCCTGATAATATTTCATAATACAGAGTTTTATATATATTTTGATGAGAAGAATCATCCCAAAGAAACATGTTCTCATGTTTATTATTTTAGAGTTAACTTATTTTGTTTCTCCATTTTATGCTATAAGTTTTTGAAGGGTAAACATATCTGTTTCTGTTGTTTTATAATTCTTAGGTAATGGAGACTAGGTTTATTGTGGAAAGGTTAAAGGCTGCATTTTTTCACCAATATTTCATTGTACTTACTGATCTCTGTATTCAGCAGGAAATAATGTAGGAATTTCCTCCCTTTCATCTATACATTTCTTAATATTTAGACTCATAAAGCTTAGTAGTAATTTTTACTTCTTATGAGATATGTGTAAAGGAGTTTTACTGAAGATACAGTGTGCCTTGAGTCCTGTAAGTTCGTTTCCTTACAACTCAGTACAATTTAAAATAGATGGTAAAACTTCATGATTCTTTTGGGTTCATTAAAGTTAGCCAGGAGACATTAAGGAAGGAGCCTAAGATTTTTATTCGATATTCTGTGTTAATATTACCCTAGCAGTTTGTAGATTTTTTAACTTGGATTTAGAAGTATTAATGCTAATATTTTAATACAAGAACTTCTCTAAGCTTGAAACTTTTTTGAAATGTCTTAATACCTCCTTTTGATAGAATTTATTACTTATTCAAATGTGTTATAAAGTCATTGGATAATACACGGTGTGAAAAACTCATGGTAGATTCAAGATAGGTTTATATTATTATAATTTTTTTTTTTTTAAGATTTGTGGATTTTATTTTTTTAAGATGATGTTTTCTGCTTTCGTTACTTAGGGTCGTTGCTCCAGGGAGAACTGCAAATATCTTCATCCACCCCCACACTTAAAAACACAATTGGAGATAAATGGGCGCAATAACTTGATTCAGCAGAAGAACATGGCCATGTTGGCCCAGCAAATGCAACTAGCCAATGCCATGATGCCTGGTGCCCCATTGCAACCCGTGGTAAGTATGTTCTTAGTTCTCATTCCTTAAGTTTGTCTTGCTGAGTGCTCAGTTTCAGTGTTAAATTGGTGATTACAGTAGATCAAGTGAACACAGGTAACAATATCAGTTGCCTAGCATTTTCCAGCAAAAATATCAGTCAACCCCTGGAAACAATTTCCCTAGGAACAATTTTTACACGATGAAGTTACTCATCTTCTGGCTAAATCATGTGAAAATTGACATGCCAGGGTGTTTAACCCCTCAAATTCTCTTCACATTAAATCCTGTGACTTGCAGATGTGTAATGGTCTTTTTAAAAATGACCATTAAACTCATCAGTATAGTCTAGGTGCATTTTCAGGCTACCTTTTTAACACTAATAGTCATTTTGAAAATTGGTGTAAATCATCTTTAATTTTGAGTAAATGTTTCCCTTCCCTCTCTCATTAAAGAGAATCTATATAGTTTTCTTTCTTGAAAAGGAGCCTTCGTTATTCTTTTAAACTTATTATGAATTGAAACTATTTGGTAGTTACAGATGCTAGGAAAATTCTGACAGTGGTGAATCCATATCATAGATCTGGAAGTCTCATCAGAGAACTAATCAGGAGAGGCAGAAACTCCATGGACTTTTTAGGGAAAAAAGCTAAATTTTGTAAACTCTAGGTGGTCACACAGATTTAATGTTTACTCAACAGTGTAGGTAGATAACCTATGATTCTGAGCATATTTATTTATTTTTTTGTTTGAATTTGGGGGGAGGGTGTATGTGACATATGACTTTTATAACCTTTACTCACACTTATCTACAAAAATGTAAGAGATTAATATCATAACTAAGTTGCAAAAGATGTTTTGATATTAATTTTGATATAGTAATTTTGTATTTAAATGCATGTTGAAATTTGCAATAATTGGAATATTGCTGTCACTGACTTAATATGCAATATTATGGGGTCCTAGAAACGTGAAGACCCACGTTTTTCTGATATGGCAACTGTAGCATGTGTGCTAACTAATTTTTTTCCTAATAAATTTTAACACCTGAACTCAATGTAATTATTATTCTCTCTTAGAACTTAATGAACCAATCATTCCAAAAAAGAGGGGGGGATTGCATTTCGAGGTGGGAGGGATCTCCAAATCCAATCGGCAGTGATACCAATTATCAATACTATACAGTTGAGGTGAGAGAATGTTATAATTCTGTCTGTTTTCACTTGATATATTTTTTTCCATTATTGGGAACTCAGTTAACAATATGATATCTTAAATTTGTTTCTGTGACATCTGTTAATTTCACATGTCTGTGTGGGGATAGCATGAAGATTTCCATTTGGTTAAAAAAAAAAAGTCTTCTCTTTCTCTAGCGTAAAATATAGGACAAGAGTTCTCTTATACTTGACTCTCATATGGTTTCAAAGATGTGATAAATTCTTGGCATGGCTGCTGCTTTAATTGATAGAAGATCTGTCCTTGGTGTGAGATACTTTGTTCTACTTAAACATTGAAAGCGTGCTTACTGGCAGGCTCTTCCCTCTCAGTGTCCTGGAGCACCTCTGAAATCAGCAAGTGTGGCTCCCAAACAAGGACAGGTCATGGCAGAGAGCTCCTCACTGGGAAGTATTGGCTCCTCTCCTGAGGCAGTCCTTGAGTTTTATTCTCAAGGCCATTTCAGGGTCATCATATGCGTAATCCTGTGACAAACTCTAAACAGCATTTCAGCTCCTGTCTTTGAAATACTATTAACAAAATATGTGTTGTTTATAAGATCACTAAATTGCAGATTTCTGAAACCAGAAAAATTACCTCATTTTGTGGTGTTTTTGTTGGAAAATTCTCTGCTTAGACAAAGCATTTATTTTTATTAGTTGTGAGTCTGTTCAGATTTTATGTTAATTTTCCTTGATTCCACTAGATTTGAATGTGGAATTACCCTTCTGCTAAAGGCATCCTGAGATCATAGTCTAAAATAGACTCCATTCAGAGTGACGTTTTTGTAATGAGTGTAGAAGTCATTTTAATTATTCAATTTTGAAACATTTGGGCTTTTAATGACTGTAGAGAAGGCTTTACTCCGGGAAATTTGCTTTCAAAACCCCACCTGAGACTCTTTGATCGTTCTTGTAGCAAGCCATGTTTTGATGAAGATAATGATATGGAGATTCAGAAATAAATGAGAGGGTCATAACCAGCTGCTTTCTGGAATTTTAGTGCTGAGCCTACAAACAAGAATTAGAACAGGACTAGAAGGTTAGGAAATATGGAAAAAAGGTTGCCACTCAAAAGAAGATGGCCATTAGAATAGATGGTGGTGTACAAAGGTATAGTATCAACTTGGATCCAACCCACAGAGTGGTGATATCAGAGGAGATAATACTGTGAGCAGATTTGTAACCTAGGCAGTATCAGGAATATCTTTAAGTGGCAGGGTTTTTAGTCAATTAGGTAAAGCATCTTAGTTCTCTCTGGCCAACCAGTGTGACCCCCAAACCCTAACTGGAGGAAACATGAAAAGAGAAGGGAGCTATGAAGGTCTAATCAAATTCATAAGCTTTTAGTGTTATTCCTGACATGTAGCAGAGATTTGAAAAGATTTCTCATAAGTGAAAGAACTAATGAAGGAACGAGTTTCCCAAACATGGGAGAAACTGAAATTCACAGTAGTTTACCTACCCCAGACTCCAAAGGAACTGTAACTGGAAACCAGAGCACAGTCCAGTTAGAGAGACTGCAGCATAGAGTGGGGTAGTCAGGGGCTTCATGAGAGTACTGTGGGCACCAGGAAATAGCTAGCATGCCTCTGAATTTCGTTTCTCATTTTCTCACAAAGTTTGAGAGAACTAGGTCTATAAATTTAAGATCTCCAGGACACGACACGACCTTGGAAACGGTGGGATTTATAGGAGCGTTTCTTGTTTTCATGGACTTGATTATGTTGTAGTGAAATGTGCCAAACCATGAATCAGAAAGAGAACATAACATTGGGGGGTGGGGGAGCAGGCAGTAATTACAGTACTCTGAGGGCATTTAAGGAGTGCAGCACTTTCTGTATCATAAGTCCTCACAACCATACTGTAAGGTGGGGAATATTATCCAGCTTTAGAGATGAAGACTCAGGGGTTCAGAGATTTACTAGTTTGCCCAAGTTACATAGCTAGTGAGTAGGAGGGCCACGATTTTCACCCAGACTGTTCAGGTTTTGGCGTCCCTGCTGTAGAAACACTTAAGTGCAAACGTGTAACCAACTTCCGATTTTTGGTTGATTCATTAAAAATCCCCGACCTTCTTCAACATATAGTGAAAAGTTTAATAAGACATGTTACTTACAAAATCCTACCAACTATATAATTATTCCCATTTCATAAGATAAGACAATAAGTAGTTGAAAATAAGTAATTGAATCTGTGTGTCTGCTTCCTTAAATTTATCATAGTAAATCATCAAATAATTGGTATTAATTGTATTGTCATATCTCAATCACTAATAAAAATGCAAATAGTTTGTTGTATGATTTTTGAAGATAAATAGAGGACCTAGAGAATTTAATTATCCAAATTAAAAAATTTTGGATTTAAAAAAAATCTAAGTAATGCTTTTAAAGTAGATTTAAAAATGGACAGAGAAGCGTGGCAGGCTACAGTCCATAGAGTGGCAAAGAGTTGAACATCACTGAGCAACTAACACACACAGTAATTTAAAAAATACTATTACTTTGTCATGCACTCTCTGATACAAGGCAATCTAACAGTAAATTGCTAAATAGCCAAAAATAGATTGCACCTTGGGTTTCACAACTTGGAAGCATCTCGTATTTCTTTGGTCCATCCCAGAGAGATGCTTTTTAGAAATTCTGTCAATTTCAGGTTCTTGGCATTGCCCTTGAAGAGGTCTGCATCAACAGTGTTTTGAGGGGCTGTAACTGAGCTCTAGAGGCCCCCTAGCCATGCCCTCTCCGATGCCCTTCCCTTGTACCCAAAGGTTGGCCTTGACTATTCATAATTTCCCATGGTAGCTGCCCTGAAGGTACACACACTAGCCACTTAGAAGTGCAGAACTCATGTAGAATTCCCTATGCATTTCATGAATTCAAAGTAACCTCAGTTCAGTTCAGTTCAGTTCAGACGCTCAGTCATGTCCAACTCTTTTTGACTCCATGGACTGCAGCATATCAGGCCTCCCTGTCCATCACCAACTCCCGGAACTTACTCAAATTCATATCCATCAAGTCAGTGATGCCATCCAACCATTTTATCTTCTGTCGTCCCATTCTCCTCCTGCCTTCAGTCTTTACCAGCATCATGGTCTTTTCCAGTGAGTCAGTTCTTTGCATCAGATGGCCAAAGTGTTGGAGTTTCAGCTTCAACATAAGTGCTTCCAATGAATATTCAGAACTGATTTCTTTTAGGATTGGCTGGTTGGATCTCCTTGCAGTCCAAGGGACTCTCAAGAGTCTTCTCCAACACCACAGTTCAAAAGCATCAACTCTTCAGTGCTCAACTTTATTTATAGTCCAACTCTCACATCCATACATGACTACTGGAAAAACCATAACCTTGACTAGATGGACCTTTGTTGACTAGATGGACCTTTGTTGGCAAAGTAATGTCTCTGCTTTTTAATATGCTGTTTAGGTTGGTCATAGCTTTTCCAAGGAGCAAGCATCTTTTAATTTCATGGCTGCAATCACCATCTACAGTGATTTTGGAGCCAAGTCTGTCACTGTTTCCATTGTTTCTCCAACTGTTTGCTGTGAAGTGATGGGGCCAGATGCCATGATCTTAGTTTTCTGAATGTTGAGTTTTAAGTCAGCCTTTTCACTCTCCTCTTTCACTTTCATCAAGAGCCTTTTTAGTTCTTCACTTTCTGCCATAAGGTTGGTATCGTCTACATATCTGAGGTTATTGATATTTCTCCCAGCAGTCTTGATTCCAGCTTTTGCTTCATCCAGCCTCGTGTACTCTGCATATAAGTTGAATAAGCAGGGTGACAGTATACAGCCTTGACGTGCTCCTTTTCCAACTTGGAACCAGTCTGTTGTTCTATGTCCAGTTCTAACTATTGCTTCTTAGGGACAGAGAAATTCAGAGTTAACTGGATTTAGCTAAAGTCTTAGAAGCTCCTATGCTGCTCCTGACAGCAAAACTTTGCCTTTGCTGTCACATCATGTCCAAGCATTTTTTGTCAGTTGGTTGCTGAAAGCTTTAAAGTCGTCATTTGTCACACTTCCAGGAACACCTGGAAATTCTTAAATTGTTTTTTAGTGCTTTACTTTCTAGATTATCCAACTAGTAGTTGAGATAAAGGTGCTTTATCCCCAAGTACTTCTGGTAAAATGTTTCCAGGTCAGTCACCCTGAGTCCTATTGCATCCAACCTGCCCATCTTACTGCCTGATTCTATCAAGGAGCCCCTGCTTCTTCAGGCAGCTTGAGAATGGGCCCTGAATCTTAGGCACCAGCCCGTGTTTGTTAATACCTTTCTGTGTGGAGGACTAGAAGTGAGTCTGCTCTTTTAAGTATTTATTACTTCAGGAGAACTCGCTTGAAGGATAATGTGAAATTCAGAATAAAGGAAGTGGTCATATGATTTGCCCATTCAGCAAGTCAGTCTAGAAGCGGAGTTTAAAACAATATTTCTCATTTTATTCCAGTCATGTGCTACCTTCTTAGAAAAAAATACACTGTGATGTGAATTTGTTGATAATTCCCATTAGCTTTTGGCTCTTTTTATATGCAAAATAATTGTTTACAGAGACTGTTTATAGCTTTTGTATAGGGTTGTACCTTCCCAGAAACATGGCTTTGTACACCTTGATTGTGTGGTGTTAATTTTTTTTAAAGCTTTGTTTTTCCCTGCTTAAAAGTTTCATCTTCACAAACAGACACACGCACACATACCCATAAAGTCTAGAAAACTCTTGACTTAAAATTTGTGTTCTGTATCCCAGAACATACTGATTATGTATTATCTATTTTATATACTCTGTCCATTTTATTAAAAATAGCAAACATTGAATGCAAACACTGTTTCACACAGTGTTTAAAATAAAATAAATTAGGACCCCCATGATATTTGCAAGATCACAACTTAGTAACAGTACGTTAATGAAGCTTAGTTCAATATATTAAAAAAGTGACAATTGAAAATAAAATAAATTTTAAACTAGCATAGTAAAGAAATTAATGATTAAAATTTGAGATTGGGAGAAAATAACACTAAATCTTTTTAAACTTTCAGATATGTGTACTAGAAAATATTTAATGTATTTGTTAGTTTTTGTGGCAGAGAAAAACAGCAAATCCATAAATATATTTGTTAAGCAAATATTTGTAGAGACCTGTATAGATGCCAAGTGTTGGATATATTAGTGGACAAAGCACGGTGCATGAGACTGCACTCTGAGAGCCCAAGTAGATGGTTAAGGAAACACACTTAGTGATCAGTACTGGATTCTAGTGATGAAGAGTTATGCAGGAACTGAGGGAAGGAAAATTCCTTTCATAGTTGGAGCTGTGGATGAATCAAGATAAGCACCAAGAGAAAGAGCCCTGATTCTTGAAGCCTAATTAGTTATTAAGCATTTGGGCTTGGCAGGATCAGCCTCTGTTGTGGAGGGAAACCCATGTTCAAAAGCAGGGAGCCATAAGGAAACATGAATTCTTAAAACCTCATATAGAATCTGAAAACTGGACCCATTTCTGTTTTTAAATAGTAGAAGACTGCATAGTATATGGAATTGGACTTCCCCAGGAGCTTAAAAAAATACTGTTGCCTAGAAAATTCTGATGAATGCAGAGTTTATTTAACCAGGGTTTTCTGGGCTTCAGGTTGTCCAGGTGATTCATGTTGGACAGCCAACATTGAGAACCACTGGTTTTAGAACCACCTGGAATCAAACACCGATGTGCAAGTCATAGGTCTTCAGGCACTCATTTGTGACAATATGCACATAGTCTCTCTGAACCCTTTTCCTTATTTGCTAAATGGAACTAATAATATCCGCTTGATAAGGCTGTAATTTATTCACCCTTTCTTTCATTCAAATACTTATTCAGTGTGTATTTATTGAATGACTATTGTATACCAGACATCATTTTCAGTTCTGGGGACTTAATAGTGAACTAAATGTGTCTCTCCTCCTTCTTGACATAAAAGCAGTAGAGGTTTTGCTTTTGTTTGCTCCAAGGAATTTATTTTCTACTATTATGAGGATTAAATATAATAACACAGGTAAAGCGCTTAGCACAATACCTGGCACACAATAAATAGAATTATTGTAATAATCACATTTGCACACATTTAACTAGGGTCCTAAAGTGAAACTGAATAATGTTTTCATTCATAATAAAGCCTGATTACCTTTAATGGAATCAAATGTCTCGTTTAAAACAAACAAATGATTAGCCTATAAATGCACCAGCATTAGTAAGATTGCAGTTTGTTTTTCTCTGCTGAGGGTGTTCACTGACGAAAAAAAAAAAAGGCAATCATAAAGCAACCTTCCTTATGCCTTCTGGGATCAAAGATATCTGTAAATCATTATTACAAGGATGCAGTCAGGATCAAATGCACCAGTTACATAATTATACATTTTTCTGTGGATACTTAGGAGAAAATAGGATGCTACTGGATAATAGCATGGCATTGATATCAGTCTTTGCGACTCTGCTGAACTCTGCAGGATGGCTTTTGTAATAGAGAACTGTCAGTGCCACAGTTCAGGAGCTTCACTAGTCTGATCAGGGCCCGCTGATGCGGCCAGCAATGACCTACCTCCAGCAAGGCACTCCTTGAAGAAGAGATATAACGAATTTACAAAAGCTCAGAAGAAGTGAAGGGACGTTGTGCTTTGATGGGGATGTTTTGGGGGCAACTTTTGGAATCAAATTTCAAAGTATAGAGCTATTATTATTTATTGTCTGCCTGTTTAGCAAATAATGCTACTTATCTGGAGAGGGAGCAATTTGAAATAATTATTTCTGCATAGTTGATGTTTTAGAATTTTGAAAGCTGCTACTGATTTTACTTGGGGACAGTGCCCTAAAGTTCTTAACATTTGCTGCATTGTCAGAAAGTCAATTCATGTGACAACCCTATAGAGACAATCCAGTGGGAAAATTGTTGCCAGTTAGTAAGATCAGTATTTTTATCTAATGAAAGTATTCTTTTATCTGTAATATGGAACTGCTATCTTATATGTATTGCAGATTATAAATTTGTTTTATTCAATGATATTTAACAAAGCTGAATTTTATTGGCCACTGATCTTATTTTCCTAAAATTTTTAAGAATGCCTTCTTCCTTCTAGATAAGTTTGCCAGTTTGACTTCTGCTTCTATATAACTTTAGTAGATTGTGCAAAGTGACATAAACATCTCAATTGCTTTCTGAAGTTTGCACTTAAAATACCCTGTCTGGAAATGTATATTAATTCATGGCAAGAATTAATATTGACTGGCTTCTGTTCTCCATATTCTAAACTAGTTTTTTAGTCTACTATGCCAAATTACTTAAAATTCCTAAATATCTAAGAGAAAAATTAGATTGCTGGTCTGCATGTGGCTGAAAATGTCACATATTACATTGGATAGTATATAACGGTATAAGTTTAATCTGAATAATTCTGAATAGAGATCCAAGTTGAACATGTATTTATTGTACAGGTAAACTCTTGTCTTGCTGCTGCTGCCTTGACAGCTGATAGTCAGTGGAGCAACATCAAATCAACTGCTATTTGAATAAGTAGCTGTTGATGGACTTGAGAGATTGCTCTGGGGCCCCATTTCTGGCAGGTTATTGATTGTTAATATCTGGGACCCCTGCAGTTTTCTGCTGTCAGTGGGTAGCTGCCTGAGGCAGAGATGGAACTGGGAACTAGAAGTGTCACTTTAGGCTGTTTCATCAAGAGCCATCAACCTGACAGGGCAGCTCACCATGGCATTCAGACCAGCACATTGGGAGGCATAGTTATTTTAATTTGAAAATGTCTGTGGACTCTATCTGAGAAGGCAATGGCACCCCACTCCAGTACTCTTGCCTGGAAAATCCCATGGACAGAGGAGCCTGGTGGGCTGCAGTCCATGGGATCGCTAAGAGTCGGACACGACTGAGCGACTTCACTTTCACTTTTATGCATCGGAGAAGGAAATGGCAACCCACTCCAGTGTTCTTGCCTGGAGAATCCCAGGGACAGGGGGGCCTGGTGGGCTGCCGTCTATGGGGTCGCACAGGGTTGGACACGACTGAAGCGACTTAGCAGCAGTAGCAGCAGTGGACTCTATCATGATATACTTTTTCTTTTCCCAAGTGAATCAAAAGTTGTATTAACTTTTCGCTATTACCCAATCTTGTGCTTAAGACTGTATATGATAGCTGCAAACATGTTGTCCTAAAACAATTGGTGACATCAAGAGAAGGCTGTCAGAGATTTTCAGCCCCAGCACTATTGACATTTAGGCTGGGTGAGTCTATGTTATGAGGGGCTTTTCTATGTGATGTAGGATACTTACCAGCATTATTTGCCTCTCCTGATGCAATAGTGCCCCCCAGCTGTGCAACCAAAAATATCCCCTGCTGTTGCAGAATATTCCCTGTGAGATACTTTCACCCATAATTGAGAACCACTGCCTTAAGAAACGGAGTAGGCAGTGGCACCCCACTCCAGTACTCTTGCCTGGAAAATCCCATTGATGGAGGAGCCTGGTAGGCTGCAGTCCATNAAAAAAAAAAAACCCACCGTCTCACCAACACCCAGCACAGCAAGAAAGGAAGGACGCGGCAGAAGGAAAGGCTGAAAAGCAAAGTTGGGAGTTTGGGGGGCTGTGACGTTGTCAGGGGTGGGGGCCGTGGGACTGCAGAGACTTCCTGAAAGAGCTGACGGATGGGCCTTCTTCCACACTCCCGGGTGGCCTTTGTTTGGATAGATTTTTCTGTTATTAAGTAAAAAATATAGTAATTATTTTTGCTCTTCCAGAGAAAGGGCTGGTTATAGAGATGCATTGCCTAGTTCTTGCTTCTAGTCCCTCCATCAGCCTGGCTCACCCCAGGCTCTCGGGGAATCTGCCAGGCCACGCACTGATTGTGCTGGTGAGGGCAGGACCGGCCTCGGGATGGGAATGTTGGATGGGATGCAGGACAGACCATCAGAGAGTGAGGAGCCACCCCTCATCTAGCGATCCCCACTCCGTAGAGTGTGGCTGTGGCCGAGGAAGCCGGGCAGGGGAGGGCGTGAGACAGCCTGTGTGGGACGGGACTCCACGCCTGGGTGAGGTCTCCACCCAGGTCACAGGGGAAGCCGAGGAGCCTGGAGTGACCCTGCCTGCCCGCCACATCCCAGCACTTTCTGTGCTCCCTGTGGGTTGGGTGGCTCTGGGGAAGCACCCCTGCCTCGGCCACTAGAGCGACATTTCCATGCTGTTTTCCACCGTGAGCCTTCTCCTTGCGGCCCGTGTGTGTCTTCCTGCCCCTGCTTTGTCCAGGAGACCCCTGTGCCCTGATCCTCTGGTTAGCACACAGGCTCGAGTGCAGTCGCTCTTGCTCTTCCCCTTGACTGTCCACACTGCTCCCGGTGCCCTCTGTTCCCCAGGAATCTTCTGATGTGAGCAGACTAGATTCAAGCTCATGGTCCCTACCGATGCCCCTTCATAAGGCTTTGTCTCCTCGGACCAGCCTGTGTGTGTGTGATTTTCCCTGGAAATCGAGGCAGGTATCAGAGCTCTGTGTCCAAACCAGAGCTGTGAAAAAGGGAAATTGGGTGCTGGGCATGGTGGGGACAGAGAAGGAGGTGCCTCTGCGTCCCCAGTGTCTTGGGGGGCTGTCCTCTGTCTGGCTGCACAGGGGGCTTCTCCTGGCCCAGCTCCTCCACTCCTCACCCCTTCTGATGGCGCTGGGGGCTCTCACTGCAGGCCCTGCCCATCCCAGTTTCACTGTCCGCCACCCAGCGTTCCTCTTGGTGGCTTACAGACTTTGTTGGGGAAAGGTATCTGCCTACAAGGGCCCCCCAAGCATGGCTAAAGGGCCAAGGCTTTCCAGAGCCCACAAGCTGCCCCCTCAGACAGGATGGAGGCTTTGTTGTTCAGCCGTTGTGTCCGACTCTTTGTGACTCCATGGACTACAGCATACCAGGCTCCCCTGTCCTTCACTGTCTGCCAGAGTTTGCTCAAATTCATGTCCATTGAATCGGTGGATAGAGGTTGGGCAAGGCCAAAGGATGCCTCAGGGGCAGTAAAGTCAGACTGACTGCAGGCAAGGTTCAGCGGAGTTTGAGAATAACTTTGCACTGAGCACCCTCTCCTGAGCCAAGGAGGGCTGAGCCTGGGCGCTCCATAAAGGCGGTGAACCAGAGGGACCCCAGGCAAGGTGAGGCCAGCAGGCCTAGCGAGCCCAGCCCTGAGCGACAGGTCAGTCTTAGAGGAATTCCTCTGATAGTGGAGCAACAGGATTAGCCCAGCAGCTCAGAGAGGGGAAGTGCAGGGCGGAGAAACAGGGGAGCTTGGAGGAGAGGGCGGGGGCTGATCTGGCCAGGGAAGGGCAGAGGGTGGAGGAAACTGCAGAAAGGCCGTGGCTGGGAGACAGACAGGAGGAGTAAATGGAAGTGACAGGGTCAGGCCAGACCTTTGTCCTGAAGCCTGATTAGAGAGTCTGCCCTGGATTTCTGAAACTTTGGGATGTTGTCGGACAAACTGGAGCTTAATTCTGTCAGAGCACTGGGGAGATTAGAATTGACATCCTGGGAGCACATTCCTGGCTGGGCAGAAATCCAGCCCCTGCTGGGAAAAACCTATGAAAGCATGGCCAGCCCAGTGGTGGTGGCAGGGGGTGCCCAGGGGCCCGAGTAGCCACTCCAGGCTTGTGGGTTGGAGCCAGGATGTTTTGGAAGGCCAGGCCGTGTCATTAGATGGCTATGGACTAGGGGAAAGAATGGAGGCCCAGCAGGGTCACTTCTGAGTCCAAATCCTGGTTCTGGGCCTAGCTATGTTGCCTTGGGAAGAGAGCTTTGGTTGTTGAACCTCAGTTTTCTTGTCTGTAGAATGGGCCCACTAAGTCTGCCTTCTGGGCCCACTAACTTTTCCTTCCTTTGAAGTGGGAGGCATAACCTTGGGAAGCTGAGAGGAATGGATCAGACTTTTTTTTTTTTTTTTTTTCTTCATTTTTTCCTCTTTTTGACTGTTCTGCACAGCTTGTGGAATCCTAGTTCCCTGACTGGGGATTGAATGTGGGCCCACAGCAATGAAAACACCAAGTCCCAACCACTGGCCCACAGGGGATTCCCAGGTCAGACTTTTCTGCACTTGCAGCTGCAGCAGAGCCAGGGCCTGCTGGTGCACAAGGAGGGTTTCCCTCACTGAGCACCCTGACGTTCAGCATTTGTTCACTGGTCAGGCGAACCCTGGCAGTGTCACCCCGACAGAGTGCTCCAGCCTCCTGCCTCTGCTCCAAGGGGGTCCTTTCCAGCAGCCAGGCTCCTCAGCCACAAGCAGCCCACAGGAACCCCTGGGGATGGCCACCTCACTCGCTAAGAGTTCCGGGGAATCCCCTGCTCAAACTCAGTGAGCCGGGCAAGCCAGACCCCCACTCCAGATGGGCGTGGAGGACCGGAGTGAAGACCCAGCCCTGCAGCCGCAGAGCAGGCCGTTTCTAGAAGAACAGAGCAGTCCCTCCCCACTTCCCTCCTGATCCTAATGACTTTCAAATATTGGTAAATATTTTGGCTAATGCAGGCTCTCGTGGCAGAGAGCAAAGCTGTGTGCAGTTCAGGACCTACAAATTATTTATTAAAGATCTGAGATGCGGTGCAATTATGTGGAAAGAACCCCAAAAATTAAATAAATAAGTAACAAAATAAATAAATAACAGCCACACTGGCCTCTTGAAGGCTTGGGGAGCTGCATACATGATTGCTGTCTTGATGAAATCCCCTCGGATGTAATGAGCTGATTTTCTGCTGTTAATATTGCATCTGCTGATGAAGGATTCGTTAGGATAATGGAACGAAGCTAAAATATAAATGACTCCCTGTCAAGAAGCAGCTTTTGTTTGTTGATCTCCTGACAGTTCCCGGGCCAAGACAGGGGTTTCTGTGTGCACACGCATTCGGGAGCAGCCGGGAGGGTGGGCTGAGGGCTAGTGGGAGTGAGGGAGACTGTCCCGAGGGCCCGGCTCCCTGGTTATCCTTGGCTTTTCCTGCAAGGTGGAACTCCTGGTCCTCGGGGAGCCGTGGAGTCCTGAGGGGTGAGGAAGCCATTGACTCAGACCCTCTTTCCCCATGTGGAGGGCAGCGTGTTGCACTAAGATGCTGAGCAGCAGCAAGTGTTATCTGGGGAGCCTGGCAGAGAGATGGATGGAGTGGGCTGTGTGCGTTGAGATCCACATGTGACAGGAGCCAGACCACGTGTGCGCAGACGGTCGGCAGTGCTAGAGAGACTGGACTGTAGGCTCTTGAGGGACGTGTCCTCCAATCTCTGGAGTCACCCTAGCCTTCTCATGTTGTTTATTCCATCAGCGCACATGTGAGGCCTGGGAACACCTGGGGCAGGAGTGCACGATGTCCTAGAGAACAAGAGGGAGAGGGGACCTATCTGAAAGAAGGATAATTCGCCTTCCTCCCCCTTGCTTGGCTTGTCTAACATCCGTGCCGAGCCACCAGGCGGGAATAGCCTTCTCCTCTCCTAGATGGAGCTCCCTCTTTTCTTTTTTAAAAAAATATATTTAGTTTTTCCTTTGGCCACACCACAGGGCACAGGGAACCTTAGTTCCCTAACCGAGGATAGAACCCCCGCCCCTGCAGTGGAAGTGCAGAGTCCTAATCACTGGACTGCCAGGGAAGCCCCTCCTTCTTCGTCTCTTCCTCCTCCTCCTCCTTTTTCAGCTATAACACTTCTCTGTATTGTGGTAAAATGCACATAGTGTAAAATTTACTGTTGTAACCCTTTTAAACTGTACAATTCAGTGGCATTTCATCATCTACAGTATCGTGGAACCATGACCAATATCTGGTTCCAGAAGGTTTTCATCACCCCAAACAGAAACTCTACACCCGTTAGAAGTCCCTCCCTGTTTCCCTCTTCTGCCTGCCCCTGACAACCACTAATCTGTTTTCTGTCTCTATGGATTTGCCTAGTCTGAATATTTCATGTAAAAGGAACCATATAGTGTGTGGTATTTTGTGTCTGCCTTCTTTCACTTAGCATAATGTGTTCAAGGTTCATTCTTTGTAATGGCCTGTATGAGAACTCCATTCCTTTTCATGGCTGAATAATATTCCATTGTGTGGGTGGCCCCATGTTGCTTATCCACTCATCTGCTGATGGACATCTGTGTTGTGTTCACCTTTTGGCTATTGTGATGGATCCTCTAGGACCACTGGTGTTCAAGTTTTTGTTCGAGTCCCTGTTTTCCATTCTTTCAAGTACATACCTAGCAGTGAAATTCCTGGACCTCTCCCCTGCTTCTTAAAGGCAGGGCTTCTGAAAGCTAATAACAGGCAATATTCGTTGAGCATGTACAATGTACCAGACCATGGTGCAGTGTGGTATTTCAGAGAGTCTTCACAAGAACCGCAGAATGGGAGCTCCATGAGGACTGTCTTTGGTTACCAGTGTTCTCCAGGTCTAGGGGAGTACTCAACATATAGTAGGTGCTCAAGAAATATTACTGAAGGAACTGTCTCTGAGGTGGGGGCTCATACCCTCTGCCTCTTCGGTTGAAGGAGCTGAGGCCATGAGAGCTTAAGCAGTCTGCCTGTCCCAGCAGACACCATGGAGGGTGACAGAATCAGGACTCAGAATCAGGTCTTACCTACTCGCTGTTGCTCATGTTAGCAGTGTATTTTACCTTCCTTAGGCCTAGCACAGCTTCCCTGGTGGCCAGAGGATAAAGCGTCTGCCTGCAATGCAGGAGACCCGAGTTCGATCCCTGGGTTGGGAAGATCCCCTGGAGAAGGAAATGGCAACCCACTCCAGTACTCTTGCCTGGAGAATCCCATGGAGTGAGGAGCCTGGTGGGCTACAGTCCACGGGCGCAGAGTCGGACACGACTGAGCGACTTCACTTCACTTCACTTCACTTCTAGGCCTAGCACAATGTCATGAGCACAGGACATACTCAATGAATATCTGATGATCATTGTGGAGTAGGGATGGGAAGAGATCTAAGTCAATGCCCTGGAGGAGGGTTGGGCAGGGCCCAGAGCAGGTGTTGTCCGTCTGTGCATCTATCTGGTAGAATGCACCGTCTGTCCAAGGAGGCACCGCCTCGCCCACATTGAGCCCTGAGCTGCGTAGACCACATTGGACACTGCTGAGCATCCCTCCCAGCAGCTGGGAGAAGCCTTCTTGCTGACAGTTTTGCCAGATCCATTCTTCACCTTGACCTTCTAGGCCCTCAGACAGGGCAAAAACCAAGCCACTCACCTGGGCCGCTCTTCTTGGGGAGAGCATGGATGCCAGGAAGATCTGAGCCACCTCTGCCTGGAGTGATCAGGCGGGGCCTCTGAGGGCTCGGGAGGATCGGGGAGGCTGGCCCTTTTCCTGCAGCCCTAGGGAGAAAGGCACAGCCTCCCCTCACAGTGCAAGCCTGTGGTGGGGCCTGTCTTGGCTTCTGAGACAGGGAAAGGGAAGGCGAGCCTGGTGTGAGGACCACAGAGGGCAGCATCAAGCAAAGGCGCCAAGGGCCTGGGCAGGGAAGGCATGCAACCCAGGGGGCAGGTGAGGGGTGCTGAACCTGCAGAGGCTTCAGCCCCTGCAGGACGGATGGGTCAGCTGGGTACCTACTAAGCCAGGATTTTCTCAAGAACAAGGTGGGAAAATCCCTTCCCAGCTCTAAACTCCTAGACCCTTCCTCTTGACCCAGTGCAGAGTTTTCAGGATTCTGGCCAAATCCTAGCCCAGGCTGTTTGCAAAACCCCACTCGCCTCCAGAGCCAATCCAGAGGCCTGGCACTGACCCCCACCTGCCTCGGGCCAGCCTTGGAGTGTGGGACTCTTTTCTCTAAACGGGATGTCCACCCCAGCCACCGCCTCCTCTGGGTCCGGCACCTGCGGCCCCCCAGGGTCCCGCTAAGCGCTGTGTAAAAGCCTGGGGCTTCCTTTGACCTTTCCGCTTTGCCTGGTTATGTGGCGGCCATCCCGCGGACACGCCTGCCCAGGCGTCGTGGCCGGGCAGCTTGCTCAGGCCCTGCCCGCGGCCTGCGCCCAGCAGCTCTGCCATCCACTTTCTCTCCTTCCCTCTGGTTCCTCGCTCTCCCTCTCGTTCTCTCTTTCTCCTTCTCCCTCTCTCTCTTTTTCACTCTTTTAACATGGTTTTCCTAAAAAGTTTTTTAATCAATCAAATTTGAGGCAGAAAATAGGTTTTGTCACGCCTGGTCCCGGGGTGGTGTGGCTCTCACTCAGGCTCCTGACAGCTCCTCAATGCAGGAAGGAGGCCAAACAGAATATTTCTCGGGGAAAGTGCCCGTTTCCATGACACTGCCCCTGTTGTCTGCGCTGCCCCCCTCCTCAAGCTGCCGCTGACACGGCCTCAGCCCTGTGAAAGGGCCTGGCCGGGGAGGGGGCTGTGTGCGGGTTGGGCAGGGGGCAGGAGGCAGNCTAGAGAATCCCAGGGACATGGGAGCCTGGTGGGATGCCGTCTCTGGGGTCACACAGAGTCGGACACAACTGAAGTAACTTAGCTAGCTCAGCTGCCTTAAGAAAAAAGGAATACTTGAATTCTGTGTTATTCTTCTAAGTACAGGATGAGTCAGAGCCAAATTAGACAAAAGAGTTTGTTTTATTTTTTAAGATATTTCTGAGTTATAAAAATTATTTCTCTAGCATATACATCTTGATTGCATAAAACCTTATTCTGTAAAACTCCCTTGAATATTAAGTAAACTCTTGGATCGTCTGACTTCTTTTTCCTATCAGAGGGAAGAATTATCTACATTCTCATGTCCCTTTCTTTCTAAAAAACTTTCCATGATTCTGTTCCTTATTGCAGGGTAAAGATGATAAACTGTTGAATATTACTAAAGAATAGGATCCATTTTGTCTATTTGGTTTTGTGTTTTTGAAACAAACATTATTATTTCACATAGATTAAACATCAAGAATGAAAACTCCATTGACTTAGGAGGTTGAAAATATACCACCAGTAAGGTGGAAAATAGTGCTAGGTTATGCTTTGAAAAATGAAAAAACACACTGTTAAAGTAAATTTAAAGTAAATTATTTCATTTTACTCAAGAACAGATATATTTCCTGACACACAGATTTTCATATCGACAAATGGAAACCATCCTCGTATATTCATGAAAGCATTTCTGGCAGAAAAATCTATCTTATAGCATTTATTCAGTGTTACTATATGTATTTCCTTGAACAATCATAATGTACTTCTTTAGGAGTATTCTTTTTAGACTTCATTTCTTCATAGTAAGCTGAATCTGTTGTAAAGTCTCTCACAAAGGAATAAGAAGCTGGTAGAACATCTATTTCCCCAGGAAAATCTACAACAAATACATATGCCAAATACTTTATCTTATGTGCTCAGAAGAAATGGTGTCATCATCACCTTTCATATATCCTGAGATTTATTCACAGTTTACATTGACTGTGAGACTCTGTTATCCACTGGGAGTTCTGCTTTATTTATTCTAGATAATAAGACACTTGCAACCTGTTAACAGTTGTAAACAAATCTTTCAAATACATCTGACATAGCAATTATGAAATGTATTTTCTTAGACAAGTATCTAGGATTAAATCCAGACAAAGGTGGAGTTGAAGTAACTACAAGAAGTTTCTGTATTGAATGGTTGAGCTATTTTTCAAAAAGCAATTACAAGTATTGTAGACCCCAGGCTTCAAAATCCCAGTGGAAAATTTCCTAGATAAATTACCCATTAAATTTTAGAGAAACAGTGATTTGATGAATGCTTATTTAAGAAACATTCTTAATCTAAATGAGAGTTAATAAATGTACAGTTAAGTGGAGAGAGGGGGAGGGAGGGAGGAAGGGAGCAGAGGAAGAATGTATTATGGATGGATGCATGGAAGGATGGATGCATGGAAGGATGGATGGATGCATGGAAGGAGGATAGATATATAATGTAGGATATTGACTTTGAACCAAGACCTGCCTATTACATTTTACCTTATATTTTATTTTTCAGCCAATGTTTTCAGTTGCACCAAGCTTAGCTACCAATGCATCAGCAGCCTTTAATCCCTACCTGGGACCTGTTTCCCCAAGCCTGGTTCCAGCGGAGATCTTACCGACTGCACCAATGTTGGTTACAGGGAACCCTGGGGTCCCTGTACCTGCAGCTGCTGCAGCTGCTGCACAGAA
The DNA here is from genome assembly GCA_006410875.1 of Neotragus pygmaeus. Classification (NCBI taxonomy): domain Eukaryota; kingdom Metazoa; phylum Chordata; class Mammalia; order Artiodactyla; family Bovidae; genus Neotragus; species Neotragus pygmaeus. Next base: position 30,095 of record SJYV01048032.1, on the reverse strand, counting down.
ATTAATGCGGACAGACAGACTTGAGGTAGGAGTCATGGGCATTTTTATGTATTCCATTCTGAAATTCATGATGTGCTCTTCGTTTTTTATTTCTTCAGTGACTATAAAGGTCAAAAGATAATTCAGAGCTTTTGGTTCAGTGTTTGGAGCATTTTGCTAGAATATAGATATGCTATATTTCATGAAAGTAACATTTATAGAAGCCATAACATCCATACGTAGAAAAGTGGGTAAGAACTTGGAAGCTGGTATTAGATTGCTTTTTACTTGGTTCGGCCTCAGTTTTCTTATCTTCAAAATGAAGAAACAATTTTATCTCAAAGAGTTAGACTTAGCTTGCTAAATGTTTCTTCCTACTATTGTTACTAACAAATTCTGTCAATCCCCTGATACTTGTTCTCTCCTGTAACTTGTTATTAAGTTACTACATACAAAGTGTTTAAAACATTTTTGTTGTAAGTTTCCTCATAACCCTCATAATGTTTCAGCAGGAATGACAAGGCACCTTTGTGAAATGCGCTGATAAATTTTTAATTGCAAATTGGGTGATACTCTGCCTTCGAGTCAAGGATAATCTGATATATGTGCTTTGCTATTGCTGCATGAAAAAGAAATTAAAGATACAATCTTATATTGAAGTAGTTGAGAATTTCAACTTGACTGTAAATTAGTGGACTTGGTAAACTCTAAATGGGAAAAATGGCAGCATTACTGTACACTGAAGCGTTCAAATCTGGCTTTGGTATCCAAATAAAGAAAAAATGAGCTTTTCCTCTTTTCCCTGGTTAGGATGAGGCAATATTTAGTACTAGAAGTTTTGCATGTCTTAATTATGAGAAAATGGCAAAATAAGGCCATTGTGTGAACATAATTGATACTAATAATTTCTCAGTTTAACAGGAATTTATTTAATAAGCACCACTTTCTGTTGATTAAGTTTCATTGCATGCATTACAAAGGATCACAGATTTCAGAGTACTTATTAACTGCCACCACCTTTCTGATGGTAGTAGCAATAGTTGATAATTACTGGATATGTACTCTCTACCAGCCATAGCATTATCCCTCCATGTGCAACACACATTTAATGTTCAAAGCAATCTTATGAGAAAGATACTATTGTTAACTCCATTTGACAAGGCAATAAACTTGAGAGAGATATAATGTGACTTACTCAAGGTCACATGGATAGGATCTTCCGGTGGGGCATGATACCAGAATTTTAAACACTGTTATTATTCCCCTTCCCATAAAGTGATGGTACAAACCAGCAGGAAATTTGGGCTTGTATGTTCCCTTTAGAGATTTTGTTTGTTTGTTTTAGGCTTATTTTTAACCTTTCATTGAACATGTTGGAAAAAGCTCCTACTTACAGGAGTTTCTTAAGGAGGACTCAGGAAGGATGTTGAGACCTGATTGCGTGCCCTCTGTGAACCAAGGACCCTGCCGTGTGCTAGAGATAAAACCTTGACTTGCGGGTGGTTTGTCATTGCATAGTTGTTCTTGCTCATTAATAACTAATGCTATTTGCAGAGAAATCTAGGAGCAAATTTAGGAAGTTTTAAATATTTAAAAATTATTAGATGCTCAATATATGAATCCCCCGCCCCCAACCTTTCAGAAGCATATCTTAAGGTTCTTGATTGTTTAATGGGAACCAAATAGGCAGTCTGAGATTAACCTGATTGAATTAATTTTTAATAGGAGATTAAAACTGAGATTGTGTCTATTTAAATCTCTTTCAAGGAAACTTTTTAAAAGGCTGATTGTGTATTCTGAACTCTTTTAAACTAATTCTTCCACAATTTTAGGTAGACTGTAATTGGTTATATTCTGTATAATGTTTAGTTAAAATGAAGACTTCCGTGGTTTTGTTTTTCTTTTGCAAGGAGCTATTGCAAGTTTTTTTTTTCTGTCTTCCTTTCTAGTAGTCACAACAAATGGCTACTGTTGTAATGACTGTCATTTCCTTTTAACCTGAATTCCACTTATCTCGATGCCTGATATAGTAGGGCAGCTTCCTATCTTATTCTCATTCACAGGATCTGATTCAGCGTCACAGTTACAACCTGTTAGGATATTGCAGTGTGATGCTAAGGGGCTCGTTTTTCTCCTTGGCATTGTGATTTTAGACATCCCTGTCTTCAGGCTGTTTCCTCTCATGTTCATTACACCATATCTTGGGGTCTAAGAGACAGGGCAGTAAGTGCCGACACATATTTACACACTTAGTTGTTTGGGATTTAAATCTGTGCTTGATTTTTAACTCATGGAACTCCCAAGTACATTTTAGAATTTTTGAGTTATTTTGGAGGTAAACAAATTTTGAATCAGTTAAAATACTGGCCAGTTCTTCTTGTTACTTCCTTTTCTCTTTTTACTACAAAATAGGAAATGAAGAAGTTAAAAACACCATAGATTATCACCCTTCTGATTCTTTTGTTTAGAAGAACTAATATATAGCACTCAATGTGATGCTACAAAAAATGTTGATACTACAAAAAATGGAAAAAGAGGAACCCAAGGATTAGTGCTGGTGATGTGGCTAATTAAGTGAATAAGCATAGGTCAAAGTTTTTTTCCCCCTAAGCATCATATTTCACACGTATTAAACTAGGGGATTATACCAGATAATCTCTACAATCACCTCCAGTAAGGTGAAATTTAGATCATTTTCTTGCATTTAATGCCAACCACAAATTATTGAAAAGGTTATTTATGTGTGTGTGTGTGTGTGTGTGTGTGTGTGTATCCACACATACATAAGTTTTCTATCACTATCCATATTATCCACTCTTTGTTGGATATCTTTTAAAAGACTTTGCAGCTACATACTCTCTATGGAATCAGTTTTCTCTAAAGAGGAGCAAACTTCTTAAATATTGGTCACTGAAATGAGACTTTTAAAAAATTCCATTTTATGACCTTGGAGTGTCTTTGTGTAATTTCTGAGTGGCGGTTATTTTCAATGATTATTTTAACAAATTGTTAAAATCTGTACGTACTAGAAGGACTGAGGTTTTTAGTCATATCTGCTTTACTACAAAGAGTTGGTAATTAAGGAAATTGTTTATTTTCAAGATACACAATAATTTTTTTATGGTGCAAAAAGGATCCATGAGTGCATTTATTCTCTCCTTTATTCAGCAATATCCAATGAAGAACTGTTGATCATATTTTAAGTAAAAACTGTTGTGAGGAATATCTTGAGGCATCAAAAGGTTGTCTACTGTTTTATAACAATAAAAGGTCCCCCAGAATAGTGCCACGCTCTTAAATGATGGCCTAGTAACTTGTTCAATGAAAGAATAAATGACTCAATCAACTAATCAATTAATTAATCATGCCCTTATTCAGAGTTTAAGGTAATCTACCAGAGGAGATAAAACATGACACATTTTTAACATTGTTAGCATTATCCTTGGGAACATGTTTACATTTTGAACATTCCAACTACAAAATATGGCATCTTGTTCATGACCCTAGTCCTAGAGCAATAGTTTTCAAGCTTTAATGTGATTAGAATCACTTGGGATGATTGTTAAAAATGGAAGGCCTGGGAATTCTTTGGAGGTCCAGTGGTTAGGACTTGGGCTTTCACTGAGGAGGGTGCAGGTTTAATTCCTGTTCAGGGAACTAAGCTGCAAACCAAAAATTAAAACATAAAAAATTGTTTTTAAATGTGGGGCCTCATCACCACAGACTGATTTGGTGGGTCTCCAGTGGGGCTCTCAAATTCTTTTCACAGATGATCTGGGTGATTCTAAATGCAAATGGTTTATAAAATACTATCCAGGGCATGTGAGCACCCATTATTTAAGTATTAACTTTTTAATCATTTACCTCATGTAGTTACTTGTGATTCTGGATTAAAAATCTGTCTCCGCAAATGCACTTAGCATTCTGTATTTTGTGAAGTTGCTGAGAACACCGTGGTACAGCATAATGAAATATTTTAAGTAAACAGTGATGATTTGGGGGGGGCAATTTATACCACATAACAGCATTAATAAAACAGAGAACAAACCAGTGGCCACATACTTCATATGCTGATGGAGACATTAGGCTGCCATTAGGTTAACTATATTAGTTTTATATTAATAGTCTATATGACATATTCCAGCAAAGGTGGGCAAACTACTCGGCTTCTGATATTTTCAGTTGGAGTTATTTCAAAACAATGTATTCATTTGCTGAAAGTTTTATTCTACTGAGGCAATCATGACATGAGTTTTTAATTCAGGCCACTGGATACTGAATGCTTCCACTACTTACTGATACAGAAGAGTCTAGTGGCTTTTTTCATATAGATATAAAAACATATGATACCTACTGACTACACACACAAAAAAAGCATTTAAAGCTAAATGTGGATTTAAGTGATGGTGAAAGGATGCCTGCATGACAGCATTATAGGCATTTAATGGATTGTCATGATCTATTGCATATAAACGACACTCATTTCAAAATGAGATTAGAAAAGCAAATGCTTTTAATAATATAAGAAAGGCTTATTGATAGAATTACTTTACTTCTGTGTGTTTGTCTCGAGTATTTAGCTACTGCTTCTGTGATATTTTAATTTCTTTAGAAAATCACCAAGAAATGTTAAGAGTTTAATGCACATGGTTTTATGAAGTTTAAATTAAAAAAATGATTGTAATAAGACTTTAGAATGGATTAATAATGTAGTGTGATAGGACTCTAAAATGGTGAACTCATGTTCCCATTTAAAATTCCTAGTCTGTGATGTCTGTAATTAGTTTGAGTTTTGTTTTGGAGACGATATAGTTCCAAGTTGTTTCTTTAGTTGGTCATTCTGATATATTTAGATTTGATTTTTAAGTTACTTGAAATCAAATGACAAATTCTTAGCTATATTATCTATAGAAATGTGCTTGTCTTCATTGGCTAATGGCAGGATTGATGGATTTCACCTTTTAGATTTCAAAGAAAAGTCCCAGATAATCTTAACAGAAATCCTCTAGAGTAGCATTATAGATGTCTTTTTCTTCATTTTTAAAAAAATGAGATTCAGATAGACCGAGTTTGTTCAATTATCTGGTAACAAACTGAAACTAGATATCACATCATTAGATATTTATCTTGGGAATGTAATTATACAAGCAATTAACTAAGATCATTTCCCCTAATCATCACAATTTTAAGATATGGATATTTGAATTCTTTTTGAAACATAGATGATTTCTTCATATTTGTATATTCATGACCTATAATGCTATGGATTCTTTGATAAAATAATTGATTATTCAGTATTTATGTTTTAAAGTGTGTGTTAGCTCAAATTTAATAGAAAATAAAACATCCATGATACTTACTGTTGAACAGCAGGTATATATGTATCTTTGACTAAGCTCCTTAATATTAGTCATTAGACTTAAATTGGGCTTTCCTGGTGGCTCAGTGGTAGTTTAAAAAAAAAAACAAACCCGCCTGCCAGTGCAGGAGATGTGAGTTTGATCCCTGGGTCGGGAAAATCCCCTGGAGGAGGAAATGGTAACCCACTTCAGAATTCTTGCCTGGAAAATCCCATGGACAGAGGAGCCTAGCAGGCTGTAGTCCATGGGGTTGCAAAAGAGTCAGGCACAACTGAGTAACTAACACTTTCATTTCTTACAACCTATTATTATTTTGACCAATTTGAAATATGTTTGTCATGTTTATAAAAAATTGAGATCACATAACATAACTGTTTATTTTAACCAGATTTGCATAGTATGTTTTAAGTTATCTATGTATTATTTTTTCAGTATTCATGATTCCATAACTAGTAAATATAAATACTAGATAGAACCCAAAATTTCTGTTTTCAGACTCTGTCCTCTTTGCATACTACCACTGCTATTTAATTAACAAAGAAGGTTTATGTAGAATTAACATAGATTTCCTTAGGAAGTTTTTCTAATTGCTTTTCCTCTTGATTATTTAAAGTTTATTAGCCAAAGATGTTTTTCTGGAAATGAAATTTACTACTTTAATGTTTTCAGTAAATATTTTTATCAAAGTGATGATTTTTACTGTGAAAGTAACTTCTTAGCCTCTTTGTATGAAAGTTTCCAAAGCAAATCCTATGTTAACACTTATACTTACAAACATTCTTTTTGATTGAAGGATGTTAGCTAGTAGATGGAATTATTTCATCTAGGTTTTAAACCACTTACCAAACTGTAAAAGTAGCTATATTTGTTGACCCACTAATACCATTTCTGCATATTCATCCTTATAGAATGATTTTTTTGGTGTGGTCTTGAAGATAGCCTTTGCAACATTATTTTTAGTATGGAAATATTGGAAATAATCTAGATGTTCTCTGAAAGAGTTACTTATATTGTGCATATCTATTTGATGGAACTTGATTCAGTCAGCAAAAATGATCACTATGGACACTGTTTAGTAAAATGGCAAAAAGAATGTTTACATACATCAGCAAGCAATAACAGATCACCAAGTAATAACCATACTCTAATTACAACTATTTAAAAAAATACATCAGTGCAGAAGATTAGATGGAAATAGCAAGAAGGGCCATAACATTGTTAGGATTTTCAAATTTAATCTTCTTTGTTACAAATTCTCTGTATGGTAAATTGTGCAACTTTCTTATCCTGATTTGAGTTGGATGGTTAAATTTGTTGAAACTTTGTCTGTCAACTAGAATCTGCAAATGCAGTACCAGATTAAGATATTTCTTTGAGAGAGAAGCACACCCTACAGTTTCTCGAGTTTATCAGAGAAACCAGGCCAAACTCATATTCATCAGTCAAGAAGCAGATCTCATTTTATTTTTAATGAAAAATTTTATTTAGAAATGAGATGTATTGATTATTAGAGAAAAATCTGTGTGAAAAGCTGTGGGGGGGTTGTTCTGTTGAGATAGGTCTCCAACAAGCCAGATGTACATCTAAAGCTTGGCAACATTCTCTAGCCTGTCTGGCCTTGTGGCTCGCACCAGTACAAGTTGACACAAGAGATTTTCTTTGTATTTTTTCAAAGGCAAGCATAATTGGAGAAAAGCTATTTCAGTGTAGTTCTTCTGTTCTGTTTCTCTTGTCAGGAGAAACATTAAGCTGGATTAAAAACAAAAAAAGTGAAACAGTCACTTTAGGACAAAATTCTAAGCTGACTGCAAGTTATCGACTCTGCCTAAGTGTTTTTTAGAATTCTCCCTCGGAGAAAGCAATGGCATCCCATTCCATCCCACTTCCAGTGCCTGGAAACTCCCATGGATGGAGGAGCCTGGTAGGCTACAGTCCATGGGGTCGCTGAGTCAGACATGACTGAGCGACTTCACTTTCACTTTTCACTTTCATGCATTGGAGAAGGAAATGGCAACCCCCTCCAGTGTTCTTGCCTGGAGAATCCCAGGGATGACGGAGCCCAATGGGCTGCCATCTGTGGGATCGCACAGAGTCGGATACGACTGGAGCGACTTAGCAGCAGCAGCAGCAACAACAGCAGAATTCTCCCTAAATGAATCCTGCAAGACTGTAAAGAGTACAAAAGTGTACTAAACCAGTTATTAACTTATACAAAACACACATACTAGCTTATACAAAACACACGTATACATATGTATAAAGCAAATGGAAGGGGACCAGAAGAGGTCTTAGAATGACCATCTTTATGCAACCTGATGGTAAGTTCATCTTCCTGAAAATAGAAAGAACAGTGAGACAGAGAAATAAGAAGTCAAAATCAGCCCAGCATTCAGGTTTTATCTTGGGGGACTGATGCTCAAATTTCTGGCACAAACACTGGCGTAATTGCTTTTGGAAAATGGCAAATCTTTGATTTTGGTAGTTATTCAGGCTCCTTGAGATAGACTACCTTTAGATGTTATTTCTTGTCATTGTGGTAGAGAATAAGAGAAATTGGAAAAGATTGTTGGTTCAGCTGCCACCAGATTCTTTGTGAGCATATTTGAGAAAGCAAAAATTACTGAAAAGCTAACAGCAGTAGTGTCCGAACAATAGTTTACTGTTGGATGAGGCTGAATTGACATAGATTTTTTAAACAGAAAAGTGGCCTTTTTGCTTATGCAGAAGTTTTACATATCTACATGAAAAGTTTTTATCCATATTTAATCCATATTTAAAATCTCCTCATACTTTGAGAAGTCTAATTTAGTGAGTGGGAATTTGTGGTTTAGAAAGCAACACAGCTTGATTGCATGCTTAGTGAGAGTGGAGGACAAGAATTCTGGAAAATAGCTTAACCACGTTTGCTTTTCAAATTATAAACTCCTTGATATCCTTGTTTTCTTCTATTCAAGAAGATAAATGTAATGATAAAAAAGTAGCATCTTTTGTAACTTTCTAAGTCATCTTTTACTCCTAATATTTCTCGGAGTATCTGGCACAGAGTAATTATTTAATAATTTTTTTTTAAATGATATAAATTGGAGTGATGAGTAGAGTTGACTCAGCTATGTAGATAAGATGCATTGCTTTAGCTTGAGGTTTCTAAATGGTACAAGATGCTCTTTTCTAACATGTAGCATGATACAAATTATAGAGGCCTTTTTAAAAGGAATCATTTTCCTCAATAATGGGATATGGATATAAAAAGAGGAAACACCTAGAATTGAATGAGATCATTTTACGTACTTAAATCCAAGAAAATCTTTGTTTTTTAAATCATAGCAGAGTTCGCCTTTTTCTTTTTTCTTCATGAATTCCAAAATAGAGTGTTCAGGGACTGTCTCTGCTCCGTTTGTAAAAGATTTATGGAAAAACAAAAAGGAAACATCCTTAAAGCATGAAGTAATAAGAGCATAAAAATATCAAAAGGACTTTCTGTGTTTAGGTGGCCCTCTTGTGGTATAAAAAGGTCAAACTTTCCTGAATGAAAGTGCTGGCAACTTTTTGGAAAGAGCAAGCACCTTGACAAGCTATAAAGTGTGTGCTCAGTCGCATCCAACTCTTTGCGACCCCATGGACTGTAGCCCACCAGGCTCCTCTGTCCATGGAATTTTCCAGGCAAGAATACAGAAGTGGGTTGCCACTTCCTACTCCAGGGGATCTTCCCGACCCATGGATTGAACTCCTGAATTAGCAGGCAGATTCTTTACCACTGTACCACCTGGGAAATCCCCAACAACCTTTGATAGTAAGAGGTCTAAATCAAGCAAATGGATGAAAAATAATCCATTTTCACCTTTTCTCCAGGGACCCCATCCAAAATTAATAGATATGAAACAAACAGATAACAAAAACTAATCCTTTTCCATCTGCTTTACATTCAGTACCCGGTGAATATCTAATGATCAAAAATATAGCTCTTAGAAACATTTTACAAAAAGGCTATCATTTTATTTTTTACACTTTAACTTTTAAATTAATTCTGATGGGCATAAAAGATAGAGCTGAGTTCCTGCATCTCCTTCACCCAGCTTACCTAAATATTGACGGGTTATACCACTAGGGATGGCAGAGCCTGGTGGGCTGCCGTCTGTGGGGTCGCATAGAGTCGGACACGACTGAAGCGACTTAGCAGTAGCAGCAGCACACAACCATGTTACTGCTTACAAAACCAGAAAATTAGCATCGATACGCTGCTGTTAACCAATCTACAGACCTTAATCAAATTTTACCCATTGTCCTACCAGTATCCTTCCTCTGACTCAGGATCGTTCAGTCTATAACAGTATCTCAGTCTTTCTTTGTCTTTCGTGACCTTGACGCTTGGGGAGAGTACTGATGAGTTATTTTGTAAAACATCCTACCATTTTAGTTTGCTTAATGTATTGTCATGATTAAATTCAGGTTATGCGTTCTCAGCAATAATACAACAAATGTGATGTTGTAACCTTTTTTCAGTGCATCGTATCAGTAGATATGTGATATCATTATGTCTTTATTACTGGTGATATTAACTTTGTTTGGTTAAGTGGTGTCTATAGAGTTCTTCACTACAAAGTTACTATTTCCTCCTATTTCCTAATGAGTAAGTATGGCCTTCCATGATGGCTCAGTAGTAAAGAATCTACCTGCAATGTAGGAGTTGCAGGTTCAATTCCTGGGTTGGGAAGATTCCCTGGAGAAGGAAATGGCAACCTACTCCAATACTCTTGTCTGGAGAATCCCATGGGCAGAGGAGCCTGGTGAGCTACAGTCCATGGGGTCACTAAAGAGTCAGACACAACTAAGCAATTGAACAACAACAATGAATAAGTATATCAACTTTATTTAAATTAGATGTTTTACCATAGTTAGTATCTTAAGTGCATTTTCTTCTTCATGAACATTTTATTGAAATGGGGCTGTAATTAATATACTACGACTTCCCTCTAGCTCAAACGGTAAAGAATATGCCTGTGTGGAAGGAGACCAGGGTTCGATTCCTGGGTTGGGAAGTTTCTCTGGAGGAGGCAATGCCAATCCATTCCAGTATTCTTGCCTGGAGAATTCCATGGACAGAGAAGCCTGGCAGGCTGCAGTCCATGGGGTCCCAAAGAGTCGGACACGACTGAGTGACTAACACACACACCATGTTTTCAAGTTATTTTGTGGTTCCTTTGCAAATTCTTTCCCCCTTTCACCTGTAGCCTTCTGTCACCACTCTTGCACTTTAAATCTTGAGAAAGTTTCTACTTGTCCATATTGACTGACCTTTGTGCACTTTATGACCCCATAGGTATGTCGAGAATACCAGCGGGGCAATTGCAACAGAGGAGAAAATGATTGTCGGTTTGCCCATCCTGCTGACAGCACAATGATTGACACCAATGACAACACAGTCACCGTGTGTATGGATTACATCAAAGGGAGATGCTCTCGGGAAAAGTGCAAATACTTCCATCCTCCCGCACATCTGCAAGCCAAGATCAAGGCTGCCCAATACCAGGTCAACCAGGCTGCCGCAGCACAGGCTGCAGCCACTGCCGCTGCCATGGTGAGTGGAGACCTTAGTTCAGTCCTTGTTAACGGTCACAAAAACAGTGAACAGCTGTATCTGACAACAAGCTATTCATTTATTAACCTTTAAAAATTTTTTTTTTTTTTTTTTTTTTTTTGCTGAAGATATGTTTGTTCAGGTATCCCAGACAATACGTAATGAAGTGACCATTCAGAGAAGTGAGGGTAACTCCTCAAATGGTTCAGATTGCTCCTACCCTCGGCCTAATTTTTAATACTCTGTTTTACTCTGGATATAGGGTTTCTGAAATTTCTGCTTTGTACAGAACACCTGTCTCCTTTTCAGTTTAACGATACTGCCATTTCTGGTGCTCTTATTTCTGTGTGCTATCTAATCAGCCATTGTTTTCCTTCGGTGTGTTCTTCTGCACATCAAGGCTCTTCTCTACATTTATCTTGCTTTAACCATAACAAAATCTGAAACTATTTAGGAGAATTGCTTCAACAAAACTGTTTTTAGATTTCAGTACAAGATGTTGAGCAGTTTGCTTATCTAGATTATCTTGATCTATATTGTGGCATAAACAGAACTGTAAAACTAGACAAGTTTGCCTATGCCATTACATAGGAAGGAGAAAGCAGGACTGAAGGAAGAGTTAGAAATGGATCATTTAGAACAGATACTAAACTATATAATGAAGGTAAATTTTAACGTGATCTAATAGCTGATTTTAATGAGTCCATTTTTGTTCTTTGCTTAGCTGTTTTAATGTTGTCCTTTCTTTTTTACATAAATATATGACTTAATTGTTAAATTATTCATGAAAAAGAACCCTGTGTGGTATTTCATAGCACAGTCGAATAGTCACGGAGAGGTCTTTTCTGTGTTTGTTTATGGATACTTGAGCAAAAATACAGAAGGCAGACTCTCTCCTCTTCTCTTCCTTCCACTCTCTCTCTCTCTCTTTTTTTTTCTGTTAGAGTATCTTGTTTGTAATTAACTACGAAGAGGAGTTATCCTCCCAATAACAACTCAGTAGTGCCTTTATTGTGCATGCTTAGTCTTGTTATTCGTTGTATATGGCATTCCGATGATTTGTTTTTTTATTTGTTTTTTCTCACCTACCCAAAAATGCACTGCTGCCCCCATGATGCACCTCTGCTTGCTGTTTATGTTAATGCGCTTGAACCCCACTGGCCCATTGCCATCATGTGCTCGCTGCCTGCTAATTAAGACTCAGTCGGCTGTCAAATCACTGAAGCGACCCCTCGAGGCAACCTTTGACCTGGTACTATGACCTTTCACCTTTTAGCTTGGCATGTAGCTTTATTGTAGATACAAGTTTTTTTTTTTTTAATCAATTTAAAAATATATATTCCTTTTTCTGTTATAAAGTTGTAAAGTACAATGAAAACTGAGTGTGGTTTCCTGACAAAATTAGTGGAAAGACTGTAAACAAGTCCCTGGACAGATGTGGTACAATGAAAGAATCCAAATACCCAGCAGCCCACATTCAGTTTAACTACATTGTAGAATGTTCTAATGAAGTATTTGAAGGACATTAAAAATGTATTTTTGGACTGTATATTTATGTACCTGTTTGGTTAGCATGGCTTTAGTGATAGAATTATTGACTTTTTAATATTTATAGTTCAGTGTTTTAAGAAAAAAAAAAAATTTGCATGCTCTGGGACATGTGCATGTTCAGGTAAATGTGGGGAGGAGGGAAGAGTGGGACTGGGTTTTATTTTACCAGTTTCGGTCACTTCGTACAATTAACTATTAACATTGCTTATACTCGTCAATCCTCATGGAGCTCGCAGTGCAGCTTTTCTTCTTTTCCCAAATCAATGGCTTCTCCCAGAAAGCCTGAAGCATTATGGGACTTAAAACACTTTAACACATTATAACATGTGCTCTCATACTGGTGGGTTTTTTGTTTTTTTTTTCTTCCAAGACAAAAATAATGCTTCCTTTAAAGCTTTAATCTTGCCTTTTTTTTTTTTTTTTTCCCCTTTAAATTTTTGTTTATTGGATGTTTTTTTCCTCGGGTAGTTAAGTGCTCTGCTGCTTGCTTGCTCATGCTTCCTAACAATTTTAGCCTTCAACTGATTTTTCTTTTTTCTTTTTCTCTTTTTACTGGTATTTGTTTTTTATACTCACTCACTAAACAGGGAATTCCTCAAGCTGTACTTCCCCCATTACCAAAGAGGCCTGCTCTTGAAAAAACCAACGGTGCCACAGCAGTCTTTAACACTGGTATTTTCCAATACCAACAGGCTCTAGCCAACATGCAGTTACAACAGCATACAGCATTTCTCCCACCAGGTAAGGCGTTTGAGTTTGTTAATAAATAAATCTGATAATGCATGTAGGTTTCTATTGGTAGAGCAGATAAGTCACGCCCCTAGTCATTTTAACTATAGAGCAGGTGGAAGGTAAGATGAACAGTTGTCTCAGGTCTCTCCTATGATTTTCCTTAAAAACTAAGAGTTTTAACTTAATGAAAAATGGATGAGAAGTCAGTGATATTTTGTATATTTATTTGTATTTGTGTAATTTGAAATGAAATAGAGTTCTCTTTTTTTTCCCTCTTTCATGTCTGTCAAGCTATTTTATGATCCTTCCCTGCTGTAAGACCCCTTTGCCTTCATGATTCCAGAGTTCATTTGAATTATATGAAATGACACTTCAGTTTTGGTTTTTATTTTTCAGCCTTTTTGTTTTCAAGATGGAGAATAAAAAGCTGACTCTGGTCCAATCTTATTGGTACCAATTAGTATACATCACTTAAAGTTTTTGCTCCTGAGCTAATATTGAAGTAGCCCTAAGTACCCAGTGAAGTTTACATTTATAAGTGAGTTACACATTTGTGGTTTCAGTTGATTTCAACTTAGTGACATAAACATACTCTAGAACTATACACAAAGATTTACAATTTAAAAACATAAACTAATCAGTCAATTACCTTGGAAATTTATTATTTTTACTTACTCTTCATTTGCTTCAGACAATACATATTACCTTCCTTATAATCTAGAATTCAAGTAACCAGAGACTCTAATCTTATTTCCTCTTCATCTCTTAATCTTTCTTAAAAATTGCGGTGTGTTAAGAGATTGTTAACAAAATAATTTTATTAATTAAATTGATAAAGTTATGATTAGATGTGTATGTCAAAGATCCAGACTCATTAGTATGTTATACTCTGCTAACAGTATTTATAGTGCATTAGGTTCAAAATCGGAGAAGGCAATGGCACCCCACTCCAGTACTCTTGCCTGGAAAATCCCATGGACGGAGGAGCCTGGTGGGCTGCAGTCCATGGAGTCGCTAAGAGTCGGACACGACTGAGCGACTTCACTTTCATTTTTCACTTTCATATATTAGAGAAGGAAATGGCAACCCACTCCAGTGTTCTTGCCTAGAGAATCCCAGGGACGGGGAGCCTGGTGGGCTGCTGTCTATGGGGTCACACAGAGTTGTACATGACTGAAGTGACTTAGCAGCAGGTTTAAAATACCATGGGGAAATGTGATAATTTGTTTTTTAATAGTGAGAATAAATTATATTCTCATTAGTTTTTACTGCCAAGTACAGCTTTTTATACAGTGCCTCTTTGAAAACTAGCCATCCATGTGTAGAATATGTAGTAACATTCAATGAACTAAAATAGAATATTCCACTAATTGAAATTGCCTGCCGTAGCACCACAGATAAAGTTACATTTGTACTTATGAAATAGTATCTATCAAGTTGCAGTTTGTCCATTTTAGAATAGAAATTAAGTCATTTGATCTTTGGGTATTTGTTGTACTCTGAAGGAAAAGTCACATTTCTTTTAAGTTTTATAAAATTAAATTTTTTTTCTCAACATATGTATGTTTTCAGAGATTTCCAGAAATAATTGGTTTTGCTTTAGTATAAGTTTCCATCCCCTCGGATTTATGCTGTCTCCAACAAATAATTTATTGATTTTTCTATAGTCAGATCACTAGACAAAGTTTCAAGGAATTGTAGGTAACTACTGTGATCTTTTTGAAGAAATTAAAAACTACTTTTGTCAGTTTATTTCACTGAATGAAACATTACGCTAGAAATGACAGTTTCTTTATTTAAAAATCTAAAAGTGAAAACAAATTTAACTTCTTCCATATGTTACTTAAAGAAACCTAAAATAATCTCTTTTATCAAATGGATTTTGCATCAGTTTCTCCAACAACATTCACATGACTGAAGACCTTTCTAAATAAGTATAATCATTAATTGTATGACATGTATGACTCTGATTTATGACCATAGTCTGTCTATGGAATGGGTTTTATTCTGTAGATAGGATAGAGCGAAAGATGCTAGGTAAAATTCAACTCAGGGAAAACCAAAACATACCTTCATAAATCAGAGTCATACTTACCTCTCTGTCTCAAACTAAGCATTGTTAATTTAAATGAAATGTCCCACAATATATTGAAATATGCTGAAATTTTTAAGATTTGTTTGCATTTTTTACGATAAATTTGCATCAGAAATATTTTTTTATATTTGTAGTCAATATGTAATTATTGCAATAGTAATATCAAATAAAGTGTATTTGTAACCTGGTTTTAAAGAGCTTGCGGGTTAACTTTTTGTCATCACATAGACGTAGGTAGTTCCTCCTTCATTCCTTCAGAGTTTATTTAATCTCATGTGTACTTATGTGCCACAGTGACATTAAAAAGTTATAATGGATAGCCAATCTATACTCCTGCCAAACCACTTTATCATACAGCTGGGAAGGAAAGAAAACTAATGTAGAAAATATAAAAACCCAAATACCTTAAAAGCCAGGCAGGAAATATGAACAAGTGAAGCAAGAAGTAAATTTGAAGCTATGGGGTTTGGGAGGTGCAGGAGAGCTTAGGCCTTGTTTGAAGGGGACAGTCAGTGTTGAGACAGCCTTTTGTTGCCTCAGAAGATTATCTGCCTGGTAGGTTGTACCTGCTGTGCGCTGGACACCCTTTGTGGCTCCAAATATGTCATAGTCTTTGTGACTATGGGATGGTTGTGTCTGTGCCTCTCAGGGTTGGTTATATACAATCAGTGTGATGGCTCTGGTGTCCAGTATTGCTAGATCTTATGATTTATTTACCAGATACTCTGGACTTCTGAACAGTTATATGTGAAAGCTGTCCATTTTAAAATATTGTCAATGAATTTTTGAGAACTACAGAAAATCTATCCTACCGTAAATTCATGTGTCATCTCTTGTGATATGGGGGAAAAGGAAATTTATTTTCCAAAGTCTAAGTTATTCTGCAGACCTATAGATGAATTCTGTGATCAGAGCATCCTATCTAACCACAATACTATAATTTGGAAGTTACATTTGAAGACTTTATTGGAACTGATTAGAGAAAGGAATCTGTTTATTTTTTGCAGTTTAGGGTTTTAGAATTCTGTAGTCTGTTGCTTCAATAATAACATTAGGGATATATAGGTCTACTTCATAGACATTACAGTGAAGCATGGTTGGCTAAATCTTTGGAGCAGGTAACTCTGTATATAGAACAGGTTGCTATCAAAAGATCAGGATTCCATGGCAAGCCACCTAACTAGTAAAGAAAAATTAGTATATACCATAACTTTTAAGAACAAACTTGGACTTATGTGGCCTTTACCCATCTTTGCATCAATCCATCCTCTAACCATCTATCTATTCTTTCTGTTCCTACCTCCTTCTCTTCCTCTTTTTCCTCTTTCCTTCCCTGTTTTCCATCCACCTATCCTTCTTCCTGGGCTTCCCAGGTGGTGCCACTGGTAAAGAACCTGCTTGCCAATGCAGGAGACAGAAGAGATATGGGTTCTATCCCTGGGTCAGAAATATTCCCCTGGACGAGGCCATGGCGACTCACTCCAGTATTCTTGCCTGGAGAATCTCATGGACAGAGGAACCTGGCGGGCTACAGTCCATGGGGTTACAATGAGTCTGACACAGCTGAAACGACTTAGCACTGCACATCCTTCTGACTCACTCGTTCATCCATCTTTCTATTCATTCAGTCAACTACATCCTACTGTATCTCCCATCCCACTCCCACCTCTCCCAAGAAAGTTTTCTAGCCTTTTGCTTTTATACTCTCCATCTCATTTAAAGATAAATATAAGTAATTTGGACCATGTTCACACCAAAGAAATTTTTATTTTTTTTAATGGATAGTCCTTTTTTTTTTAACCTTCACCTGTTAAGACTAAATTTACTATTCATACAGAGTATACATAATCTAATGTCTACTTATGTTGTAGGTATAAATTTCACGAAATAACACTTTTATTTACATCAGTTTTCCTGAATTTATATTAAGTCCAATTCTAAACTTCAGTTTCAGTATTGGATAGATGTATCAGGCACCACTGAAGTTCCAGGATTCCCATCCTCACATCGCCTCTTCTTTCCCATCTCTACTCGAATGGTGACCATGTGCCGTCCAGTAGTCTGAGACAGGTTACCCAGTCTCTGTTCTTCAGTCAACACCGCCCATTGCTGATGTAATCATTGTCTATGCTTAGAAGATCCCTTGAATGCAGGTGCTCCAGGGCTTCTGTGCCTGCCTTGGGTACCAGCATCCTTGCCTAAGCTCCTTAGCCTCCCATGCAGCCCATTCCCTGGAAAGCCTCCTTCTGGCAGCGCTGCTGTGAAAGAACACACCACCGGCCCAATTACCGAGGGGCCCTGCACGCTTCTCGCCTTCTCTTCAGAGTCTGGAAGAATTTTTTTCTCTCTGCTTTTCTTCACCTTTTTTGCCCACTTGACATCCACAAAAGCATACTTCTCTTCCTAGCATATTGCCCTCAGTCACTGTAGGCTGATGATTTTTAAAAACCTAAAAATAAGTTTGCTTTCAAGAGCTTCAGCTTCACCTTGAGCAAACACTTCTAGAAAGAAGGAAACAGAAGTCCAGAAAACTTTCCTGATGGGTTGGAATAAGAGGAGAGAAGCAGGGGATGGGGTTGCTTTTACAGAAAGAAAAGAAAACAAAACTTTCAATTATCACTTTTAGTATGATTAATGAAGTTAATAAAGATGGTTTATTTGAACCTTAGCATAGTGATTATAAATCTGGCTTGGAAGTTTAAATACAGTCTACCATAAGTTATACTTTAATTTTTTCATATATAAAAAGGAGATAATACTGGTAATTATTTCATAAAGTTATGTTTAAGTTAGTTTTAAGCATAATTTGATAAAACATCTTCTTAAAGTGCTTTTACAGACAGGTCTAAGAGTTTGGAATAAAGCCAGGAAGGTAGTAAGCACTGTTTTTTTGTTATTTCCTGAACTCAATAGAGACACAAAATATAATTCAATAGATTATAAAAATAAATTATATGAAGCTGTTTCTTCTTTAGACATCAATTTTAAGAGTAATTCAATTGATTGTGAACTTTTAGTTCTAAATGATATAGAGTATTTTTAGAAGGCTTTAAATCAGCTTTTTACTCCTATCATAATACACCTAAATAGGCTTGAATTACCACATGTAAATGCAAACCTCCAACAAAATCTCTATAGTTTTTTTCCTCTCTACTTTTTTCCCTTCTCCTTGAACTGATTTGAACTACACATACATCTCATTGGTAAACTACTTTCTTAGTTGTATTTTCTGAATCTTCATAAAAATTACCTTAACATTTCAATTTAAAAATCATGTAATTAACATCTTGCATTCCTCAGAAGCACAACATTCTGCTCCGCAAATACCTTCATAGGGGAAATTTGAAATTGACAAATGCATTCACTTAAATTTTACCTTACGCTGAAAATTGAAGAAAAAAAAATTAATTGGCTATTTATGCAATCATTCATAAATCAACCAATCTGATGTAAAGATGGCTATTATGGTCATTTCAAAAGTGATTTTTGATTTCGGTAAGTGGGTCCTACAGCATTATGTCTTCATATTTGTGAGTTACTGCACCCTGGCTAGTATTTTCATTGCTGCCTTATGTTTATTTGCTGCAAATCCCTCTCAAAACTGTGTGCATTGGTTTTAATGGTAATGAGGAAGATAGCTCAAACTGAAATTCAAATCCTAAAAGCTTTAGGGTTTTAGAGAGATAGGATACGGTTAACTCATTTTCAGCATGTGCAGCCTTCCTTATGCATGGGATGAAACATAATAGACAAATTGCAGCACAATAATAAATAATAAATTTAAAACTTACCCTGAACAGTATTTGAAACAAATATTTCTCAAATTCCACATTATTCTTTTTCATTCATCTTTCATTCATTCTTTCCCAGTCTTCTGACCCAGCTGTTGGAGGATAATGATTTCATAGAATCTAGGATATTAAAGTTTGCTTGCTCTACTGTCTCAAATTACTGCTCTCAGTTATCACTGATTTGTTTTTGTTGTCTTCCACAAGGCTTTGACTCAGTAGTGGTAGCAAATGACAGAGATCTTCAAGTCTCATAATAAATAACGCTTATCAGTGTAATACTACTCCACCTGG
The DNA here is from genome assembly GCA_006410875.1 of Neotragus pygmaeus. NCBI lineage: Eukaryota > Metazoa > Chordata > Mammalia > Artiodactyla > Bovidae > Neotragus > Neotragus pygmaeus. The sequence continues at coordinate 10,721 of SJYV01048032.1, read as the reverse complement.
GAGAATGCTTATCTAGCTCTCTTCCCGAGTTTAATCATTGATCATTTTGCCCACAGTCTTAATTGTGATAACAATCTAATTGCAGCTGTTACAAGGATGCCAGTGAAGTAATCTATGCTTCTCAATGGCAGCTTTGTTTTGTAGGGCCATCTCTGACAAGATGCAATTGGCAGATTTTTTCTAACAAATGTTCATCCCAGATGCTGCTAGTATGTAAATAGGATGTGCCAAGATTTAGATAGAAATATAAAATCATGTGATATTTTAAAACCTAGAAGTCTAAAATAATCTCATAGAAAGAACAATAATTCAGTATATGGAAAAGTGCCCTGTGCTTGGTAAGATAAGCTAGATTTTCCAATGTTTATATGGCACAGAGAACAGGTACTATCTGTGTAATACTGATCTGAATGTTGTGGTGGGGCCATTGTGAACATCAGTGCCAACACCCCCTATGCGATGTATATATCTTCATTATCCCCCATTCAGGGTTTTTATTCAAATTTAATTAACCGTTTTTGAATGTGAAATTTCATAGAACACTTGCCGTTCTGAGAAGTCCTGAAGGTTTAAAACTGCAAGGAAAACCAGTCTGCTTTCTCAGATACCTTCTAAGTAAATCAGTTTGAGACTTTAAGAAAGTGTGTCCCATCTAAATGTTTTCTGTATATTTAAATCCCAAACTAAGGCAGTGCAGAATTTCAGTTTCTCCTTATGCCTTATTTATATTGCTTGGTATCCCTCCAAATAAAATTCCTATATGGTTGATCACAACCCCTTGCATTTCTGTGTGGTTGCTGCTACATTGAACAGGGAAATAAATAAAACTAAGGGAATGAAATGAGTGCTTTGGTTTCATTACATTGTTAAGTCAGTTCTGTGCGTTGAATTATTTAGCCTCTTAGTAAATTTCTCTTAATTATTTAACATGTGCTCAATTCATATGTTAAAAAGTCAGAAATAACAAAGCCACCAGATGGCCAGTAACCAGATTAAAACAAAACAAATTGCAATATTACTTTTAAAAGAATTAAGCAGGTTTTCATTTTTTTTTTAATTAGCTTTTATTTATAGGCAGCAATTAGGAGAAACAAAGTGTACCAGCACACAGTTAAACTGGCTTTTATTCTTCACTTGAGACTAGTTCTAATTGATCACTATGCTATTGTATGATTTGATTGTGCTGACAGTTACATGCCACTGTTCCCATAATAACAATTTTTCTTCTTTGTTCAAATGAATTTCCTAATTACACGTGTGATGGGATGTTTTAATTCTTTTCCCTTTTCAAATCCACCTTCCTGTTGCAATGCATGATGGGCAGGCTCAATATTGTGCATGACACCCGCTACAAGTGTTGGTAGGTGCCAGCTTTGTTTCTTGATTATCTTAAACCTATGGTGCACCTCACAGCCCCTCAAAATCCACTGCTGAGTTTAACTTATATCTATTGGGCAAGTCCATTTCCTTTTTACTAACACCTGTCAATTAAATGCCATTTTCTATTTAATTGACATGGACTCACATAAATGTTTTCTTTACACACAAGTTTCCTTTAGTCACCTTTGGTGGATTTTGATTGGACTATGAGTTCTGGTGTGTAAAAAAAAAAAAAAAACTATCTCATAAAAGTAATATATTGTGTATTTCTATAATAGTAAATAAGAAAACATACTTTTATTCAAAAACAGATAATTGTATATATGAAGTAAATATCTGTATTTTGACTTAGATTTTGAATGTCTAACTATGAACACTATATAAAATTCTTGGTGTTGACTTAGCAAATTAAGCCTGTTTGTGTCAATTTTCTTGATTTGATGGTAACAAGCTTTTTTTCCCCTTTTTTTTCTCTTTCATCCCCCTTCCCCCTCTCTCCTTGGAATGTTGTCCTGCTTTGCGCTGTGATTGCATGTCACTCGCTGGTGATGATGTCCCGTCACATGGCTTACTGCTGTGATAAATACCATGCCCAATTCTCTCCTCCATGTTGCCATGGTTTCCATATTGCTACACTCTTCTGTATGTTTGCTTATATGATTTTCCCTCCGAAAGTTCCCATGGTGCACGGTGCTACGCCAGCCACTGTGTCCGCAGCAACAACATCTGCCACAAGTGTTCCCTTCGCTGCAACAGCCACAGCCAACCAGGTTTGCTAATTTACAGCTTTGTTTCTTAAAAACCAACTCTAATAGGGCTCAATCCAACAGCCCTTACGCACGTGGATTTCCCATTGAGGTCAGTGGGGAATCGTGTGTCCGTGAGGGCTGTAGAGGGTGCTTTAATAGCATGGGGTTTCAAAGATACCTCTTGTTGGCCTACACATTCTTTCTATGATGAGCAGCAGAATGCTTTTATGCCATTTATAAGTGCTCCAAAGTTGTCGCAGCTCCATTTCTAAAGCTACTAAAATGATATTTACACAAGCAATTCTCAGTTGGTCTCAAATCAAAATCATACAGGTATTTTGACCAATCGAAATTATATCAGGTAGTGTATACAGATGTTGAACTATAGTACTGTACACCTGAAATTTATATAATAAAAAGTAATTTTAAAAATATAGGTGATTTTAAGGGTTTTGTTATAAGCATTGGATATATATATATAGTTTCTTGCCTAAATTCTTAATAAAAAGCAAAATATTTAAATGTGCTATATATGCCACAAACAACCACTCTTGTAAATAGAGTTTGTTATAAATTCATTAGTTTTATCTGATAAGCAGACTGCATACTCAAAATAAGTTAACGTAAATAAGTGTTTAAGTTTTGATTCTCAATGATTTAAGTGAAAAAATAAAATTCATAAGTTCTCTTATTTCTGTAACTACTCAGCATAAATGTTAGAGGGTTATGAAGGAAAGAAGAAGGCACCAAGTATAGCAATTAGAGTCATTCTGTGCTCCATACAAGTCTATGGAGTGACAAATACACAGGGTTGTTCTTTAAGTAAAAGGAATATGTTTCAGAAATTTAAATTTCATAGTGTAATTATTCAAAAGAAAATAATTATTAAAATATTTAGAATTTAAAATCTGCATGGATTCAGCCAGCATTTTTAGCTCCTATTTAAAATTACAGTCTAGAAAATACTGGTTGAATCAAAATAAAATTTATGTAAAATAGTTTTTGGCTTGAAAGTATAGATAGATTTGTTATGAAAGCAAGTTCAATAGGGTTATCCACATATGAAATATCTAGAGTCCAATCAAATTTCAGATAATTCACAGACCAAGTTAAATGTAACCAAATGAATCTCAAAAAAACAAAACAAACAAGCAGTATCAGATGGATATCAATGTGTTGCCCCTTTGAGAAAAGAAGACCAATTAAATGCCATTTGAGCCAGTCTTGTTTCTGCAGTACGCCATGTACCATTGAAGAACTACAAACTATAAGTATAGTCACTAAAAACTTTCAAAAGCAGCATGCCAAAATGGATGTATTTTAAAGTTTCAGACAAGCTTTAAACATTTCTTGGCAAAGAATCATTAGTTTTTCTGAAGTTTGTCAAAATAGCCTTGGATTTTTGCTAACACATCAGACTCATTTACAAGAATGCTAGATTGTGCATATGTGGCATGTTAGTAATCTATGGCAGAAATTTCTTAATGGATTCAATGCAATCCATTTATGGTACAGATCAGTGATGCTGAACTCTCTTGTGTGTACCATGTATGACTATAGAATTGCTGGTGTAAGCAGAACTACAGCAAAGCAAATTTCAACATGCCCTTGGCCACCTTGGTTGTAGGGGACACTTTACTTTTTGCATTGTGCTGTGACCATTTCATGCATAATCTTGGGTCTTCATACTGTTTGACAACCAGAAGAAAGAAAAGGGAATGGATATATATATACACACATATATTATATCTACATATACATACATATGTATATGCCTACAGTACATTAGCGATGCTGGAAATAGCTGATGCCACAAAATGCAGCCTGCATGCATGCAGAAGTTTATAGCTGGCCCTTCATCTGCATCGATTGGTGTTGAAGGTCCTTGGTATGTTTCGACAGCCCCATCCTTGATGCTTCTACACTGTTGGGTGCAACATCCTGTCCTGCAGCAGCAGGAAAAATGGTATGAGAAGCTTCATTATGCTTGGAGCACATTTTCGTGCCATTTGCCAGTGCTGTAAAATTGTGTAAAGATGTCAGCTGAGAAATGGAAATAAAATAGAGACATACTAATTTACACTCCAGACTGCGGATTGTAATACGTTGAGGTAGTTAGTCTAGGACATCTAGATGGAAACAGCAACAAAATGCCTTCATGTATACGATTTCACTCTTCTCCCATCAACCTTGCTGAAATGACATTAGTGCCAGTTTAGAGATGAAAAAACCTAAGTATAGAGTAATGAAGTGCTTTGCTCATGTTTACACACCCAGAAATGGGTCACTAGGAGTTGAAACTGTGCTGTGTTGCCTCTCCCAGTATAGCAGTCATCATTCTGGGTAGAGGAGAATTGGGCTACAAATTGGAAAATGTTGGCTCTTGGGACGGTTGAAGCAAGTCACCTCTATATTGGTTCCTTATTGTGTTTTCTGTCAAGCTTTGTAATCTTCTTGCCCGTTTAAAATGCAATACAATGTGCAATCAGGATTCAGGAATATGTTCTGAAGTAGACTTACATGCTTTTATCCGGTTCTTTTGAAATACTCCTTTATAATTATTACCTGGTATTTTTAACTTGGAAAAAAATGTTAGATACCATAAGTTGAATGAAAATGTAGAAATTGGTTGCACAAAAATAGGCAAGACATTGCCTACTTTGCTTTCTAGAATACTGAATAACTGAAACCACAGGTGCGTGTGTGTAGGCCAACAAAAAGGGCTTCTTTCAATTACTGCTCTGCATGAATTTTTGATAGTTTTACTTCTCTTCCTAAAAACTGATAACATTTATAGAATAGTATTTAACACAAAGATTTTAAACAATGAGTTGCTACTTTGGCGTTAAGTTTACATTAACTTACTGTTATGTTGATCAGATAAGGACTGTCACCTCACAGCTGAATTTCACTTTCTTAAAAAATTTAATATTAAGATGTTTTCATCTCTTGGTTATTTGCTTGCTTGCATGGATCATTCATTAAATAATCTTTTATTTGCTAGATACCCATAATATCTGCCGAACATCTGACTAGCCACAAGTATGTTACCCAGATGTAGAATTTTCATCACTAAACAGTAAGTTCATTATGTAATATTGAGTGTACATTCATGGTGGTTTTCTTTTTAAGATAACAATTGTGTAATGCACTTAAAATTTTTGCAGAATTAAAAAAAATGTATTTATGTAGAACTCACAATTTTATCTTAGATGGGTTATGAGGAATTTTAATGTATGAATTTATAAGAAATATGCTAATGTAATTTAAATATGCATAATATTTAAATGCATAAATGAGGATATATACATTTTTAAAAATTTTGTGCTAGAAATAAGCACAATCATGAAGGAAAAATACAGCTTGAAACTAAATAGAAGGTGTAGGTGTAGATCAGGGTCTGGCAAGCTTTTTCTTCAAAGAAGAGGTAGTAAATACTTTTGGTTGTGTGGACCATAGGGCTACTGTGCCGATGTAGCATGAATGCAGTCAGAGACCGTGTGTAAACGAAAGGGTGTGCTGTGTCCCAGTTAAACTTTATTGGTGGTGCTAGTGGCAGAGAACCCCCCTGCCAATGCAGGAGACATAAGAGCCCAGGTTCGATTTCTGGGCTGGAAAGATCCCCTGGAGGAGGGCATGGCAACCCACTCCAGTATTCTTGCCTGGAAAACCCCATGGGCCAAGGAACATGGTGGGCTATGGATCATAAGGTCACAAAAAGTTGGACACGCACAAAAATAGGCAGTAGGCAGGATTTAGCTTACAGGCAATAGTTTGCTGATCCTTGGTATAGGTCAGCATTTATTTTCTTCAAAAATTGTCTTGCTAAATCCTAAATGAGAACATGTACCCAGTTTACCCCATGCTTCACCACATCGGGGTCATTAGGATATAAAGAGCCCGATTTAAATATGTTCATGCATTCATATATGGACACACATACACACACACGCACACATCTACCTGGATATTTGCTCAAATAGTTTAAAAGTCTCGTGGTTTCTTTTCAGACACATTGACTTGCAAAGATGACCAGGTTTCATCCTTTTAGAGCATATTTTATTCTTAAGCATTCATTCAAGTTATCTACCTGCTCAGAATTATATTAGGTATTTATTTTTATATTTAAGAAGAGCTACAAGGCTTAAAACTGAATCTGGTAAATAAGATGAGTGATTATCCTTTCTTTGTTGCTTCCTTTCATTCATTTATCTGTGCACTAACACATTTATAAATGATTTTTTGTGTTAGCTACTGTGTGTTAGTTACCAGGTTGATGAAATAAAGATCAACAGTCAATGAGATGATGATGGAAATTTTAGCACTCTTCATTAAAATAAGAGAGCTTTGAACAAATTCCTTTAGGAACAAAGATGAAGGAGCAGCTCTTCCTGAGTCAGAAATTAAGTGAATTTGGACAGTGAAGGTTGATGCACAGAGAAAGGAGATATCAGAGCCTTATAGAAGAAGGGACGGGATGTTGAATCAGGAGATAGTGTTAGGGAACCAGTTCAGAGGCCCCATAATAATTCATAGGAAGAGCTTGTCAAAGGATGAACTCATATAAAAGAAGACAGACACAACTTGAAATAAAGGAATGATAAACTCAATCCGAGATGCACTACCAAGGCATGCTGCAATCATGAATTAAATTACTGAAACTGATTTTTATTTCATAAGCTCTCTCAGTGCAGTTCTGATAATAAGGTTTATTATTATGTACAATATAATAGTACATCACTTTGTAGTACATAGGTTTGGGAGTAGAATTCTTGTTTTGACATGTTAAAAAAAAAACACATTTCAAGCTTTTATGGTCAGTTAGGTATGTATATATGTTAACAAGTTCTGTTTCTTAGCAATAATTCGGGTTCAGAAAAAATACAAAATGGCTGTGGAGTTCATCAGTTAGCAAAACAGTAGATTTGTCAGTATTGAAACTTAAGCTCTTTAAGGTTCTGTTTGTTTAACAAATACTTATACATTTTCATGAGAAGCTGCAATATTTAGAATAGTTTTTGAGTGGAGCAGAATGGTGATTTTTTTAAATTCTCAAGTTGTATGAAAGCATAGTTGAATATGTAAAGATTCTATGGGAACAAATTTCATGTAACAGCTGGAATTATTAAGTCACAAGTACATTGTAATATCAGTTCAACTTGAATTTGTCAAGAGCATAAGGAATGATTTTGCTTTTTCTTGCCTTCAGGAGAAAAAATCCAAACTGCAAATTATCCAAAGCAGTCACTTAGAGTATCATCGTTGGTTTTTTTTTTTTTTTTTTTAACACATACTGTGCTAATCCAACATCCACATAGAACAAATTGTGTTTAAAAGGACTGTTTCATGGATTTTAATTTTGTGGGCCAGTTCATTACTTCTGAAACCTATTAAACTTTAGAAAGAAGTAAAGTGAGTTGTAAATTCTGTCCCACAGTGATAGTGCAAAAAAGAGCTCTGCTGTATTATGCCCCTTGATTCTGCAAATGTATTTTATACTTTAAGCTGTGTATTGGCTGATATTTGTTCAGAGACTACAATTTTATGAAGCTGTGAGTGTCATTTTATTCTCAAAGAGACAATAAACACATTTTGGTCCTTTGTACCTGCGATGTGTTTTTTGTTTTTACATGAAGGTGCTGCCATTCCTGTGTTCACTCTTTAAACCAAGAAATACAGTTTTCATGTTGAATGTATATGGGAAACTGCTGTTAGATATTGTCTGTTTTAACAGAAGGTTATCTCTTTTTCCCTTGTAGATCGTACTAAAGAGGAAAGGACAGTGTGCTTGGTTAGAGTAAAGGACGAGGTCATTAGCCATATTGTATATACCGTCAAGCAACCACACACAAAAACCCCTCAGCCACAAGACATCCACATACTGCATGTTAACCAGAAGAAAAGACAACAAGGAAACCCACTGCACACTGTTGCCTATACACTTTGTACATTTAATTGATATTTGTGCTGAGGTGATACTCCTGTCTAAAAGAACAACATTGTCTTTCTTTTCTAGCACAGAGTGATGCATTCAAATATGCAGATCCAATTAGTTTCCTATATATTCATGCCATCTTGAAAAGACAGACTATGGTGTAACCATGATTCTATTATGTATTGGTACGTCTGTAGACCAAGATATAATTTTTTAAAAATAAGTTTATTTCTTTCAAGGTTTACAAATAACAAAGGTGCACCTTGTATTTAAAATTGCCATTATAGATGAGAGCGTGCATGCACAGTCATTTTTGTTTGAGTAATATTTTTAATGTAATAGATTTTAAGATGTGGTGAGGGAGGGATCTGACAGAGATGAATGTGCCAAGCAAAACCACAACTGTGTATCTTTTAAAGCACATCATGGCTTTAAGTACCATGTTGTTAAGGATTCTCATGAAGTGCCATAGACTGTACATCAAATTAGAGTATTATTTCTTCAGTGTTATTGTTTTCAGAGCCACATTTTGTTGCTTATTTGCTAGTACTAATCAGTCAAAGGGCACCATTCTTTTTTTTTTTTTGGAAACCAAAGCTGTCTCAGAAATGGCCGATTTAACTTTACAGTAACAAAATAGACAGCACAACACAGACTCTCTCAATACAGATAAACTCACACATACTGGAGATGATATATAATAGATATATATAAAATTATTTTAATGCATTGTAGTGTAATATTTATGCCTACTATACTGTATAACATGTTATTCAAAAGGGATATGCCATTTCTGAGACACGATAACAAAAAAAAGTTTGAAGAAATTATTTTGCTTCTATTTATAGCTCTGTCAAAAGTCAGAAGACTCTAAATGCTTTGCAAAAATGGTTTCACATTTGCTTAAATGCTTCATCACAGTCACATTTAAAATAGTGACTCTAAACAAAGAAGAAAGCAGCACTGTCATCAGATGCATGATAAACCAAAATATGAAAATGGGAAATGTTTAATTAACCTAGTCATTGGGTGGGTTAAGTACATGGGTGAATTTTATATGTGATTTGTTTTGTTTTGTTTTGTTCAGATTTACTGCTTATAGCCTTAGAAAGCCTTTTACAAATTAAAAAAAAAATAGATGTGCATTCAGTTTTTAAGAATGGATTCATCCAAAGGAATTCCTTTTTCGTGGTTTGGATGTTGCAGCTAGTAAAGGATATTTTTGCTCTGTTCAGCAGTTCTAAAAATTGCTGAAGTAGGGGCCAGGTCACTGGTAGTTCTAGTATGGAATGGGAGAAGTGAAAGTTCAGTTCTAGAACTTTCCATACTTCCAAGTTTACTGCAAGTTTTTATGCTTGAGAGAGATGCTTTCTAATATAAGACTGATGTGTTGATTTTACTGATTGTACTGTACATCTATTAAAGCCTTAGATTATTACATTACGGGTTGGAACCCATACCAATGTAATTTCAATCGTGTTAAGAGAGTAATGGTGACTCCACATGTTATTGTAGTTAGTTACATTATAGAATATTACTTATTTTTCTTGTTAAAGTGTAGTTTTTCATTTCCTACATTTATTAGATTTCATTTTCTATTAACAATTGAATACCATTTCAGTTTATAGACTCTTGTTTTAGTAGATTTTACCGATGAACTTTTCAAAATACAAAAAAAAAGTAGTTTTTTCCTTCATAACATACTCAGTTTTGAATTACATGTAGTGTCATATGAATATTCGTATTGTTAACTAAATGATTTATATTTTACTGATTTAATATTAAAAGTGTAAGAATGTCAGTCATTGTTAGTTCTTGTCTAGTTTTCATTAAAGAACAAAGATCTTTTATATGGATATCTTATAAATATATAATCATTGCTAAGTAAGAAGTTAAGTTGTTGCTATCGCAACAATCCTGGCAGACAATTGAGTAATATTTTGATGATTTATTTTGTTTGTAATTAGTTATTATAAGAAGATCTAGATCCTAGATATTAGAATAAAATTTATTTTCTACTGTATCCATTTCAAATGTTAAAGTATTGTTTAATATTTTTGAAATCCCTGAATATCAGGCCTTGTTATAAATAAGCTGCATAATCAATAAATAGAACAAGGGACTTTTTGTTGATAATCCAAATACTCAAAGTTTACGTAATGAGAATTATAGCGTGTGTGCAAACTCTTGAGGGTTGATTATGCTGCAATTTAGCATGTTGGAACGTCTAGAGAGAAGGTTGACTTTTTGCACTTCTGTATATAGTCAAAAGAGAGAAACCTGTATAATAGTAAGATCTTATTTTGAATAAAAACGTCTATAATTACAAGGAGTTTTGTTAAGGCTAATAAAATGACAGACTGAGCAAAATTGCTTGCAAAAGTGGCACAGAGTTAGCACTCCATACCCCTTCAAACATGTTGCTTTGCTTTTTTGTGGACAGCTTGTAGTTTGCCAGGATTTTTTCAGCTGGAAAGATATGCCATCCTTCCAAGATCTCATGACTGACAAAAACTCCATTGGGCCAAATCTGCCTGAAGATCATTACCAAAAATAGCAGGTCCTTCAACCATTAAGGTGAAATCATGGATCAGATATTCCTTACATTTTTCAAAAACTATTGCATGTTTAAAACTTCAACAAAACAAAAAAAAAAA
>SJYV01048030.1:0-12009 GCA_006410875.1 Neotragus pygmaeus | reverse complement strand
GGCTCAGGACTGAAATGGAAAGAAAACATAATTTCTTTAGGAATAAGAGTAGAAATATATATATTTTTTTATTGAAATGGAGGAAATAGAAGTTGGTACTTTCAAAAGTAAAAAAGTAAATTTGTTAGTGGAAAGATAAGGGAGTTTCAGACTTCCAGCTTACATTTTCTCAATGGATTATGATGAAGTGCCATCATAGAAAGTGAGAAATCAAATTCGAGAGTTTAGAGAATGGCTGGCTTTTCAGGCAGTGTTTTGTGAACCACATAACTCTGAGCACAATAACGTGTTCAGGTCATTATGAAGTCAGAGTTTTTACGGATTTCCTAGGTGTCACTAGTAGTAAAAGAACCTGCCTGCCAAGGCAGGAGATACAAGGGATATGAGTTCACTCCCTAGGTTGCAAAGATTCCCTGGAGAAGGAAATGGCAACCCACTCCAATATTCTTACTGGAGAATCCCATGGACAGAGGAGACTGGCAGGCAACAGTCCATTGAGTCTCAGAATCAGACACGACTCAAGTGACTTGGCACACACAAGAAAATGAGGCGAGTGAGAGAGGTAGGAATCCTTCAAGGGTGTGATTAAAATGATGAACAATTAATACTGTTAAGAAGTCAGAGACTTTTAGTTGTACATATCCTGGAACAAGTCATGTGAAAGAACAGATGATTGGTATAAAGGGTGAAATACTTGAAATAGAGATTTTTAGAAAGAATTCACATTTGGGTGAAAAATTGGAAATGACCAACTGAGGTGGTATGGTCAAAAGTATCATTAGAAGTAAGCACATCAAGGAGTAAAGAAGTCAAGGAACTGAGAGGTCTCCTTTCAAGATGATAGACGTAGGCATTAAAATAAAGATTGTTACACAGGAGCCAAACTTTTTAAGAAAAGAAGTAGAATGTTTAGACTAGAATGGTAAAGGTCATGGACTGTCAAGAGGGATAGATGGCACCCATATATTTTGAGGAACAGGATTAACTGCATTTATTTCCTTCTCCTCTGGCTGGTCACAAAAGAGGTGAAGAACTTGAATACAATGTCACATGTGGAACCAGAAGGTCACCAACCTCATGTTTGCTTACTGCTCAGTGTCAAGTTCATGAGGTCACTGATATTTGGATAAACTTCAAAAAGTTGTGGTGGTGAAAGAAAAAACTTTCTTGATTTATTCTTTATAAGAAAAAAGTTACCAGCATGTTTCGTTGAGCCATCAAATTTTAGAGGTTTAGTCTATACCATTCATTTCACAAGAGAGAAAACCAAAGCTTTTTTTAAACTAAGTGACTTTCTCAAGCTCACAAGCTTGTTACTAGCCAAGCCTCGACTAATCCTAGGTTTCTAACTCCCAGTTTATATCTTTTGCTCTAGACAGGCTTATTCTCCTCTAAGAACAATTTTTCAGGTACAGTGTATGTACCTGATTAATTTTTAGGACACACAGTATTTTTTTCCTTCATAAATATTTAAAAAGCAGAAAGTGATTCTCTTTTGGCATAAGAAACACTTAGGATTCTTATCTATAAGGACTTGACAATGAGGAAATGGTGACAGATGTAGCATGCGTCCTTTCATTTGAACAAAAGCAATTCTTTAAATTCCATGGCATTTATACAATCTGATGCTAAAAAAGCAGCAGCATCACCAAACATGTCCTTAATATAACCTCAAGGAGAATATCTTTGCAGCGGGTTGTTATAACAGTTTTATTTCTACCTGAAACAGGATTTTTTGTCTCGATGAAAGTAACAGGGAAAAAACCACAATATTCTTCTTGTTTGTGGTTTAGAGACTGATCACAGCACTGCTACATCTATAAATAAGCTTCTGTGAGAGTCCCAGAGGTCCTGCCACAAGTCCACTGTCGAAGTTTATTGGCTAATCAGCAAAGAATTGAAATCTTGATTGGCTTTATTTGTTGGCTGATTGAAACACTGAGATAGGAAGTACTGGACAGATTAATTAATTTGTGCTGGGGAATCCAAAGTTAATCTAAAGAATGCTGTCACTTTGATTGATGGCTGTGTGAGAGAAGAAGTCTTTAAAAACCACTACGAATCTTCACTCTGTGGGCACATAAATACAAGGTTTTGTCTATTTAACTGATTGAATTCCACTGAACAATACTGAATACTAATGTTTCTGTGCATTACAATCGCCACACGTTTTAAAGCTAGACTACACAGGACAGAGAAGAGTGGACAAATGACATTAATAAAAACAGACAAATGAGACTTGAATCTTATCATGTCCAAGAAATAAGAATTTCCACTTTACTAACATATCATCTATGCAGTTGTTTTAACCTAATTGTCAAAATAATCTATTTTACAAATTTGTAGTATATACTAAGTATGGATCTATAATTGTTAAGATAGTATTTTTTTCTTAAAAACCAGAAAGATTTTTATACTTGTAGAATCTATAGAAAAGCAAAGAAACAGAACAGCTAACATTAATTTATATTAAGAACTCTTTATAATTGACATACAATAAGTTGAATATATTTAAAGTGTACAAAGAATTTTGACATTTGTATGTACCTGAGCACTTATGTTAAACATCAAGATAAGAACATGTTGATTGCCTCAAGAAAATTGCCTCATATCCCATTTCAATCCCTCTGTTTTCCTACTCTCAGTCCATTAGGTCTCAGGCAAACACTGATGTGATTTATGAGATTCTCTAGAATTTTATATAAATGTAATTGTAGAGAATATATACCTTTTATATGGCTTCTTTCACTCAGCATAATTACTTTGAAATGCACAAATGTTTTTGCATATAACAATAGTTCATTAAGTTTTAGTATTGAATAGCACTGCATTGTATGGGTATGACTTAATTTGTTTATTCACATGCTGAAGGGTTTTGAAAAGAGGTGTGTGTCAGTCATGTCCAGCACTTTGTGACCCCGGGGACTACAGCCCATCAAAATTCTCTGTCCATGAAATTCTCCAGTCAAGAATGCTGGACTGGGTAGCCAGTCTCTCTTCGAAGGGAATCTTCCTGACCCAGGAATCCAACCGAGTTGCCTGCGTTGCAGGCAAATTATTGGGCTTTGAAGTTATTTCTAGTTTGAACACATTTCAAATAAAACTTATGTTAACATCTGAGTGCAAGTCTTTTATTTCTTTTGGGTAAGTAGAATCGTACTTGGAATACATGACAAGTGTAAGTTAAAAAAAAAAAAAACACTGCCAAAACTTTTTTTTTTCTTTTTTTGCAGAGAATATATTTGCAAATCAAATATCTGGAAAAAAAAGTAGTTGTATACAAAACAGTAAAGGGTTTCTNAAAATCATAATTGGAAAACATGAAAAGTGTAAGTAAAAAAAAAAAAAAAACACTGCCAAAACTTTTTTTTTTTCTTTTTTTGCAGAGAATATATTTGCAAATCAAATATCTGGAAAAAAAAAGTAGTTGTATACAAAACAGTAAAGGGTTTCTAAAATCCATTTTGCATTCCTATCATCAATGTCAGATAATTCCTATTCTTCTATCTCTTCACCAAAACTTGGCATGGTCAATTTCAATTTTACCTTTTCTACTTATGGTAAGTAGAGTTGTATCTGTAGTAAGCATTTCCTTAATGATTTTGATGTTATGCATCTTTCCATATGCTTATTTGCCATTTATTTATTTTATCTAATGGAAAGTATCTGTTCAAATATTTCTCTTTTTTTAAGCAATTGAATTTTAGAAATCTTTTACTAAACTACATATGACTGCTTTTTCAGATATCTGATTTGCAAATGTGTTCTTCCAGTCTATGGCTATTACCATGTATTTGTTTTCTATTTCTCCCATCTGTTCTTTGTTCCCTATTTTTGTTTTCTTTGGATACATTATTTTTTTATAATTTCACTTTCAATTCAGTTCAGTTCAGTCACTCAGTCGTGTCCGACTCTTTGCGACCCCATTAACTACAGCACACCAGGCACCCCTGTCCATCACCAACTGCCGGAGTCCACCAAAAGCCACGTCCATTGAGTCGGTGATGCCATCCAACCATCTCATCCTCTGTTGTCCCCTTCTCTTCCTGCCTTCNTACCCACTGGGTGCTAGGCCCTATTTTACAGGTGAGGAAATCGAGGCCCAGAAAAGGCAAGCGGCCTGCCCTTAGGGCATGTGGTAAGAGCCAGGACTTGAAAACAGGCTCAGCAGCTGTCCACAGGCTGTTTTGGTTGCAGCTGGGAATGCAGAACTCAGCCAGTGTGTTTATCAGCTCAGGCCCCTTAAAGATGCCTGGAGTCACACCCCCTCAAATGTCCATGACTCTAGAGTCTGCCTCCCCTCCTGGGCAGTTCAGAGAGGTCACTGGCCTTGCTTGAGGTCAAGGTACACAGAACCTTCACCAGCCCCAACTATTCATCATGTGTGTTTATAGACCACTTACTCTGTGCACATCCCCTGCTAAGATCTGGGACACAGAGGCTTCTGTCCTCAAAGCCATCAATCAGGCCACTTGAGACCCCAGAGGCCACTCAAATGACTTACTGCAGTCAGAATGACTCTCTGGACTCACTTAAAGAGAAACACTGGAGTTCCTTCCTCCAGAGCTAGAACCTTGGGGGCCCCTTCCCCCATTTCTTGGCCAGCCACCCCAACCAAAAGTGCCCAGGGGAGCGGGGACTCAGGCAGGAGCAGAAAAAACAACTGAGGCATGTGCTGGAAGGAATGGATTCGCTGAGAAAGAGGGAGGAAAAGCAAAACCAAATCCGTAACAAAAGAAGAAACAACCATGATGGTGGTGATAATGAGAAAAACCATAATAAAAGAAAGAAAGACGCCTTCCAGGAAACTCCCAGTCTGGTTACCTACCTTCCACTCTTCAACTGCTAACTTAAAAGACTTTCTTACGAGGGAGGGAATGGCGGAGTGCTGACCTACACGGCCAGACCGAGCTCTGGGTGGGTCTCCGGCTGCAAGTGGGGCGTACAGCCCTGCTCCGGCCCCAGTGTGGGCACGCTGCAGTTCCAGGCTGGCGCCGACGAGGCGGAAAGGTGGGGCGTGTCTGCGGAGACCCACGGCTGAGCGGTCTGGCCTCCACCTACCCTTGAGTTCAGCCTAGGAAGCCCGCACTCCCCGCGGAGGGGGGCGCATACGCCTGGCCCTGCGTCTTGGCTAACAGTTCTCCTGCGCCCCAACTGTCTCGGGGCGCAAAGTGAGGAGTCCCTTCTCCCCCATTCCCTGCCCTGGGCCGCCCCGGAGGTTTGCGTGGATGGGCCAAACCGCTTTCTTGACGACCTTGGCGGCCGCCTCCTTCACAATCCGGCCCAACCTGCGTGACTTCTCAGGAGGGGGCGGGGTGGCGTGGACGCGCACTTTGGGGAGGGGCATGGTTCCGGGTTCCCGGTTCCTTGACAGGCGTGCCTCTCAGCAGCGGCAGCGAGGTGGAGAGTTTAGGGGGCTGAATTTGGGCTCTGGACTGTCTGCACAGCCCAGCACACTGGGCACAGGCTAGTGGGTGCACGCAGGGTGGGCCGTTTTTGTGAACTCGCTGGAGACCAGCGTGTACTCACCTTCGCGGCACCTGTGCCGGTCTCTCACGTGGCTGCCCAAGCCACAGGACACCCTCACTGATCGCCTCACGCACAAACACGTCTGTGAGTTGCGGAGCGCTTGGCTGGGCCCCAGCGGGGCGGGGAGGAGGGTAGGGGGCGGAGGAGGGGCGGGGTGCTGTCTCCGAGGAGGCCCCTGATTCCAGCGGCTCAGACTCTCTGGCCGGAGTTGCCGTCTCTCGACTGACCCATGACCCCCTGTGCGCACACACCTAGGGGGTGCCTGAAGGTTTGAACACCAAGGCGGCTTCCGGAACATAGGCTTGGGGTAGCTACCCCCGTGACTGACTGAAGAGGGGGAGGAGAAGGAGGGGGCGACGGCCGGGACCACCTGGGCCAGACTGAGCAGAGAGGAGGGAGCAGAGGGAGGAGGGGGAGGCAGGGAGGCGGCAGGAGGAGGGCCCGGCCTCAGCCCTGAGCTCAGCGGGTGGGGACGGGGTGCAGAGTGTGGCAGGGGCCACGGTGTGGCCCAGAGCCAGCTGCAGTGTTCTGTCCAAAAGGTGACTTTTTGTGATAGGGAGGCCAGGTGGGCACAGCGAGAAACTCCAGGAATTCGAGAACCCTATGTTTTGGATAGCCGTGCACTGCCCCCAGGACCAGGCCTCAGTTCTGACTCCCTCCACCCCGGCCCCCGCCAATAGGGACCCCTGTTTGGGGGCCAAGAAGGGCCATTTGGGGAGGTGGGGTCTTCTCTGCATCCTCTCCTCTCTGGGGAGGATGGGGTGCACGCTGCGACTGTCTCACGGACCCCTCCAAACGCCTGTGAAATGGGCGCAATGTGGCCATTATTCCACAAGCCCCAAACCCAGGAGAGGCAGGGGAGAGAGAAGGTGCCATCAGTCAAACCAGCCATGGCTGTCCCCAGGGCAGATGGAGAAACTGGGGCCTGCGGGGTCCACGGGCAAGCCCCTCACTGCAGCGGTGGGGGAACCGGGGCTCAGCGAGGACTCTCGTGCACCCGAGGCGGAGGGGCGAGGTGGGATGGGACAAGGCGCCCCCAACCCTTGCGCAGGCCCCGCCCGGGTCAGTGCGCAGGCGCCGGCCAGGTCCCCCCCGCAGGTCAGGGCGGGGTCCGAGAGACACCTACTGGACTGCAGCGTGCGCTGCCGCACCACCGAGGTGAAGGCGCCCAGGCCCTGCGGGGAGCGTGCCGCCAGGCGAAAGGCGTACTCCGTGTTGGGTTTCAGGTCATCCACCACGAAGGCCGTGGCCGGGTCGAAGGTCCTCGCGACCTGGGGGAGGGGCGAGGAGAGAGACCGGATGGGGAGAGAGACAAACAGACAGACATCAGGGAGAGAGACAGACACAGACCCACAGAGTGATGGGGATGCAGAAAAGAGAGGTGGAAAATTTAGCAAGGGAAGGGACAAAGAGAAGGAGGAAGAGAGATATTCAGGCACCGGGTCGGCAAGACAGGAGAGCCGCCCAGAGTGGGTGCTTGGGGAGGGGAGAGGGGGCGAGTGCTATCCCCTTCCCCACGCCACCCACGCACCTCTCTGCCATGGTCGCCTTCCCGGTAGAGGAGCTCGTATTTGATGATGCTCTCCTGCCGTGGGGGGCTCCAGGAGAGCCCGATGCTCGTCTCTGACTTGGCCTCGGCCCGGAAGTTCATGGGCTGGCCGGGCACTGTGGGTGAGAGGCGAGAGGGCTGGTATCATCGAGGAGAGGCTGGGGAGGGGGTCCACCAGCATAGGGTACCCAACCTTCGAGGTTCCCATTCTCCCCCAAAAGAGCTCCCTGAAGCTTAGCACTGCCCTAACAAGAAGGGTTATGAGCTTCTGGATGCTCCCAGAATCTTCTCCACTGTTCTCATTTCTCTTCTTTTCCTGGGACAGCCCCCTGTGGCCTGTTGTTGTCAGCTGCCCGCCCCAACTCCCCCATCCTCCCTGCTGCCAATGGGAAAACATTTTAAAAATCCCGTTTTCAACACACCCCAGCATCCACCCTCTTCCCCTCAATTCAACACAAAATTGGTGGGGCCCATAACTGAAAATATAGATCCACCCTGTGTCTGCTCTATGGCAGCAGAATTCCAAACCTCTTGTCCCTTTGCTTGAGCAGTGGTCTGACTCTTTCTGGACTCGAGGTTCCCAAGCCCAGAAACCCATAGAGAGCTGGGGCCCATGCACCTAGATGTTGCACAGCCCTACCCCCAATCCCGCGCCCGCGCTGAGAGAGACCTGCCCTCAGGACTTTGGGTTAACATACTTTCTGTTATTTCAGTGATCCAGTGAGATCAGGGATCGCTCTAGTCGGAGTACCAAACGGAGGTTCTCAAACTCAAGAGATGGAAGAGGGAGGGGCATAACAAAGGAGAGGGAGGCCAGCGGAGGCCACGCCCCTTTTCTCACCCGCATCCACTACCAACCGTAGCCCTGTGTGTGGGCTTGCCAGATCGGCTTTTCCAAGGGTGGCCAGAAATCTGAGTTTTCTAGGACACCCTCCTGCATTGCGACGCTATCGTGAAAATACTTGAAAAAGGCCAAATAAACTACGTGATGGTTTCCAGGTAAGACGGCCTCCTCTGTGTGCTCAGAGGCTCATCACCGCATGGCCGCCTCCTACTGCCTCGTGGGGCGTGGGTCCCAAATCCTTCCATCCTCCCATCCCCCAGAAGTCGCGCATCACGCAGGAAACTCACCTCCCTGCTGAGTCTTGACCTGGATGGGGTCCGAGAGGGGCCCGTCGCCCACGGAGGTGAAGGCCAGCACGCGCACCGTGTACGTTTCATCCTCCAGAAGGCTGCCCACAGTGGTCAGCAGGCTGTCGTCCACGTTGTGCTTCTGCCAGTTGCCCACGGGGTGCTCGGGCTCCATGGTGTAATAGATCCGGTAGCCCCGGATCAGGCCATTGGGTTCCACTGGCTCCTCCCACTGGATGATCATGGTGGTGGCACTGAGCATGCGCGCTTGCACGTTCCTCGGCGCGCTGGCGGGGGCCTGCTCGCCGGTGCGGGTGACCACCGACTCGCTGGGCGGACCCTGGCCAATAGAGTTGACGGCCGACACCCAGATCTCATACTCCGAGTTGGGGCTCAGACCACCAATGCTGTAGCGCGTGGTGGTGATGTCCTCTTTGATCTGGTACGGCCCATCCTGGCTCTTGGATTTATATTCGATGACGTAGTAGGACACGGGGTCTGGGTTGCCTGAGTCCCACGTGATGGTGATGCTGGTGGCTGTGTTCTCCGTCACCACGGGAGTCCCAGGGGCTTTGGGGAGAGCTGTGGATGGGAGGCAAGGTCACATGTCAGGCATACTGGCTGTGAACCCTCAAGGCTGTGTAACTTTTAGTCACATGACTGCCCTCTCAGAGCCATAATTTCTTAGGTGGTAACACCTGTCTTAATGACCTCTAGCCTACCATCAGGAGAACGCAGTGGCACCCCACTCCAGTACTCTTGCCTGGAAAATCCCATGGACGGAGGAGCCTGGTAGGCTGCAGTCCATGGGGTCGCACAGGGTCGGACACAACTGAGCGACTTCACTGTCACTTTTCACTTTCATGCATTGGAGAAGGAAATGACACCCCACTCCAGTGTTCTTGCCTGGAGAATCCCAGGGACGGAGGAGCCTGGTGGGCTGCCATCTATGGGGTCGCACAGAGTCTGACACGACTGAAGTTGACTTAGCAGCAGCAGCAGCAGCCTACCATCTATATCAAGTATTGGCAAGGTATACAGCTTATGTATTGCTGGTGGCTGCTTCTGTGCTAAGAATTACTCAGCTCTGTCATGGTAGCCCAAAAGCTGCCACCAGCCAGCTGTGAGCAAATGGGCAGGTGTCAATAAAACTTTATTTATAAAAACAAGTAGAGGGCCAGATTCAGTCCATGGACTGTAGTCTGCTGGCCCCTGTTCCAAAGCTAGAAAAAATATCTGGGGGTATCCTCCTCTGAGTTTCACCACAAACTTGAGACATCAAGAGAGTCAGTAATCCCTCCCTACTCCCCAGTGTTCCATCTCTCTGAGTTTTGCACAGGCTATTTCCTTTTCTTAGATATGTTCTCCATCTGTTTTGGCTCATTCCTGTTCAACTTTTAGTCTTCCCCTTACTTAGCTTTCCTGGGAATTGGCACCTTTATTCTGGGGGTCTGAGTGGTGCTCCATGGCCCCTGTCACTGCCCTAATCAGCATGCATCATAACTGCCAGGCTACATGGTATCATCCACTTTGGACCGTGAGCTCAGTAGAACAAGGTTGGGTCTCATTCCATGGGGCCAGGCCCACAATAATTTGTCATCAGTATGCTGACTGTCCTGTTCACAGCCAGGAGTGACTGAGGCCAGAAAAGTAACTCAGAAGTTTTTCCACCATTAAGCCCCACCTACACCTGAGGTAAGGTACAGGGATGACTTGCCTCCCCCACGACCCCTGCTTACATTTCACTGTGATCTGGGCTACGGCCTCGATGACGCCCAGGCTGGACATGGCCACGCACGTGTAGTTGGCAGAGTCCTTCACGTCTGTGAGTTCCAGCACGTTCCGGCCCACGGGCATGTCATCCTCGGGCGTCAGGTCCTCGGCCCCCTGCATCCACTTGACGTATGGCATGGGTGAGCCCACGGCCACGCAGGTGATGTTCACGTTGCCACCTGGCATAATCTCGTGGCTCATGGGCAAGATGGAGAACCGTGGNATATATATATACACAGTTTGCATTGCTATGTTTTCAACTCCACTAACATTTTCTCTTGTAGTATCAAATCTGTGAATAGTGTGAAAGTCACTCAGTTGTGACCTACTCTTTGTGACCCAGTGGACTGCAGCCTGCCAGGCTCTTCTCTCCAAGGAATTCTCCAGTCAAGGATAATGGAGTGGGTAGCCATTTCCTTCTCCAGGGGATCTTTCTAGCTCAGGAGTTAAACCAGGTCTCCCACATTGCAGGTACATTCTTTACCATCTGAGTCACCAGGGAAACCCTCTGTGAATAATCCTATCCAATTTCTTTCAACTCAAAGACTTTAGCTTTCCTTTCTAAAAGTTTGTTTAATCCTTTTCTTTTCATTCTTCAGTGTTCCTAATTATATCTTTGACAATATGAAGTACAGTAATATTATTAACTATTTAATGTTCTTTTCTGATAATTCTAACATGTGTGTTAGTTTTAGTTAGGTTCAATGAATCATTTCTTCCCATTATACTTTCCTGTTTCTTTAGATGCTGCTCTTCTATGAGTATCAGATATTGTAAACTGAATCTTGTTGGGGGCTTGATATTTTTGTATTCCTGGTGTACACATACACACACACACACACACACACACACACACGTGTGCGCACACGGCTCAGAGGTAAGGAATCTACCCACAATGCTGGAGACACAGGTTTGATTTTGATCCCTGGGTCAAGAAGATCCTCTGGAGAAGGAAATGGCAACCCACTCCAATATTCTTGCCTGGGAAATTCCATAGACTGAGAAGTCTGACAGACTAGTCCATGGGGTCACAAAAGAATCAGACAAGGTTTAGTGACTAAACAATAAAAACAATACATATATACACTTACTGTTTAGTATGCTTAGATTAGCTATATACATATCACCTTTACTCAAGGTTGCACTTAATTTACCTGTTTTAAAAAAAAAAAAGTAAATTGATCTGTTAGTCAGGACCAGAGCATCATTTAATCTAGATGTAATTATCTCTTACCTTCTTAGCACTGTAGCCAATTCCCTGTGAGTTTTGACATGTTCTAGTCTGGCTGGTTAAAATAGCTATTATTCCAGTTTCTATATGAGTGCCAACTTCTTTCTCATTATCCTTTCATATGATTCTTTCTACAGATTCAGACACTTTCCTTGCTTGCATGCTTTGATCACTACTATGCTAAATGTTACATTTGGACTCTGTCTCTGGGATTCTCTTTCTATGTACTTCTTTTCACAGCTATTCTGTATTGGAAATTGTAGCCACCTTGATTCTTCATTTTCTGTCTCTCAGAGGTTCCTTTCTTTTACTGTCTGATGTCTAGTGCCTTGAATACTGTCATTTTATATTTCATCTATTTATTGCTGTGTGTTTGTTTCAGTTGAGAAGATAAATCCAGTTACTCTTATTTCCTCTTGATTGAAAGCAAAGGGCTCTTCTCTTGTGTTTTAATGTATCTAAAAATGTTGGCGTTATTTTGGCTATGCTATGTGACTTATGGGATATCAATTCCCCTACCAAGGACTAAACCAGGCCTTGACAGTGAACACCCAGAATCTTACCACTAGGCCATAAGGGAAAGCCCATAAAATGTAGGTTTTGACTTAACTTCCATTTGAGAAAAAAAGAATCATATAACAAAAGCTCAAGCTCTTGAAAACAGTAGTAGGTAGGTTAGGAAACTTAAACAAAAAATTTAAGCAAAAATACTATATTAGAAAATACATTTGTACACAATCCTTAGACTAGGGAAGGAAGACAAAATAAATACCTATGAAAATATGATTTTAAAAAA
>SJYV01048028.1:0-14080 GCA_006410875.1 Neotragus pygmaeus | reverse complement strand
TCCTCCAGGGGATCTTCCCAACCCAGGGATCAAACTGGGGTCTCCTGCATTGTAGGCGGATTCTTTACCAGCTAAGCTACCAGGGAAGCCCAATTCTCAAATACTACTATACTGTTTGAGTTACCCAGGAAGTCCTAGCCTATACTTTGTCCTGATTGTCAGACACCCAGACTCTACCTTTATCTGATAGGCTCACTCCTAGCCTGTACATTACCTTGATTGGCTGATTCCTAGCCTGAACTTTGCACTAATTGGCTGGACGCAAGTCTATGCATTGCCCTGATTGGCTGACGCCTAGCCTGTACTTTGCACTGATTGGTTGACTCCTAACCTGTACATTGCCCTGATTGGCTGACTCCTAGCCTGTACTTTGCACTGATTGGTTGACTCCTAACCTGTACATTGCCCTGATTGGCTGACACCCAAACTGTACCTTTATCTAATAGGCTGACTCCTAGCCTGTACTTTGTGTTGATTGGCTAACTCCTAGCCTTACCTTGCCCTGAATGGCTGGCTCCTGGTCTTCACATTACCCTGATTGGCTGATTCCTAGCTTGTACATTGCTGGATTTGCTGACTCCTAGACAGTACCTTGTTCTCATTGGCTGAACCTATGCTATACTTTGCTTTGATTGACCTACTCCTAGCCTGCCTTTGTCCTGATTGGCTGACTTACAACCTGTACCTTTCTCTGATTGGCTGACTCCTAGCCTGTACCTTGCTCAAATTGACTGACTCCTAGCTTGTACGTTGCCCTGAATGACTGAATCCTAGCCTGTTCATTACCCTGATTGATTGACACTTAGTAAGTACCTTGTTTTGATTCACCAACTCCTAGCCAGTATCTTGCTCTGATTGGCTGAACACTAGCTGTACTTTACTCTTATTGGCTGGCTCCTAGGCTGAAGTTTGTTCTGAGTGGCTGACTCCCAGCCTGAACCTTTCTCTGATTGGCAGACTCCTAGCCTGTACTTAATTGAGGAAAGAAGGTAAAATCACTAGGCCATTCAAATAGGACCTAAATCAAATTTCTTATGATTATACAATGGAGGTGAGGAATAGATTCAAGGGATTACATCTGGTAGAAAGTGCCTGAAGAACTACAGACAGAGGTTCATAAGATTGTATAGGAGGCAGTGACCAAAAGCATCCCAAAATAAAAGAAATGCAAGAAGGCAAAGTGATTGTTCCAAAAGGCTTTACAAAAGCTGAGGAAAAAAAGAGAAGTGAAAGGGAAAGATATACCCAATCGAATGCAGAGTTCCAGAAAATAGCAAGGAGAGATAAGAAGGCCTTCTTCAATGAACAATTCAAAGAGATAGAGGAAAACAATAGAATGGGAAAGACTAGAGATATCTTCAAGAAGACTGGAGATATCAAGTGAACATTTCATGCAAGGATGGGCACGATAAAGGACAGAAATGGTAAGAACCTAACAGAAGCAGAAGATATTAAGAAGAGGTGGCAAGAAAACACAGAAGAATTGTACAAAAAAAAGTGTTAATAACTGAAATAACCACAATGGTGTGGTCACTCACCTATAGCCAGACATCCTGGAGTGTGAAGTCAAGTGGGCCTTAGGAAGCATTACTAAAAACAAAGCTAGTGGAGGTGATGAAATTCCAGTTGAGCTAGTATTCTTAAAATGATGCTGTTAAAGTGCTGCATTCAATATGCCAACAAATTTGGAAAACTCANCATCCTGGAGTGTGAAGTCAAGTGGGCCTTAGGAAGCATTACTAAAAACAAAGCTAGTGGAGGTGATGAAATTCCAGTTGAGCTAGTATTCTTAAAATGATGCTGTTAAAGTGCTGCATTCAATATGCCAACAAATTTGGAAAACTCAGCAGTGGCCACAGGACTAGATAAAGTCAGTTTTCATTCCAATCCCAAAGAATGGCAGTGCCAAAGAATGGCAAAATAGGCTTCAGCAATACATGAACCAAGACATTCCAGATGTATAAGTTGGATTTAGAAAAGGCAGGGGAACCAGAGAATCGCCAACATCCACTAGATCATAGAAGAATCAAGAGAATTTCCCCCCCAAAATAAATCTAGTTCTGCTTCATTGACTACACTGAAGCCTTTGACTGTGTGGATCACAAAAAAAACTATGGAAAATTCTTAAAGACATGTGAATACCAGACCACTTTACCTGCCTCCTGAGAAACATGTAGGTCAAGAAGCAACAGTTAGAACCAGACATGGAACAACGGACTCATTCAAAATTGGGAAAGGAGTACATCAAGGCTGGATATTGTCACCCTGCTTATTTAACTTATATGCAGAGTACATCATGAGANCCAGACCACTTTACCTGCCTCCTGAGAAACATGTAGGTCAAGAAGCAACAGTTAGAACCAGACATGGAACAACGGACTCATTCAAAATTGGGAAAGGAGTACATCAAGGCTGGATATTGTCACCCTGCTTATTTAACTTATATGCAGAGTACATCATGCGAAATGCCAGGCTGGATGAAGCACAAACTGGAATCAAGATTGCTGGGAGAAATATCAATAATGTCAGATATGCAGATGATACCACTGTAATGGCAGAAAGCAAAGAGGAACTAAAAAGCCCCTTGATGATGGTGAAAGAAGAGAGTGAAAAAGCTGGCTTAAAACTCAGCATTCAATAAACTAAGATCATGACATCAGGTCCCATCACTTCCTGGAAAATAGAAGGGGAAAAAGTGGAAACAGTGACAGATTTTATTTTCTTGGTTTCCAAAATCATTGTAGATGGTGACTGCAGCCATGAAATTAAAAGAGACTTGCTCCTTGCAAGAAAATCAATGACAAACCTAGATATCACATTAAAAAGCAGAGACATCACTTTGCCAACAAAGGTCTGTATAGTCAAAGCTATGGTTTTTCCCATAGTCATATACAGATGTGCAAGTTGGGACCATAAAGACGGCTGAGCAACAAAGAATTGATGTTTTTGAACTGTGGTGTTGGAGGACATTCTTGAGAGTCCCTTGGACTGCAAGGAGATGAAATCAGTCAATCCTAAAGGAAATCAACCCTGAATATTCATTGGAAGGACTGATGCTGAAGCTGAAGCTCCAATACTTTGGCCACCTAATGCGAAGGGCTGACTTAGAAAAGACCCTAATGCTGGGAAAGATTGAGGACAGGAGGAGAAGGAGGCAACCAAGGATGAGATTGTTGGATGAGTCTAAGTAAACTCTGGGAGATAGTGAAGGACGGGGAAGCCTGGAGTGCTGCACTCCATGGGGTCACAAAGAGTTGGACAGGACTGAGCAACTGAACAACGAGGCAAGATAGTCCAGAACCCATATTGTCCCCAGCAAGGTGATAGTGGAGGCAGTGACAGGGTGCTGTGAGCAGCTGAACTCAGTTTCCTCTCAAGTGGTTTCTACCCAACCTGCACAGGATCCCTAATGGATTCTCCATGGACCCTCCCCAGCTCTGTGCTCTTCTCTTGGGCCCCTCCCTTGTGCTTCTCTGCATGTGTCAGCAATCCCTCAGTGTCTGCACACACATTCCCTCATCCTCTTGCTTCTACCTGGCCAATTACTTCTCCAGGTTCCTTTAACCACTATAGTAAGAACAGTGCACATATGGAAGATATATTCAAGCTTCAGCTGGTTTCTTGAGCAGAGCAAAGGCATTAACAGTTTGTGAGGACTACCATAATGAAGTACCACATACTGAGGATTTTAAATAACGGGCTTTTATTGTCTCTCAGTTTTGGAGGCTAAAAGTCTGTGATCAAAGTGACAACAAAGTCACACTCTCCCTAAAGGCACCGAAGACAGAACTGTTCAGGCCCCTTCTCCTAGCTCCAGGAAGTACCTTGGCTGACAGCAGCATTAACTCTCATTTTCCCATGGCATTCTCCCTGTGTGTGTGTCTGCTTCTGGGTCCAAATTTCCTTTTTATAAGAATATAGTCATATTTGATAAGGACCCACCCTAATAACATCAGCTTAATTTGATCATCCGCCAAGACCCTATTTCCAAAAAGGTCACATTCAAGCTACTAGGGGCTAGGACTTCAATATCTTTTAAGAAATACAATTCAATCCACCCCGGCAAACANGATAAGGACCCACCCTAATAACATCAGCTTAATTTGATCATCCGCCAAGACCCTATTTCCAAAAAGGTCACATTCAAGCTACTAGGGGCTAGGACTTCAATATCTTTTAAGAAATACAATTCAATCCACCCCGGCAAACATGGGTGTACACATTCTCAATTTGCATCCACATCTTCGTCCCTGTCTCTGCTCCTCTCCTTATTCCTTGACAGTCATCATTAAGAACAATCTTTTAGAATAAGTTCAAAAGGTTTTTTGGGAACAGTGAAAGGTTATTAGTGGGACCATAAGAAAAATTTAAATTAGATCTTTGGATTACTTAATAACAGTGTACCAATATTAACCTTCTGGTTTTCTAATCGTACTAAAATGGTATTAATCTTATGGGAAACTAAGTGAAGGGTATATGGGAACTTTGTACTATATATGCAACATTTTTATAAATCTAAAGTTATTTCAAGGTAAAGATTAAACAAAAAGTCAGGTGAAACCAAATCTAGGAATTTAGTTTTTATATACACTGTTCAGTTCAGTCGTTCAGTCGTGTGACCCCATGGACTGCAGCACACCAGGCTTCCCTGTCCATCAGCAACTCCCGGAGCTTGCTCAAACTAATGTCCATTGAGTTGGTAATGCCATCCAACCCTCCCACCCTCTGTCATCCCCTTCTCTTCTGCCTTCAATCTTGCCCAACATCAGAGTCTTTTCTGATAAGTCAGTTCTTTACATCAGGCAGCCAAAGAATTGGCATTTCAGCTTCAGCATCAGTCCTTCCAATGAATATTCAGGCCTGATTTTCTTTAAGATTGACTAGTTAGATCTCCTTGCTGTCAAAGGGATTCTCAAGAGTCTTCTCCAACACCACAGTTCAAAAGCATCAATTCTTCAGTGCTAAGCTTTCTTTATGGTCCAACTCTCACATCAATACATGACTACACTGTACTGTTCCATGATTTAGAGGGACAAGCTAATTTATTTTTTAACATTCATTTATTTGGCTGTGTCAGGTTTTAGTTACAGCATATAAACTCTTATTTGTGGCATGTGGGATCTAGTTCCCTGACCAGGGATTGAACTAAGGGCCCTTGTACAGGGAGCATGGAGTCTTAGCCACTGGACCACCAGGTAAGTCCTGGGACAAACTAGTTTAGATGCATACATTTTGGTAGAGTATAATCATTTATTTTCAGCACCATTCTTTATGAGGAGATTGGGCTTCCCCAGTGGCTCAGTGGTAAAGAATCCACTTGCAATGCAGGAAACACAGGTTTGATCCCTGGGTTGGAAAGATCCCCTGGAGGAGGTCATTGCAACCCACTTCAGTATTCTTTTCTGGAGAATTCCATGGATAGAGGGGTCTGGTGGGCTACAATCCACAGGGTCACAAAGAGTCGGACGCAACTGAAGCAACTTAGTATGCACACACAGACATACATCTACATTCATCCAACCTTCCTTGGCTAACCAACTCCATTGCCTAGTATACTGGTAATGTTAATTTGCAATCGGTCAAGTAAGTGGCAAGTGGAATTATTAAATTGTATGGTTGTTCAAATACACTATTCTTTTCTAAATAATACTGTAAAACCTTGTTTTCCAAGGTGATGCCAGAGCTGAGAAGGAAACACAGGGCTTAGATGACAATCAAAATGTCTTTGGTTCCTGCTCCTCTCAAAATAATGCACTTGGACTACAAGTTCCCAAGATTCTCTGCTTCTTCTTCTTTTTTTTTTTAAATTATTTGGCTGTACCAGGTCTTAGTTGCAGCATATAGGATCTAGTTCCCTGACCAGGAATCGAACCTAGGCCCCCTGTTTTGGGAGCACAGAGTCTTATCCATTAGACTACCAGGGAAGTTCAAATCCTCTCCTTCTTGATGGTTCTCAAATAACTTGCAAATACTCCATTGTGACTGTTGGAGCTTTTCCTCTGTTATTACTCCAACTTTGTNGATTGACTAGTTAGATCTCCTTGCTGTCAAAGGGATTCTCAAGAGTCTTCTCCAACACCACAGTTCAAAAGCATCAATTCTTCAGTGCTAAGCTTTCTTTATGGTCCAACTCTCACATCAATACATGACTACACTGTACTGTTCCATGATTTAGAGGGACAAGCTAATTTATTTTTTAACATTCATTTATTTGGCTGTGTCAGGTTTTAGTTACAGCATATAAACTCTTATTTGTGGCATGTGGGATCTAGTTCCCTGACCAGGGATTGAACTAAGGGCCCTTGTACAGGGAGCATGGAGTCTTAGCCACTGGACCACCAGGTAAGTCCTGGGACAAACTAGTTTAGATGCATACATTTTGGTAGAGTATAATCATTTATTTTCAGCACCATTCTTTATGAGGAGATTGGGCTTCCCCAGTGGCTCAGTGGTAAAGAATCCACTTGCAATGCAGGAAACACAGGTTTGATCCCTGGGTTGGAAAGATCCCCTGGAGGAGGTCATTGCAACCCACTTCAGTATTCTTTTCTGGAGAATTCCATGGATAGAGGGGTCTGGTGGGCTACAATCCACAGGGTCACAAAGAGTCGGACGCAACTGAAGCAACTTAGTATGCACACACAGACATACATCTACATTCATCCAACCTTCCTTGGCTAACCAACTCCATTGCCTAGTATACTGGTAATGTTAATTTGCAATCGGTCAAGTAAGTGGCAAGTGGAATTATTAAATTGTATGGTTGTTCAAATACACTATTCTTTTCTAAATAATACTGTAAAACCTTGTTTTCCAAGGTGATGCCAGAGCTGAGAAGGAAACACAGGGCTTAGATGACAATCAAAATGTCTTTGGTTCCTGCTCCTCTCAAAATAATGCACTTGGACTACAAGTTCCCAAGATTCTCTGCTTCTTCTTCTTTTTTTTTTTAAATTATTTGGCTGTACCAGGTCTTAGTTGCAGCATATAGGATCTAGTTCCCTGACCAGGAATCGAACCTAGGCCCCCTGTTTTGGGAGCACAGAGTCTTATCCATTAGACTACCAGGGAAGTTCAAATCCTCTCCTTCTTGATGGTTCTCAAATAACTTGCAAATACTCCATTGTGACTGTTGGAGCTTTTCCTCTGTTATTACTCCAACTTTGTTCTCCTTTGGAGTCACACAGTCCAACTTTGAATCCCTACCCTAACACAAATAACTCTAACCTGGGTAAATCATTTTCTCTCTCTGAACCTTATTTTAGGTTTGATTAAATGTTCCTGGCACATAGAAAGTGCTTAAAAAATAGTTGGAAGCATGAATTNCTCCTTTGGAGTCACACAGTCCAACTTTGAATCCCTACCCTAACACAAATAACTCTAACCTGGGTAAATCATTTTCTCTCTCTGAACCTTATTTTAGGTTTGATTAAATGTTCCTGGCACATAGAAAGTGCTTAAAAAATAGTTGGAAGCATGAATTCTATAGTCATCATCCTGGTTTGAATCCTAAGTAGTTGTTTGTGATCTTGACACATTACTTATCCTCTAAATTTTAGTTTCCTTACCTCTTTCACAGAGTGGGTGTGAGGATTAAGATGACACCTTCAGGGACTTCCCTGGTGGTGCAGTGGCTAAGATTCTATGCTCCCAATGCAGGGGACTCAGGTTCGATCCCTGATCAGGGAACAAGATCCCACATGCTGTGACTAAGAGTTAGTATGCAGCAACTAAATGCCACATGCCTCAATGAAGACTGAAGATCCCACATGCCACAACTAAGACCTGGTTGGTTTAGTCATTAAGTCGTGTCCGACTCTTTGCAACCCCATGGACTGCAGTCTGCCAGGCTCCTCTGTCCATGGGATTCTCTGGGCAAGAATACTGGGCTAGGTTGCCATTTCCTTCTCCAGGGGATCTTCCCAACCCAGGAATCCAACCCAGGTCTCCTGCATTGCAGGCAGATTCTTTACCAACTGAGCTACAAGGGAAGCTCTTTCCTACTAAAACCTGCTGCAGTCAAATAAATAAATTAATTAAAAAGAAAAAGATGAAAACTGCATGGAAAGCACTTAGCATCATGTCTGGGATTCAGCAACCCTCGTATAAACATAAGCCACTATCATCACCATCGTTACTTTTATTATCATTACTATTATCCATAAGCCTGTGAGAGAGCCCAATGCTGCCACTACAGGGGTTGTTGGCACTTCCATCATTGCTCCTGTGCTCTTTCAGCAATCATAGGAGTGTCTGAGATGGGAGAATGGTTTCTCCTCAGCCATATTCAATGACTTAGGTATCACTGGCTCAATGGACATGAGTTGGAGCAAGCTCTGGGAACTGGTGATGGACAGGGAAGACTGGCGTGCTGCAATCCATGGGGTCACAGAGTTGGACACGACTGACCAACTGAACTGAACTGAAAAAGTGGGCTTCTGCTGCTCATAGTTGGTCCTAGGATCAGTGGCATCAACAGCTCCTGGGATCTAGATAGCAATGCACCCCTGGTTCTATCTCCCATATGGTGAGTCAGAATCTACATTCTAACTGGATCCTCAGGGGACTCACGCACAACAACATGGGAGGAAGGCCCTCTAGTCTTGAGCTATTTTAGGATTCTGGTTCTTTGAGAGCTACAACATCCTGTTGGGTTTCAAGACATATTCTCTAACTCTACACATTAATCTATCCACCTCAGCTTCCTTAGATGTCAGAGTGGAGTTTCCATGTTGTCTGTCTTCTTGGCCCCTATCTGCCACCCACTTCTGTTCTCCAGATTGTTTCAGCTTCTCTTCATCTTGATTCCAGTGTCTTGCCTAATATATCCCTACAGTGGGATGAGATTTCTAATACATAAATCAAATTTAGGCTCCCCACTCATTCACCAAGCATTTTTAATGTTTTAAGTCTGAGAACAATTTCACCGTTTCATTTAAACAAACATACGCAAAGTCCTGAAACTAATAAACTGTTGTAGAAAAATCTCATATTTTACCTTGAAAAATATTTTTAATGTACTTTCAGATATTACAATCTACTCAGTCATGCTTTATTAATACCTGCATTATTAATAGGGGAATAAATACTTTGTGCTGTTATTCCCCAAAACATCTTCCACAATTCGAGTCACTTAAATATCTATTAAGTCTAAATGCATTTCTACTTTTGAAATGTGTTTTTTGACTATACATCTCATAGTGATTTTTCAGTGCATATGTATATAAGAATGTAGCTAAATTGGAAGGTTATATAAAATGGTGTAATATCTAAGCCATGTTTATTCAAGGGAGATACGTAAAAAAGATTTATTTTTGCATGTATTCATCAGAGAGCCAGTAAAGCTATTTTCCCCTACCTCATCCACCCCTGTCAAATATATTCATTGGAGAAAAAAGATAACGCATTAGAAGAGATCACTTATACTTGTTTTAATAAAGTAGAATAGAGACAAACCCCATTATATTTCACTAGCTGCAGAATCTTATCTTGAAAGGTTGCTTGAAGTTCAATGACAATTTCAAGGACATTCTGCTACCAAGGCCTGGAAATCTCAAGCTTATGGAATTGTTAACATTATCCCATGTGTATGTATCTGCATTATAACCACACTGACCTCCCAGATAGAGATAGAAGAGCCAAACATAATGAAAAAGATTCTCTACATTCTATTCACCAAGGCAAAATAGAGTATATTGAAATGCCAATGTCAAACCAACAACCTGAAAGAGAAAATGAATAAATAAACGTGTAGAGCAAAATGTACACCTTTTCCTCTCACGCAGGAGTTCAGAGATGAATAAGCAGGGTGAGGATGAGAAAGGAGGAGGGAGCACACAGCTTCTCCCTTACCCTCCTAGCCTCAGTTAAAGTCGCTGGGGGTTGATGGAGTGGGAGGAGATTGGAATGGACAAGGAAGGCTTCCATTCTCTGAGTTATTAATGTCCTTAAGGAGTAAACAGGCACACCTGTAAGTCTGAGATGATTTCTGATTTATTTTTTAACCTAGAATCCATAGGTAACGTGTGGTAAAATCTACTTTACGAACTGAAATGTTCAGAGTCACAGTGGTAAGAATAAAAGAAAAATACCAGAATTCTGAAGGTCAGTTGCAATAAATTTAAAGAAGTCTTACTCAGAATAGTCACGAGATATTCTAATCTGTTCATGTGTTCAAGCTAAGCAGAAGCTAATTCTGGGGCTGGCACCTAAAACTAGCCACTGGCTCTATTCCTCACAGGCTGGTATATGTGATGAAGGATTTCATTTTGTCTCGCCCTCTTTTTCTCTACCTGAATAAATCATTTTCTGACTAAATTCTAACCTTCTCTACATATTCTATCAATTTTTGTGTTCACGATCTCTATATTTAGTACTTTGGCTACTCTCTTCTAACTCCTTAAATCATTCAAAATATTTTGGTAAATAACAATTCCTAAAGTGCTTTACCATTAGATTTATTACACGTGAAAAAATATATGTATTTTAAATATGTTTCCCCTCTTTTACCTAATGAATCAGTTACTGTGGTAAAGAATCCACCTGCTAATGCAAGAGATGTAAGAGACAAGGGTTCAATCCCTGGGTTGGGAAGATCCCTTGGAGGAGGAAATGGCAACCCACTCCAGTATTCTTGCCTGGAGAATCCCATGGACAGAGAAGCCTGGCGGGCTACAGTCCATGGATTCACAAAGAAGCGGACACGACTAAGTAACTGAGAGCAGCACAAAGCCAAAATTTCACCCAAGACAAGTCTATTTTCTCTGCCAATTCAGGTTAATTCAAGTAATTTATCTTGAGATATACCATGCATCATGTTTTTTGTGAATAAAGATATAAATGATATGTCCCCACCTTGAAGATGACCATGGTCTCTAACCTTCTCTTATTAATGAAAAAAGAAAATTAATCATGATAGGTAAGTGAGTCAAAGATAAAATTCTAACAAAACTTTCAAGATCTTCTGAGGCCAAGAAAATTACAAGCCTAAAGGAAATTAATCAATATATACAAGAAAATTAACAAATAAAACTTTGCTTTGTTTCATATTTGGTGAGATTTTAAAGACTGGGAAAATAGCAATCAAGTGTTTTATTATTTTTGTATACCCCACAGAATCTGGTACAGAGCTGGTCACATAGTAAGTACTTGACAAAAATTCTAAATTGAGAAGAATGATCATGGGGTTGCAGAGGGAAAGAGGACTATCTGGAAGCATTCTCTGCCAGCAAATAACAGCATTCTCTAAACCTTACAGAAGGAAAATGGTGAGCCTGGCAGGCAAGACTAAAGGATGGCCAAATAGGCAGGCGTGTGGCCAGCCAGTGGAGAAATTTCAGGATTTTCAGACACTGAAAATGTCTGAGTAGATAAAATTGTTTGGCTTCCATTTTTCTGGGGGTCATTTAAGCTTATCATAAAATCTGTTTATATGACCATACATCTCCTTTACATTATTGGCTTTTCTATCTAAACTTTGTATTTGCTTTTTAAAAAGTTGAAACTATTAAATGGATAACAGAAAAGCTATTAGGAGTCAACTAGGAAAAACATGGCCTCCTTTCTTAAAAAATTTTTATTGGCGTATCATTGCTTTACAATGTTTTGTTAGTTTCCGCTGTACAGCAAAGTCAATCAGCTGTACATATACATATATCCCCTCTTTTTTG
This sequence comes from Neotragus pygmaeus, assembly GCA_006410875.1. Lineage (NCBI taxonomy): Eukaryota > Metazoa > Chordata > Mammalia > Artiodactyla > Bovidae > Neotragus > Neotragus pygmaeus. The sequence continues at coordinate 2,411 of SJYV01048028.1, read as the reverse complement.
GATTGCCAAACATGGTCTATCTCTGGAAAGAAAAGTGAAATCAAATAGATCTTCTTTCTACCTAGGGAGAAATGTCTCCTCTTCTACCCAATCCTGATTTAGGTGTAACTAGATGCTAAAGCTGAAAGTCCAGTACTTTGGCCACCTCATGAGAAGATTTGACTCATTGGAGAAGATTCTGATGCTGAGAGGGATTGGGGGCAGGAGGAGAAGGGGACGACCGAGGATGAGATGGCTGGATCACATCACAGACTCGATGAACGTGAGTCTGAGTGAACTCCGGGAGATGGTGATGGACAGGGAGGCCTGGCGNATGCGTCTTTTAATTTCATGGCTGCAATCACCATCTGCAGTGATTTTGGAGCCCAAAAAACTAAAGTCTGACACTGTTTCCACTGTTTCCCCATCTATTTGCCATGAAGTGATGGGACCAGATGCCATGATCTTAGTTTTCTGAATGTTGAGCTTTAAGACAACCTTTTCACTCTTCTCTTTCAGTTTCATCAAGAGGCTTTTTAGCTCCTCTTCACTTTCTGCCATAAGAGAGCCCCTAGCATAAGCTATGAACCAAGTGTTCAATCAAATAACTTGCTGAATAAGTGGTTAGAAATCAAATCACACTGGAATTCCCAAGAGTCCAGTTATGACTTCATGGACATTTGTCTGCTTCCTTAGGGTTCTTTGTGGCCTCTAGAGAACAGAATACTGTATTAAATTTCATTCTTTCCCTCAATACATTTTCATACAAACTATGCTCCTGGCCCCGCGCTGAATGCAGGAGGCAGAGACAAGTCTGACGTGGCCAACCTCCAGACAGACACCACCAGTCACTCTTCACTAGCGAGTGTTACAAATGGAGCCAAAATCGGGCTCTCGGAACCAAACGTTCCTCAGTCCTTCATTTCCCATTCAGTCCACCAACCCCAGCTTCATTTCCCAGTTTGATTTCTATCACATCACTTTTCCGCCCTGAACCACTGTGCACCAACCGCTGGCATTCAAGCTTGGTTTCATGAGTTTTTCCAGGTATCCAGCCACATGTATTTCTCTATGCTCCTCACCACTGCCGGGACAGGCCCACCTCCCTCTGCAGCTCCGCAATAGCTTCCTCCAACCTAGAAGGCTCCCTCTTCACAGACTGCTTATCACCACGTTCACACCCGCGTGCTCGGAGGCACATCTCAAACGCTGCCTCTTCCATGCTTTTCCACTGGGAGGAGGTCTCGCCCTCCTCTGAAGGACCAAGCAATGTGTTCTTACCTTTCCTAGGGATACTCATCCGTTATTTAGGCTCTCACTTTGGGTTCCTCCATGGTGCGGGCAGACTGCCCTGAATTCAAATCTGTGATCTTGGACCCATCATTTATTCCTTCCTGTGTAAGACGGGGACGGGACCATCAACCTCACCAGGTGGTTTTAAGGTTTAAATGAGACAACTTATCCAAAGTGCCTGGAGCCTCAGAGAGCTCCATCTGTGCTAGGTCACTTTGCATTTTTGTCTCCCCTCTTGAATCCATTACACGACGGATGCTAAGTATCTGTTCAACTGAATGCACAGATACATGATCATGGCGATTTTACAGAAGTGGCACCATACACATGATAAATACTGTACTAATTTATCTGAACAGCCCCTCGGCTCACTACTCTGAATGCTCTTTTGTCTTCAGTGGACGCCTGTTTGGAAATCGTTAACCTTTTGTGCCCTGAACGTATGTCCTACAGAGACAGTGAGGCAAAATTGGCTCGAGAGATGGTGTGCAGCCTTTTCCTGGAGGGCTGCTACCTATGATGTGTGCCAAGGTCAAAAACGCACACAGAGGCGGGCTTGGAACACCGATCGCACGTGCTCAGGAGGGATCGGGAATGCCTGTTTGGAATTCATTCAGCAAGCCAGCAACAGTTTTCTGGTAGCAAAAGACATGTGACAAGCGTTTGAAGAAAGGAGTCCCCAGTCTGCCTCCAAATGAATTATCCACCCTTAGTAAACTGTCCCAAACTCATGAGACATCCCACTCTCCCACTCGAGAGGTTTGATGATGCTGGCCCTTCGATCCCAAAAACCTCACTCCCCATTTACACCTCTTATTTCCCTTTTCATGCCTCATCTAAACGACACTTCCTCCAATCCCTTCTGAACTCGCAGCCTTTTCCTATCAGTACCTCCTGTCATGGCCTGTCTTCTCTTGGATCATATTTGTGTCCACTTTCACTGCTGGGCTGAAAGGTTTTTGAGGACAAGGTCCATATCTGATTCAATGCCCAGAAACAAAGATTCCAACACAGCACAGGTTCAGTAAACGATAAATTCCCGGATGTTTAGATTGGTGAATAAATTGAACAAAAGCTGAATATCTTGATATATCTAAGTCCCTCTACATAGGGAATTTCAGACAAGTTTCTCTAAGACA
>SJYV01048026.1:0-11725 GCA_006410875.1 Neotragus pygmaeus | reverse complement strand
TCCATGGGATTCTCCAGGCAAGAGTACTGGAGTGGGTTGCCATTTCCTTCTCCAGGGGATCTTCCCCACTTAGGGATCAAACCCTGGTCTCGTGCATTGCAGGCAGACACTTTACCCTCTGAGCCACCAGGGAATCCCTTTTAAATATGAAAGTAAAACCTAAAGCTACAAATCTTTTAAGAAAAAACATGAGAAAATCTTCATCAACTTGATTAAGGAAAGCATTCTTAGATATAACACCAAAAGCACAATCCATAAAAGTTAACAACAATAAACTGAGCTTAACAAAAACTCAGACTGTGAGAGAACATCTGCGAAGCACGGCACCAGACAAGGACTTGTACCTAGATCATAGAAAAGACATTTAAAACACGACAGTAAGAAAATAACCCAACTTTAAAAATGGGCAAAAGATTTAACAACTGTTTCACCAAAGATGGCACATAAGCACATGAAAAGCAACATCATTAGCCATTAGGGAAATGCAAACTAAAGCCACGTGAGAAACCAGTGTATAACTATTAGAACTTCTAAAATAAAAGAGATAGACAATACCAAGTACTGACAAGAATAAGGAGCAACTGAAGCTTTCTGACAGTGCTGGGATCGGTGCAAAATGATAAAATCACCCAAGAAAAGTTCTGCAGCTTTAATCAGATACAACAATATTTAATGAGTGACTCAACAATACTATCTGACTATATACCCTACAGAGTTAACATACATGCATGCATGTTAAGTCGCTTCAGTTGTGTCTGAATCTGTGTGATCCTATGGACTGTAGCCTGCCAGGCTCCTCTGTCCATGGGATTCTCCAGGCAAGAATACTGAAGTGGGTTNACCCTACAGAGTTAACATACATGCATGCATGTTAAGTCGCTTCAGTTGTGTCTGAATCTGTGTGATCCTATGGACTGTAGCCTGCCAGGCTCCTCTGTCCATGGGATTCTCCAGGCAAGAATACTGAAGTGGGTTGCCATTCCCTTCTCCAGGGAGAGTTAATATATTTTCACAATAAAACCTGCACACAATGACTTACAATTCACAACTGTCAAAAACTGGGGAAGAAACCCAAATGTCCTTCAAAGAGTAAAAGGTTAAACAAGCTGGAAAGGTTAAACACAGAGCAATACTACCTAGCATTCAAAATACATGAACTACTGATGGAGCAGCAACTCGGCCATACCTCAAAAGCTTATATCCTGTGTAAGTCCATTCACGTGACATTCTGGGATAGGTGAAAACTACAAAGGTAGGGAAGGGATGGGAGGAAGGCTAAGAGCTGTGTGAGGTGATGCTCTGAGACTGTTCTGTATCCCAGCTGCAGGGGTGGCTACATGAAACTACACATGCCCGATACTCACAAATACGGACGCCAAATGCCAGTCCATTTCGCTGAACGCAACCTGAATACAGATACAGTGAAAAGCAAGCGGTGCCCTCCGTTTCTGGGCGCTGACACCTGCTGAAAGTGTGATAGCTCTGCAGCTGCTCTCTTTTGTTTAGTAGAGCTTTTATTGAAGTGTCATTGACACACAGGATTTTTATAAGTTGCAGTTGTACAACACANGCCAGGCCGGGGTGAGGGGGTTGGGGGGGGAGACCTTGTTCGGGAGGTGTTCCTGGGGGTGTTCCTGGGGGAGGTGTTCCTGGCCGGGGCTGGTGGACCACAACCGGGGTCTGGACCACGCCCCTGCCCAGGAGCAACCACTCCTGGACTGCTGGGCCTGCCTCCTTAGCGGGTCAGGAAATCAGCTCAGGCGGTCATGATCAGGAACTTTTTTATTTTAAAAGCATGAAATAAATTTGACTAAAGCAAAATAGAATAGAAGATATCAGCATGCGTGGCAGGACAAAAGCATGCCCTGTCTTGTGGAACTCTGGCTCAGTTGAGCGTGCGTGCATGTGTTTGGTACACCAGGTGCGTGCATGTGTTTGGTACACCAGGTTCCAATGCAGAATATGTTTCTTACTGCGGCCTTAGTTCAAAAGTTTGCAAGCCTCTGCCCTGGAGAAACACAGGGCAGCACATTGTCTCCACGCTGGCTTCAAATGCCTTGGTCTGGTTTCCACAAAGCCACTTTATAAACAAAGGAAAAGGAATTCTTCCGAAACAAATGGTCACCTCTCAATTCTGTATTTAAACAATCCCTAAGTTATTCTGGAATTCTACTTTTAGTCCTCTGAAAAATATTTCAAGGGTAATACCTCTTTCAAAAATATAAGTCCAAGGCCAACAGTGAAAAGGGTCTAGTTGTCTTTCTCTCCTGGGGTCACCCCCGCCTTTTACAGGAGCCAGGCCAGCATTTGCATCTGTTCCCTTCTCTTCTTTAAAGCATTTTCTCATAGGAGACTGATAAATGCCTTAAACAACAGTATAAAGGACTCAGATGGACGTGAGTTTGGGTAAATTCCAGGAGTTGGTGATGGACAGGGAGGCCTGGCGTGCTGCAATTCATGGGGTTGCAGAGTTGGACACGANCCAGGTGCGTGCATGTGTTTGGTACACCAGGTTCCAATGCAGAATATGTTTCTTACTGCGGCCTTAGTTCAAAAGTTTGCAAGCCTCTGCCCTGGAGAAACACAGGGCAGCACATTGTCTCCACGCTGGCTTCAAACGCCTTGGTCTGGTTTCCACAAAGCCACTTTATAAACAAAGGAAAAGGAATTCTTCCGAAACAAATGGTCACCTCTCAATTCTGTATTTAAACAATCCCTAAGTTATTCTGGAATTCTACTTTTAGTCCTCTGAAAAATATTTCAAGGGTAATACCTCTTTCAAAAATATAAGTCCAAGGCCAACAGTGAAAAGGGTCTAGTTGTCTTTCTCTCCTGGGGTCACCCCCGCCTTTTACAGGAGCCAGGCCAGCATTTGCATCTGTTCCCTTCTCTTCTTTAAAGCATTTTCTCATAGGAGACTGATAAATGCCTTAAACAACAGTATAAAGGACTCAGATGGACGTGAGTTTGGGTAAATTCCAGGAGTTGGTGATGGACAGGGAGGCCTGGCGTGCTGCAATTCATGGGGTTGCAGAGTTGGACACGACTGAGCGACTGAACTGAACTGAGCTGAAAGGACTCAGAATGCTTTAATATGTCCCATTCCCCAAAATGTTCATATTTTATCCAAATATGAAATCTCATGCCCTAGAAGAGAATCTCATGCAATTTAACTACAGGGAAAGGAAAGGAGAAATTTGGAGAGCATGTTTTCCTAGCACTCTTAAAGTCCCACCTGGAGTTCTCTATACTCACTCCACAGCTTTGCCTTTTTTCATGTAAATAATACACATGATTTCTTTCCTCATGATTTTGTAAAACGAACTTCAGCGTTGTTTTTTTTTAAGTAGATGTTTATGAAATTGTCTTCGACAGCAAATATTTTGTCTTATTCAACCTTGTATCCATCTTACATCCAATGTACTACCTGGCAAGTTTGAGGTCCTCAACTGGAAGTGAGTGATTATTATTATAAAATTTTACTTCTCTATCATGCATATGGTAATTCTACTTTCTAATGTCAAACTAAAAAAGAGTACAAGTGCATTTTTTTTCCTGAACATAAGAGTATTAAGTAAAGCCTCCACAGTTTGTCATAAAACAGTAAGAACAATTTTAAAATAGTACTGATTTACTAAGTATATAATATATGCTGGGTTCCCAGGACTAGATGCTTTGCCCATGTAGTCTCGTTTATTCCTTGAAACATCGCAAAAGATGTATTGTTATTCCCTACATACCTCCACCTCCCCAACAACACCACACCTGTAATTTCACAGACTAGAAAACTAAGGCTCAGAGATTGACAACCTGCCCAACAAAGACAGTTACTAAGCAGCAAGGATCTAACGCCAACTGGGTCCCCTGTGAAGGCGAGGCTTCTGTCCTGCATTTCCTAACCTGTCAGCTGCATCTGGAACAATCATTTTCGTTTTCGTTTTCCAATCCCTTACCTGTTCTCTTAAGGGACAAAGTTTCAAACCCAAGATCACCATCAGGAAAGCATTGCTTATCGTTGCTGATAAGCACCTGATGACCCCAGGGTGGTTCCCCGCCGGAGGGTCTGGTCTGGCAGCCAACAGGGCACCCTGCTCACTCCCGGTGTAAACCCCACCACTGGCCCTCTGCACACGTGGGACAGGCGCCCTGGGAGCAGGGCTGGACCCGACGGCGGCCGAGTGGCTCGCATGGGCCCATTCAGATAACTCTTCTGTTTCAGATCACGGTGCCGGGAGAAGGCGGCCATGGAAGGCCGAGCTTGCCATTTGCACGTGGTTTCCACATTCCAGCCCAACCACACGCACACAGGTTTAGACAGAACCTTTAAATGAAAAGTCTGCTTTGTACTGTCCTCCTTACAGAGATTTTAAAATCTCCTTGCAAAGGCTGAAGCCAGTAACAGGAAGAAATTGATTTTATAACAGATAGACTAGAAATCAAGCCCAGAATTCAGTTCTGTATTTAACACAGAGAATGAAACCACTGACCACCAAACGCTTCCACTGGCAGTCCTGCAGCAACTCCGCGATCCCAAACTTCGTTACACTTTCCCATATTAATTCAGTCTTCAGTCTCAGGAAATAAAATAATTATGTAGTTAAACAGAGATCCTTGTACAAACAAGGACTGTGTTTACAATGTACCAATCCATTAAAATCAACGACAGACACAGATTATGAGAACCAAGCCCAGCCAAGCAGGCTAGCACTCACACGGGGCCCACTCCCCAGCCAAAGGCAGTAAACATCCTATTGGAATCTGCTCCGAAAACAAAAGGTTTACCAACCTAATGTCAAGGTAAACAGGCAGTAAATACCTACTTGATACCCTTAACCAGCGGTACCATTTGGATTCTTTAGCGTCTAAACACACAACGAAACGCTGGCATTTTTTCCTTCTAAATTGGCACCATTATAATAGAGCCCCTTACTTGGTAATTCTTCAAAAGTTTACTGCGTTCTATTTCACCGTTTCACGTCAGCTTCAATGTTTCAGCCATAAACCAAGGTAGAGGGAATAAGGGAATAATAAGGGAAAGGGAACAGCATTTCTCCTGTTCAGGAAAAAAAAAACCAGCTAAGTTTCCCGTGTGTGACATTAAATGCCACGCCCCTAAACGAAGAGCTGCAGAAAATACAGGCCCGCAGAGGGAAGCCGCGGCGGTCCTGAAGTTAAGGTCTGAAACACCGCTTGCCAAGGCAGGGAGGACCACGCGCGCGCGTGGCACCCAGGCCCTGCGCGGCGGTCACAGAGCCGCGCGGGCGGAGGGAGGCTGGCCCTGCGCCCGGCGGCCGGCACGTACCTTGAGCTCCCTGAAGAAGACGCTGCTGCGCGCCCACTCCACGATGGAGAAGAGCGTCTGGTCTGCCATCTTGCACATGAGCCCGAACGTGCTGAGGCGCTCGTGCTTGCTGCGGTTGGCCTGCTCCTGCTGCAAGTAGGCCATGATCTTGGCCTGCACCTGGGGCTCGTCAGGCTCACACTTGAGCAGTTCCAGGATGAGGTGGGGGATGCTGGCCGGGGAGCCGGTCTGGTAACTATCCACGTAGGAGTAGCCCATGATGGACTCCGGGGAGCTGGTGTAGGGGTCGGGGTACTCGGACTTGATGGCGCGGCCGGGAAAGTGGCTGTAGGTCTGGTAGCCGGGCAGGCTGCCGTGAGGGGGCATGGTCATGCTGATGGGGGAGGTCACGAAGGGGCTCCGGTCATAGTCGGTGGGAGGCAAGGCAGCGTGGTTCAGAGGTAGGCCTTTGGAGGCAGAGTGGATGTTTTGAATCGCGGAGGAGATGCCCAGCTCGGGGGGCATGGCCTGGATCACCTGGGACATGGCTTCCAGCTTCAGTCCGTTGGCCCGGATGAGGGCTTTCTTCTGCTGCTTCAGGGCCCTGTCCCTCTTGTACATGGGCCCGAACTTATTCCTTCCTCCGCGCATTCGGTCTGCCCTTACCGCTGTTGGTGTGGGCATGGAAAAAAAAAAAAAAAGGAAGTAAGGGTATAAATAAGATGTAAATCCTGAGCACTGTCCAGATCTCTGGATAGTTAGGCTCAAAATGGACCAGAAGTGGTCTGTGTGTGGTTATTTTCACCACAATAGCTCTCAAAGAGTCCCCCAAAAGCCATGCCCTCTTTATTTATGAATTCTTTCCTCCAAGTGTGTTTGTCATCAAAAAAATATTTCAGCTATGTGGGGACACATTAACCCTTCGGTGGGCTGAAGAGACTCCTAGTCTTTGCTACCCATGGGGGATGCTCTGTACTGCTAAGGACGAGGATCAGATTCTGTCCTGCCAGGGAGGCTGGGCTTCTCTTTATGGAAATGCAAATTGCTCAGAGGGTGCACCCCCCAACCCCAAATCAAAGGGGTCATTACCGGATCAAATTGTGACTATTTCTTCTGAGGACAGCTTCTCTCTCAAAGTCTTTTTGGCTAATTTGCTGCAAAATTACTAGGTACGCGCTCTTCTTGGGAAACCATCCTCACCCAGACTTGATGGGTACACACCAGGTAGCCACCGGTTATTGTTCTCAATTAAGCAGAACTGGACCTAACTAAAGCAGATTCATTTCTGAAGCTGTCAAAACGGCCCACCATCACAACACTGGGTGGTGTCTGGGGCCACGTCTAGCAATGTCTGTAGTGGGTTTCTGCTGGCTCATAGTGGCCATTGGCAATTAGACCAGACACAGCAACCTCTGACAGCTTGTGACATGGAGAAATTGCTGGAGGTTAAGTTCTGGAGCTTTTTATCTTAGGATTAGTACAGCATTAAAAATTTATTGTGAATGCTAGGCACCCAGAATACCACACAAGATAATGAAGAGTTTTTCATCTGGACGTTCATTTATTGACTATTCGATTGTTTCATCTCACTGTGAACAAAGTATGAGCATGCACTGCAAGTGACTTCCTATTAAGAAAGCACACTTTTTAAGGTAAAGAAAGGCAGCCTTTCCCTTTTTTTTAAAAAAAAATCAATGACATCATATACAATCACACGTTTAATTTTTAACATTTTATCTTCTGAGTCTCATACTATTATAAGCATCTACCACACTGTTTCGCTGTTTGGAAAAATAATAAAGTGATTGGTAATGAAAAAAGCAGTTACATCCTTTCTCAGTCTCATCACAGTCCCCGGATAACCCACGAGGCTACTTCTCTTGGGAAGGAATCTATCAGCAATTTCTGCAGAGTATTTGATATTTGTTGAGTATTTCCATCAAGTCTGAGTGCCATGCAACAGAAAAGCCCCAAAGAGAGCTAGTCTATGTCTCACTGATAAAATGGAATGGGCCCCCGAATCCGGCACATCTCCCGGTATCCCTTCTTATTACTTTATTTACAGTATATGTGATCTGTAGAAAGCCACCAGGTCAGAGCCCGAAAAATAGCAAGGCACCGTAACATCCATGAACTACTGGTTATTTACAGCAGTCACATATTAACTTCACTTCCTCCAGTCCGCACAGCATAAGCGCAGATCCTGCTTTTTCAACATAAAGCTTAATGTGGCTTTAGGGGAACCACGCTCTTGTTCTCGTCAAACCACTGCTACCGACATGACACTTCATTGGTTTTCATGTTTCCTGATTCTCAAAAATTTTTTTTTAATTTTGCAGGCTCAGTCATCTTCTTAAAAAAATGTGCTTTCCTACACAATCAAAAATGACACTCTCCATGAGAAAAATCTCTTTACAATTAAAGGTTTTAACTCTTATTCAGGAATCATGAAACTAATAGTAACAATTAAGACAAGTTAACCTATTTAAAAAGATTAAAATCAAACTTTTTTACTAGGGCATCCTGATTTGAAACCTTTAAAGGACTTAAAAAAATATTTTGGCAGATTATTTTTACTTGTTCTCAGCTGAATCACATTGGTCTTTCACATCTACCCTATGAAATGCATCTGCTTCTCAAACTAAAAAATGAGGTGGGGAGGCGAAACGCCAACGTTAAAAAATTTTTTCCTAGTAGATTTCACCAGTCTTTAAATGAGACTCAGACTATACTGCTGACAAAACATAAAAAGACATTATTGTCAATAGTGTTAAAAGACTAGGAAAATATTGTTACCATGTTATAAGTACAATGTTGTTTTAAATCCTATGTCCTTGGAGAATTTGAACAGGCAGCAGTCTTTAGAAAAAACTTACCTTCTAGCTTCATTCCAACACTGAGACATTTTTGAAATCGACAGTAAGGACAACGCTTTCTCTGTGTTTTGTCAATTTGGCAGTTCTGGTTTTCTATACACGTGTACCTTTTATTATTTTGGACTGTTCGCTTAAAAAAGCCCTATAAGAGAAAACAGTAAGACATCTTATAAAGCTAATACCCGTCTCTTCTATTGTTTCATTTTAAGGAAATCACCAGTAAATCTTTTCATTGCACCGTCTGAGTCCTTATGTGGTTCTGTGGCTTGTTTCACGTTTTAACAAGATCAACCCTTCAAAACCAGGGTAGAGATTTTTCTGACATCAGAGTTATATTTCACAAGAATCACATCAAATCTTGGAGAGCTTTGTCTACACACCGTCTTATCTCAACGTTCAGTGGAAAATACATGCTATACTGACCAGTAATTTTTTTTTTCTAATTAACCTTCATGTTCCAGACAAGGCACTTTTAGAGACCTGAATTATTTTTAAGTAGTCTCATATAATTTTGGTGGCAAACTATAGTAAAATACCAATAGAAAAAATGAAAAGACAAAACACGTCAGATGTTTTATAAACGTCAGCACTTAAGATTTAAAAGCAAAAGCATTTAAAGAATAAAATGGAAAAATGTGGAAACTTCATAATTCCATTGCAATACATTCAAGTTGGGGAACTGCAAAGAAAAAGGTGAAACTTATGAGGGAAAAAAGCATGTAGAGCAGAGAACTGGGTTTTAGCAGAGTGTATGCCTTCCTTATATTTCACCCAAAAGAATTAATCAGAAATAAAATCTGTAACTTTATAACAGAGTTACTGCTTGGATGGTATATTCTTTGTTTGCCCTACTGACCACAAAGTGAAACCATCTTACTCTGTTATAAAAAAAAGAGAGGAGATCTTCTTGGCAGTGGTTTAGTAATTGTACTGAGTTTTCTACTTTTAAAAATGTTGCAAAATAAGGAGTATTAAATTTACTGAGAATGTATGAAAAAAGTCTGAGATAAATCCTCACTGTATAGTTGATGTTGTTAGTAATAATACAGTACATCTCACATATTAAAAACTCTTGCATTTAAATAAGTCACCACTCGTGTTATAAACTTAAGATCTGGTTTCTTATTCTTTCTGATATAAATTCCAAAAGCCTTAAAAATTATTTTTGGAATAAATCAGGATGAAATCATGCAGTTGGGAATTTAGACTTTTATATCTGTGGATAAAAAATGTTTGGATGTGTAGCACAGCATACTCTGAAGTTAAAATGTATTTGGGAAATACTTTGTCATGTTGGCTCTCAAGAACAACGATGCTTTAAATATATATAAGTCAAGCAAAATCAATATTCTGGACTGTTAAAAATAGAAGCCTTTCTACAGCTACATCACTTTCCTACAATAAACTATTTTAAAGTCATGATACTGGCAAAGTTTTCTAAACAGCATAAATTTCTTTGCTTTGTGGATTAAATCAGACACATATTTCTAAGAATCACCTCACTAAGACTCACTCTTTCCCTCTTTCATTTTTGAGTGCAAAAAAGACAGCCTACATTTAGCTTGAAGAAGTAGTCCAGTGGTTTATTTTGGTTTTGAACATTATATTTCTCAGGTAGCAACGTGGGAGCGAACCTTGCAGCTTTCACAGGTGAGGAGCCCGTAATGGTACCCAGACACTTTATCTCCACACACGGGACAGAGCTCTTCAAGGTCTTCATCGTAGGAGTAATTCACCATTTTAAACGGGGACACTGAAACAAGAATAGAGAGGCACATATCCAGTTAACTTACTAGGTAGGTTTCAGTCCTGCAGTAGGAAGTGTTTTGGTGACTGGAAGGCAAACATCACCAGGTAAAACAGAAAATAAAAATGTCTCACAGCGGGGCTGCGGAGAGTTATTTTTACAGTCAAAGCAAAACCTCTTTTGGCATCAATGAGTAAGCACTTTACATTATTTTCTTTTAAAAATAATTCTAAATTCTTTTATTAAACATTCTTAAGCTGACCACTGTTGAACACAAGTCTCTTAACTCTGCAAAGAAAGAGATCCAGACAAGAAACACGAGCTACATAAAGGAAGAACTCAGAATTCCTTTTAAATCGCCTTGCTGATAACTTCCAAAACGTCACCTTTTCCTAAGGAAGAGAAAGCAGCACACAGCATCATCCTAGCACTGGAACCGGGTTTGCCCAAAGTTCACCGAGCCTTAAGAGAGTCTGGGTGAAAGCAACGCCGAACCTCCGCCGGGAACTGGGAGCCCCGGACACTTTGTCAGCAGCACTGTTCCAGCCGCAGCCCGAGGCTCCCAGCGTGCGGAGCTGTTAGATTAATCCAAACACCCAGTTACGGACTGGCTGGGCTTTGATCTCTGCACTTTTCAAAATCTACAGTAAAAATTACTAGAAAAAAGGGGAGGGAGCACAGACGGAAAAGGAAAGAAAAAAAGGAGGAAAGCAAAAGATACACACACGAGTTTGGTTTCGTCGCGAAGTATTGAAGTCCTTTAATGAACTTCACATGTTTCCGATCATCACTGTAAAATATAAACACCTCGAGCTCCCCTGTTAAACAGAAATCAGGCGGCAGCTTCGCGCGGCTCCCTGCAGGGATCAGGTAACCGTCCAGCTCCGGACGCAGTCCCGGGAAGGCGTCTTCCCAGCTCCAAGACCAAGAAAAACTGCGCAGGAGGGGCGGAGGCCGGGAGACCCAGGTAATACCTGATCCGGCCCCTCCCGTGAGACTCGGTCCACGCCGGGGGAGCCCCGCACGCGGGGCGGGGGAGGGGGGACGCCGAGGGCAGGTCCGCGCGGCCGGGCCGCCGCCCGAAGCCTCCGAGCAGCTCCCGCGAACCCCGGGGCGCACTTGCCTCTCGCCCCTTGCTCAACTTTGGGCTACACACAAGCGCACGAACGCCCCAGTCAAGTTTGTTTTAAGTTAATCAGTGGCATTTTTCAGGGGGCGGGGTTACTGAGAGCCTGCAGGAGTTTCCTCTGATTTGTTTACCGAAAAGGAAAGGGAGAAACAGCCCCCCCACCCATCCCCAAAGGGCCAGGACACTCCAGCACCGCTGTGGCCTCCTGGCCAAAGAGTTCTGATTTTTTTTTGTTTTAATACAGTCCTGTTTTCTTTACGGATTCTGGGGGCCTCTGGAAAGGGCCTTTAGGGTTGGGGGGGGGGTCCCTAGCCGCACTTCTCGACTGACCCCACTACCGTCAGCCTCTCTCGAGACATGGAGTCCTGGGCTGGGGCGTAGATAGGGATGAGTTACCCGAGTTTGGGGAAGGGGGAATCCCAGGAAAAGATGGGAAAAGCCGAGGCAGGCGTCTGAGCTCTGAGAAATAGTAATAGACACGCAGAGCGCAGTCCTCTCGCTCGCGTTTGGGGAGCCTGGGGGTTTGGCTGAGGCTGAGGTTTCCAGAAGTTTGTGCACACCCTCCTGAGAGGTAGAGGCTGTTGTCTCCAGGCGTGTTTTTGGACAGGGGAGAAAGTGTACTTGACCAAGTGTGTGCCCTTCTCTTTCCCCCTTTCCTCAACAAAGTAAACTCTTCAATTGGCTCCCGAGAG
>SJYV01048021.1:0-13144 GCA_006410875.1 Neotragus pygmaeus | reverse complement strand
CACTCCTCCCCCTCCAAGGTTTCTTTAAATTCAAATTTACCACCAGGCCCACTCCAGAACAGCAGGGCCTCTGACTGCGTCCACCTACACCAAGCCCTCTGCAGAGCTGTGTTAGCAGGCGCATTGCTCTGGCTGACCCACCTCTGGTGGGGAGTGTGTGGGAGGCAGGGAGGAGGAGGGAACCCCTGCTTGTGCAGGGAAGGACTCAAGGCTCCGGGCAGCCCTGCCCTCCTGGTTCCCAGCCCAAGGGAGACCCCTGCTGTCCACTGTGCAAGACCCTTTTTCCTATTCCAGGGACCCCGAGGACCGGACGGACCAGCTGGGGAGCAGGGGTCCAAGGGCCTGAAGGTACTAACCCCCACCCTCTTCCTCTCGTCTCCTGACCCAAGATGCTGGGTCAGGAATCCAGTCTCGCCGCCTCCTCTGTAAGAGGCCCCTTGGGGACAGCGGGGCGTCCCTGAGAGGCTGCAGGGCGTGCTCCTGAGAGCTTATCTGGCCACCCTTCCTGGGGATGGCATGCCCCCAACGTGGGGGAAGGGAAGGGAGAATGAGCCACCGGACTGAGAGAGACAGAGCAGGTGAGTGAGCGAGACAGGAGACAAGAATGAGGGAGAGGGCGGTGGAACCAGGCCTGGCCCTGACTCCCCAAGCCCTTCCAGGAGCCCTGATTGCTGAGACGGCTTCCTCCCCCATCGGGACGCAGGGGTCCGTTGTTCTCGACCCACAGCTCCTGGCCACTGGCCATCCACTCCCCCGAGTCTGCCCACCTGCACACGGGGGAGGCAGGTGTATGTGGTGACCCCCGGGGCTCCTTCTATCTCCCATGGAAGCGAGTCCCTTCTCAGGGAAGAGTCCTCCCCAGCACCCACTGCCCACCTCATGCTTGGCTTCCTGCAGGGCCCGCCAGGACCACAGGGCAGACTGGGCCAGCCCGGGCAGCAGGTATGTGAGGCCGAAGCTGCCAGCCCCTCGCCCCGCTCCCTGTTCTGTGTTACGTGCTTCTAACAGCCCGTGTGTGCTTCCAGGGCATGGCTGGCGAGCGAGGGCACTTGGGCACACGAGGCTTTCCTGTAAGTAGCACCGCCAGTTCGTGAAAGTCTCTGTGGGACTTGGGGAGGAAATAGCCCCATTAGCCACCTTTCTCATCCTGCTGTGGAAATCCCGAAAGTTCTAGCTGCCCACTCCCGCCCTGAAACCCTCCAGCCTGTCTGTTCCCATCTGGGACTCAGGCTCCCATGTGTCACGTGGCAGGACCCTCATTCAATACGACAGCTTGACTGAGACCTGGGGGCCGGGCAGGGTGGAGAAGGCCAGCGAGGGACTGAGGTCAGCTTACTTTGTCCCTGCAGGGCCTCCCAGGTCCTTCCGGTCCCCCAGGTGCCAAGGGCCTCCCAGGAGAACCGGTAAGTGCCCAGTCCCTCGCTCTTTGCATCTTTGCCCCTGGTAGGCTGGTCTCAGCTGCGTCCTCACCTGCCAGGTGGTGGAGGGTGGTGAGACCAGGAGAGGGGTTAGAGAGGGGCGGTGCCCCATGGATAGGCCTCGGGTCAGGGAGGGAACACTGGCTGGGTAAGTTCGGGGCTCTAGATGGGTCTGCCTCCCGTGCCTTCCAGCCTCAGTTTTCTTGCCAGTAAGATGGGAATAATGGTTCCTCACTCGTCATCCTGTGGCGAGGATGAAATAAGGAAGCGTGTAGAGAGTGCTTAGCACAGTGCAAAGTGGAAGGCACAGCATCCTTCAGGTCTGTGAAGGAGAGAGGGCAAGATTCGGATAAACCGACACGCTGTTGGGGCCCTGCAGAGTCCAGCATGGCTGGTGCGGCCAGAGCTGGACCTTGGGGAAGGTGGGCCGAGGTCACAGGGGCCAGTCACCCCGAGCCACGGATGGAGTTAGTTCTTTGTCCCAGAGGCAACAGGAAGCTGGTTGAGGGGACGGAAACAGGGGACCTTTTAGGAGATCTCCCTGGAAGGGGAGGTATACCCTGTTGAGGAGCCCCATGAAGAGGCTGTGGCTGTACTGATGGTGATGAAGAGAGCGCCGTTTTGGGACTTGAGAGGAGGGATCTTGGGGACAGGGGGAGGACTGGAGATCGAGCAGCCCACATCTAGAAGCTCGGGCAGATGCCCTTTGGAACAATGGGTGGGCGAAATGGCATTCCAAGCCAAGGGCACAGAGTGAGTGAGCTCGGGAGCCAGCCTGGAGGCTTCTGAGCAGGGGAGGCCACCCTTTGGAGATGCCTAGGAGAGGGTGCCGGTGGACGGGCAGGGGGTGATGCTGGATGCGGGTGAGGAGGGAGCTCAGGACCAGGGTCCTCAGTGAAGCGGGGGTGGGGGTGAGACCCGCAGAGTCCTGGGCTCCACGGTCCTCTCCCTCACCTGTCCCTCCAGACAGCACTACCAAGCCTCGGACCCCAAAGAGGGCCCAGGCTGGCTTCTCCCGACCGTCTGTGTGTCTGTCTGTCTTCCAGGGCCCTCAGGGACCCCAGGGGCCAATCGGCCCTCCTGGAGAGATGGGACCCAAGGTGAGTGCCAGAGGCCCTTGCTTGCCCCGCGGTCTTGCTGGGGAGGAAGCAGCCCTTCCTGGCCCTTCTCCTCGGGGCTCCCTGTCCTGCATCCTGCAGGCACTGGTTGGGAGGCGGCCTGGCAGAGAGGGTAGATCCACCGTGACGCCAGAGGGGGTGTGGTTGGGCTCCCCAGCCCAGGGGCAGCAGGTGGGATGCAGGCATGCCAGGACCCTCATGGGGGGCTAGCAGTGCCTCTTTTTTGGCACCCTGGAGAGCAGCAATACCCCTCATCTTGACCCTGCTGGGACTTCACCTTGACACGGAGGTTTGACTACCGAACCAGTCCTCCTAAGACCTTGCAGCAAGGAGCTTGAAAGGGGTCTCAGGCACCCCTGCCTTCTCCAGGGGAGAAAACTGAGCCCTGGGGTTTATGCAGGGGCTGTGGCCATGCTAATGATGATAACTCGGGGATCTCTCCCACCCTTGTCATCCTGGCCTGGCTGCAGAGAGAAGGAAGGGCTGGAATCCCTCAGCCCTGAATGTAGCATCTGTTGGCTCCCTCCCTGTTGTTATGTGAATCATGAAATTTTCCTCTCCACGCTTGCCAAGGGCTCCTACTGTGGTCAACCACACTCATGGGGAGGGCGAAGGCTCCAGCAGCCTCTGGGCAGCCCCAGGGCTCTGCAGGCTGGGCCCAGCCACCCTGCCCCTTGCCTAGTCCCAGTTCTAAGCTCCCAAAGGCTGCAGCCTGCTCCCAGCTCTGGGTCTCTCAGGGTGTGTGACCTCGGGCATGTCCCTTGCCCTCTCTGAGCCTGCCTCAGTTATCTCCTCCCTGGGCAACCAGGGAAACCAGGGACCAGCCCTTGCTCTAGGGTGGATCGATGGCATTTTTTTTTTTTTTTTTTGCAGGGACCACCAGGTGCAGTGGGAGAACCAGGCCTTCCTGGGGAAGCTGGCATGAAGGTAAGAGGGGATGAAAGAAGAGAAAAATAACTTGCTGAAACCAACTCCCAGCTGGCGGCCACGTCCTCTCCGTGGAAGAGAAACGAGCCTTTCTTGTGCGCGGGATAATGGGTTCTCTGTGCTCCTGGCTGGGGAGTAGGGCCTGGCCATGGCCGCAGCAGATGGCCCAGCCGGGCTTGAGCCCCCATCGCTGCCCACCCCCCCATCTGGCAGTGTTTTCTCTGGCACCTGCCCCATGCCGGGGCGGCTGGACCTCCTGGCCTCCCGCGATAGCATCTGCATTTCAACACCAGTGCCCCTCATTACCTGTGGGGAAACAGGAGCCCATTGATCCCAGGGCTCTGGGGAGACCCCGTCGCCACTCTGCTGCTGGAAGAGGACCTGCTTCTTGTGCAGGACTGGGAGGCCTGGAACCTTCAGTCTTGACTTAGTTTCAGAATCTTTTGCTGGAATAATGCAAGAAACTACCCCATGCATAAAACAGATAGAAATGAGATGGTTCTGGTTGGGGCTGGGCTGGGGACTCAGAGCTCCGCCTCCTCCTTGTGCCCACAGACACCAGCAGGGAGAGGGTGTAGCTTGGAAACCTCCAGATGACAGAGACCCTTCTGGGGGTCTTTTAGAGGAGGTGGGGGACGTTTAGGGCTTCCCAGGTGAGTCACTGGTGAAGAATCCGCCTGCCAGTAGACACAGGAGACGTGGGTTTGATCCCTGGGTTGGAAAGATCCCCTGGAGGAGGAAATGGCAACCCACTCCAGTATTTCTGCCTGGAGAATCCCACGGACAGAGGATCCTGGCAGGCTGTAGTCCATGGGATTGTAAAGAGGAAGATATGACTGAGTGACTCAGCTCACATGCATGCACAGGGACATTTGCTCTGGTTCATTTAGGGCCTCTTCCTCATTTGGGTTTCTCTCCAGGGCTTTCAGGGGGTGGGTAAAGGTGATCAGCCTCAGAGTTGCCATCTCTGCATCTGATACTCCCTGGAGCCTAGCTAACTGCTTGGGTTTGGATCCTAAAGCTGTCACTTAGTAGCTTCATGAGCTCGGGCTACTTACTTAACCAGCAGTCGCTGTCTCATTTGTAGAAGCAGACCCCTTCCCCGGCAGGGCTGTTCTGACAAGCAGCTGTGTGAAATAAAAAAGCACTGAAACAGGGCTGTGTACGTGTGAGCCAAGCCGTGATGGTGTGGTAGTGGTGGTCCTGAACATGCCCAGGGCTTACTGGGGACAGGGGCTCTGGTTGGCATTTCACAGTTTCTCTCTAGTCCTGGAGAAGAAAGAACTTTCTTGGCCCCACCCATGCTTCCCCCACACCAGAACTGATGAGAACAAGAAAGTGGGGTGTGAGCTGGGGCTGGCCCTGTCCTCCTACCCACGGACTTGTGTTTGGCTTTTCCTAGGGTGACCTTGGGCCTCTGGGCATCCCTGGGGAGCAGGGCCTCATTGGGCAGCGGGTAAGTCAAAGCAAACTGATTCTCCCTGGAAAGTCCCCCTCCCCATCCCCCCTGGTATTTGGTGGAGGGAGGGCCTTTACTCAGCTTCCCTGAGCCTCAGTTTCCTCAGCTGTACAAACAGACCACGAATTTCTGCAGCATCATCCAGCTTGCCTCTTGGCAGGCCAGCATTTCTGCAATGCAGAGGTGCTCTGCA
This sequence comes from Neotragus pygmaeus, assembly GCA_006410875.1. Classification (NCBI taxonomy): domain Eukaryota; kingdom Metazoa; phylum Chordata; class Mammalia; order Artiodactyla; family Bovidae; genus Neotragus; species Neotragus pygmaeus. The sequence goes on along the minus strand of SJYV01048021.1, from coordinate 8,029 downwards.
GAGAAAAACATTCAGTGGTCAAAATGTTTGAGATTTTGCATGCTCGGTGTTCCCTCTTACAGGTTAGCGGGAGCATTTTCAAGGCTCTGAGAAGGGCTGCAACCAAGAAATTAGGGGTTCTTTTTGTGGGGATCCAGAATCTCCAAACTTATTTGACCTCCAAGTGTTTTTATTGACAAAAACCTGTTATCACCCTGTTCCATGGAAAGTTACTTGGAAGGTTATCTTTCCTTTTACCAAAATAAACCCACAGAGCTTGGCTTCCTTTGAGAAGCTTTGGGATGTCTCTGCACCCAGCTGTCTATGTCTTGTGCTTGAATTATAAGGTCCCTGCCTAAATGTGGACTCTGGGGTGCTGTAAGGGGTAGAGAGCAAGATGGGGAAGGTGGGGCCCAGGAGTGAGGGAGAGTTAGTGTGGAGGGCTTGGTGAGTGCAGGCACCAAGCACCCGATCCAGTTTCTCATTTGTCCCTTTTTCCAATGCCTCCTATTACTCCCTGCCGAAAGTGAAGATGCTCCACAAACTGAGCTGAGACGTAAAATGAGGGGAGAAGGCCTCAGGGCACTAGAGGATGAGTGTGGAGCTTGAAGCCTTCAGACAGCAGTCTCGTCTGTCAATGAAAATTGAGCAGTATAGTTTCTTGGAGTGCCGTGTTAAGCAGGATCCTGAGGCTCCACCTGGGCTCACTAGGAAAGAGCATGACGTGCACTCACTTGATGCCCACTGTGTGCCAGGCACGTCACAGCAGCGAGTAACAGAAGGCCCTGTCCTCATGAAGCCTCAATCTAGTAGATCGATTAGTGATGTCTGCCACGGACACAAGAGGAATGGCTAGTAGGTTGACTAGTGATGCCTGCCATGGACACAGCAAGGACGGAATCTACACCCCTGGGCCGTCTGTGCCATGCCTGTATTTGATGACGTCCGAGGCCCCTTTCAGCTCAGATGCTGACAGCTATGAACAAGCAGAGGCAGACACAAGCTTAGTGTGACAGCCTGTTAGAGACCTGAGACATCGAGAGGCATCTCTGGAGCTAGAGAGGCAAGCAGGGAACCTGGCTGGAGGTCAGATGGGGATTCAGGGGCTTGGTATCATTCCCAAACTTTCTGGCAAGAAAGTCTCAGAAATGGCCTCACTTTACTCATCTGAGAAATGGGATTCCACCAAGGTGTTTTCTGAGGGCTCACTGCAAATTCCCAGAAGAATATATCTAACAGCTACCATCTGTGGGATGCTTATACTGGCTCTCATAGGAACCCTTAAAGGAAGTGTATCAGCCCATTTTCAGATGAGGAAACAGACACCCATGGGGGCTGAGGAGGTTGCTTGTGGCCAGACCACCATGAACGGGAAGCCCAGTGGGGGCATCAAGGTCTGACATCAAAGCCTGTTCAACCAGTAGGCTTCACCACCTCCCCGGTCCAACCAGCCCACCTGGACACAGGACTAGTGCTTTCTATCCTGGGTAGCCCCTGCCCCACCCCACCCTGCACACTGGACCGCTTACTTATTGTGCCAGGCATTCTAGGGCACTACTAGAGGAGACCAGGGGACGGGGCCTTGCTCTAGTGCGGGGGAGGAAATAACATCACCCTGGAGCCCTCCCCAGTAACATCTCCTCATCTTCCCCGCCACCCTCTCCAGGGAGAGCCCGGCCTCGAGGGCGACAGTGGCCCTGCAGGGCCCGACGGGCTGAAGGTGAGTGTTCTTCTGGTGCACAGTCTGGGGAGAGGGAACATTCTGGAACTGCCTTCTGCCTCTGGCCCCACTGCCCTCCCATCCAATATCCAGATATTCCCCCAGAAGCACTGTGTTCTCATAAACTCCGAGATCAGTCCTCCAGCTTCCAGGGAGCGCAGGCTGGGTAGGGGTGAGCCCTGCCCACCGCCTGCTCCCTACCCTGCTCACGGACTGGGGACTAACCCCACCTTCTACTCCTCCCTGCCGTCTTCTCCTCAAAACTGCAGCTTCTCTTGGCTCAGGGTGGTACCAGGCCAGCAGCTTTGATATCTGTTATCTTTCAGACATCTTAAAAGATCAGAAGAGTAATCACCACCCATGACTCATAGCCACCATTTCCAAAGGGCTAGTCACAAGCTATCAGGGACTACACTAAGCCCTTTGTATCACTTAGATCAGTGCTGTGGGATAAGTCCTGTCTTTGGATGAGGAAACTGAGACTCAGGTTAAGCAGCTTGTCCAAGGACACACGCTAGTAACTGGCCCAGGCAAGACCTGAGACTCGGCTGCCTCTCTGCACCATGCCCCTATTCTAAAGGTGAAGAGACTGGGGCTCGGGCTGAGGTGTGTACACCCAGAGTCTATGGCTCTGAGTGAAAATTCAAAATTCAAACCCAGGGCTCATTGGCACCAAAGCATGTGGGCCTATGTCAGCCCTGCTGCTGAGATTCATCGGTCAGCCTCAGATGCTGGGGTCTTAAGAAGGTGCTAGGGCTCCGCCAAACCCCAGGGCAGGTGGGCATCGCTCTCTGACTTTGCAGCCCCCACCCCTGACCTGGCCCGGAGCTGTTGTTAGGTGGGTTTTCCCAGGGCTGACCTGTCCCAGCCCAGGCTTCCAAGGGTCACATCCCAGGATTCCCTCGGTCACTGCTGATTCTCCTATGGCCTCAGATAAGCACCCCCTTCTCTGGGCCCACATTGCCCTGTCCCCGGGATGCCTAGGTGACAGGCCTCTGGCTGGCTCCCCAGCTGCCTTGCCTTTTGCTCGCAAGGTTGAGAGCGCCCCCTGTCTGCCATCCATCTGCCTTGTCTTACCTCCAGCCCTGCTGCATCCTAGGGTCTGGCTCCAGAGACCCAGAGCAGCTGGTGGCCTCTCCACACTCTGACAAGTGCTTGAATGAATCATGATGATGCTGATGAACATTCTGGCTAAAATGCTTTGTACACTCAGTACGCTTGTGTTACCTGCCTTCAGAGCTTTAGATGAATTAACCCATTTAATTCTCCCAGCAACCCTCTGAGCTGGATTCATTACCGCCCCCATGTGACAGATGAGGAAAGCAAGGAATGGTGTGTGGGGGCCTCCTTCACCTCTGGGCAGCCGCCTTACATCTCCTTGGAATCTTTGCTGAGGTGGGGTGGGAGGGGATCGTCCAGGCTTGGGCGCCTCACAGTCATTCCTGCTCACTTGTGATGGCTCCTGGGCCCTACTGCTTCCTGTTCCACTCCCTCCAAAGCCAATTCTACCTAGGGCTGGAGTAGTTGTGCAGATGTGTGGTGTCTGGGCTTCCCTGGTGGCTCAGATGGGAAAGAATCTGCCTGCAATGCAGCAGACCCTTGTTCAGTCTCTGGGTCGGGAAGATCCCCTGGAGAAGGGAATGGCTACACACTCCAGTATTCTTGCTTGGAGAATCCCGTGGACAGAGGAGCCTGACAGGCTACAGTCCATGGGGTTGCAAAGAGTCAGACACAACCGAAGCAACTTAGCACACATGCTCAGTGTCTTCATGGGCCTTGCATGAATCCGGGAGAGAATCTGTTTCCTTTACGGCGTTTGTTCAAGCATCACCTTCATGGTGAAAACAGCCTCTCAGACATGCACAGCACTTTATCGCTTATGCTGATTATCTCTTGAGTTTGCTGACGACCAGCTGATGGTGGCAACTGTGACAGTGATTCCTGCTAATAGCGTCTGGGCACTAGATGCTATGCTAAGATATTTACGTGGATTATCTCCTTCACTCCCCACAGTAACCCTTTGGTGCTTATTTTGCAAATGAGGAAACTTGCCCAAGTCAACAGCTGTTGAGGTCTGAATCCAGTAGCGGGGGAGGAGGTATTGTCCCCTGAGCAGAGAACCTTGGAGTGAGAAGAACCAGAACCCAGGGTCTTACCTGTGCTCTGCCGTGAGCCCACATGTGGCGTTAGGAAGTCTCCACCTCTCTCTAGGCCTCAGTTTCCCCATCCGTAAATATCGAGGGTTGAGCTGGGCAACTTGTAAAGGTGGTTCTGAGCACTGACAGATGTCCTGGATTCTGGGACCCTAGTTCTTTACCCCAGAGCCCTTTCTGTATGGGATCCACCACTGGGTGTGTGGGAACCCAGGCTCTGGGCATCTGGGTAGGTCTTGGAGCCAGTTCGCCTGCGGGGCCCAGGCTAGGGCCCCTCGCAGAAAGCCAGCCCAGCCGACCGGAGCAGGCTGCCCGCCTCTGAGGGCGAGGGGAGCAGGTGGCCAGGATAACGGGCCAGAAGGGGAATCCTGGAGCCAAGAGCATCCACAGGAGGATCGTCAGGGCCAGCCTTGTCTCCATGCCAGGCTGGGCTCGGAATCTGAGCATCTCAGTGGGAAGGGACCTCAGAGACCCAGCTTCCCGACCCGCTCCTGGTGCCCAGATCTGTTCTGCACTGGCCCACACCCCAGCTTGGCTCTTGCCTCCTCAGCTGTGTCATCTTTGGATCACTCCCTACCCCCACTCATCAGGGCATCCTCTCGGACCAGAGCTAGAAAGTGCCCCAGCCATCCTGGGCCCCAGCTGCCTACACCCAGAGCCCGGGGCCCTGGCACAGCCAGCCTGCAGACTGCTCTCTGCGTTCTGGTTCCCAGGCTCCGGCTGCTTGCCCTGGTGCACCCTGCTCTTTCTGCTGGACCCACACCGGTCTATCAGTGTCCCTCGTAAAGTGTGGCGCCAGAAAAAAAGCTGGCAAAGATGCTCTCCGCCTCTCCAATCCTGCTCCTCCGCCCACCCCTTCCTCCCCACCGTGGCTTCATACCCATTCCCCGGGGGCTTCTCTCTCCAGCCGCAGCTCAGCCACCTGCAGACGAGCCACAGGCCCCTGCTGCCCTGCTCCTCCCCGCATCTGCCTGCACTGCAGCCCTTGCAGCTGCTCTGCTCACGGGGGCCGAGGGCAGCAGCCCCATCCTGGCACAGCCCGGCCTGCTAGAACACGGCCTGAAATGACAAGTGCTGTGTAAGCATTCACTGCCCCCCACCCGACAGAGGAAGTGTACTGCAGCCAGTGAGAACGAGAGCTGTGCGGAGCAGACGGCCAAGGGAGCGCCTGCTCTCAGTAAATGGAATAAGACGTTAAAAAATACAATAGATGGAGACATGCAGTCCAATTGGATTAAAGCTTTAAAGCTAAATTTACTAACTAATTTCATTGCTTTGGAACAGTTGTTTTAGCGCTCTGAACCTGGTATGTAGCCATTGAAACTATTACTTTTTACTTATTGTAAATGGTTTTGTTTAAACAAGGGTTGAAAACGCAACTCAGAAACATGGAAAAAGTTTGTTCCGAGAGGCTGAATTTTTTCCTTTATAAAAATTTCCTTAAGCTTTTTAAGGCTCCTGTTCTCCCAATGTGTCTACAGGGCTGGAGAGAAAGCATCTCATCCTTCCAGCCTGTCCCTCTCCTGTAAACTCCAGGGAGTGGGTGTGGTCGAGGTCCTCTCTTCCCTCTGATTGGCCTGCTTCTTGGCCTAGGCAGGACCACTGGACGATGCCGTGTACCGCGTGCTGTCTGTGCCAGGCTGACCCTTTCGGCTGAGCCATCAGGGGAATCCAGGGTCTGGTCGGCTCTGGACATCCCAACGGAGCCCTGAGGTTTGGCGCCTCTGGTGGACCTGGTGACTAATTAATTCTCTCTCTGTCTTCCTTCCTCATGTCTTTCCACCCCAGGGGGACAGGGGTGACCCCGGGCCTGACGGTGAACGTGGCGAGAAGGGCCAAGAGGGACTGAAGGGCGAGGACGGGCCCCCGGGGCCCCCTGGCATCACTGGCTTCCGGGTGAGTGTGCACAGCTGTGTGCTGGCATTTGTGGCTCCTGGGTCAGAATAATACACTCGTGGCTTCCGGCAGCTGGGTGGGAGTCGTTGGACAGGAGCCACCAAAGGGCCACGTGTTTCTATCTTTCCCTCACTGGAGGACTTGGCAGAGCACAGACCTGCCTGTGTCCCTCCCGTGCCTCCTAGTGCCCCCGGGAATAGCGCCCCCAGGAATAGCGCCACTCTCCTTGGCCTGTCTGCTGTGCCCTACACAAACTGGACTCTGCTGACCTCATCCTGCTCAACCCCCACGTTCAGCCACACTGAAATTAGCAAGAGAGGCATTGGTCCAGTCCTCCATCAGCAACTTGCTGCGTGACCTTTCACTTGTTCTTGCCCTCTCTGGGTCACCCCTTTGGTGTGATGAAGGCTTTCGAAGAACGTGTGCTGAAATCGTTTTTGAGTTTCAGTGTTCCAGGAGCTCTTTCTTAGTGAACTTTTGAGCATCATGACTGTGGAATGGGCAGAAACATGTGGCAGAAATAGCCCCGACCCAGAGCCCAAAGGCCGAGTTCTGGCTCGAGCACCCACTATCACTGTGACTTTGGGCGCATCAAACTGCCTCTCTCTGAGCCGTTTCATCTAAAGAACTGATGAAACTTTGGATAGGAAAGCACTTTTTAAGTGAACTAGAAATGTAGCAAATTATGAGTATGGAGGAGGACATGACTGAAGCTGCTGGTGGCAATGATGTAGTCATGATGGTGGGGATGGTGATGGTGGGGATGAAGATAGTGGTGGTGGCAATAGTGAGGATGATGGTGGTGGTCATGGCGGTGGCGGTGGTGATGGTGCTGATGGTGCTGATGCTGGTGGTGAGAATGATGATGGTGGTGGTGATGCAGCGATGAGGATGGTGTTAGTGTGGTGGTGGTTATGGGAGTGGTGACAGTGGTGATGCTGGTGGTCGTAGTGATGATGGTGTTAGTGTGTGATGACGGAGGGGATGGTACTGATGTTAGTGAAGAGGATGGTGGTTATGGTGATGGTGACGGGGGGTTGATAATGGCAACTGTGGTCGTGATAATGATGGTGGTGGTGAGGATAGCGGGGCTGATGAGGTCCTGGGGCTGATGCGTTGGTGATGCTGGTGGCCGAGGCAGGGGTGTGACGTGGCTCTGGGGATGGTGTCGGTGGTGTTGTTGCAGTGTTTCTGTCCATATTTTGCGGTCACTGCCAGTTCTCATACGCTGGGACTGGAAGGAGGTTCGCCGGGGCCAGGCTGTGTGTGTGTTGGGTGGCAGAGGTGATGAGAGGCCTGTATTTGAGTGTCTTTGGCATTGAGGCCGCAGAACAGAAATCTCCCACTCTGTGGCCTGGAAACAGTGAAGGATTTAAAAATAGAATTTTATGAGCCATCAGGGCCTTTCCAGAAATATATCTATATGGATGGGGGCCCAGCAAATGTCTTCATTCTGGCCCCGCAGTCTCAGCCCACTGAATGCTCTCGCCCTTACTCAGGGTTTCCCACACCACTGGGGTGCTCCCAGCTGGAGCTGGGCCTGTCGGAACAGGGGGCCAGCAGTCTGCCCTGTCCGGGGGGGCTCCCGTCTCCCTGGCCCTGGACTGCATTCTTTGTCCCTGACTCACTCCTCCTGCTGATGAGGAATCAGCCATTGCAGTCACCTCAACCCAGTGGCAGATGCCACCAGCTCCTGTAATCATGACTCACAATTGCCCAGACAGGCCTGGCATAGGTAAAGAGGTGTCCCAGAAAGGACGAATCCGCCTTTCACTCTACCTAGCTGGGTGATCTGTGTCCGCAGGGTCTCCATCTCCCTGAGACTGTTTCTTTAGCTCTAACGTGTGATAAACAATCCCTTTCTCCCAGCCCTGTAGCCAGAATTGCACACAACATGATACAGAGTTCAGATACAGTACCTGGCCGTGACTGAGGCTGTGCTGTCTTTAATTACTGGAGGAGCAAAGGACCTTGGGATTGTCAGGCCCAGGGCCGTCAGCTATGCGAGGCTAGTACACCTCTGCCCCTACTTGGCAAAGATGCAGATCGCAGGAAGTGTGCCAACGCTCACGGTCACGCAGGCATGGAGTGCAGAATCACTTTGAGCCCAGGCAGTCTGCCTCGAGAGCGAGTGCTCTGCAAATCTGTGGATCTGCCTCAGTTTTCTCTCATTGCTCATCTTCTTCTCTCTTCCCCTCTTTTCCTTTCAGGGTCCTGAAGGAAAACCAGGGAAGCAAGGCGAGAAGGGCCGGATGGGAGCCAAGGTAGGGACCCTCCTCCT
>SJYV01048020.1:2016-13120 GCA_006410875.1 Neotragus pygmaeus | reverse complement strand
TACAGAACCAGCGGATCCAGAGTGACCCCGGAAGTGAAAGGGAACTCCGGTGGGGGTGGGGGGAGAGGAAGGAGGAAGTGGGGGGGGAAGCGGTGACAATGGCAACGGAGGCGCGTCTACGGCGGCCGCGAGGGGCCAGTTCCGGTCCTCGCTGCGTGCGGGCACCCCAGCGAGGCTGGGCTGCGTGGGAGGCGGCGGCCTGAAGCACGGCTGCTCAGGCAGCGAGCGGCGGCGGCCGCCTGGGGCCTGGGTCTGGCGTCCTGGGCGGTCGGGCGGTCGACTGGCGCAACGCCCCGGGGCCCGAGGGCCGCCCGGGTGCCGGCACGCGGGGCCGGGCCGGCCGGGGCGGGGGAGCGAAACCCAGGACGGGTTCCAGCCGCGGTGGCGTTCAGGCCTGACGCTCTTGTTCCTGTTTCTCAGAGCGGTTGAGATCTACGTGCAAACGCGTGGGTAGAACTGCTTACTCTTAACTGTCCCAGACCTCCTCGTTCTCAGCCTGTGACCTCCCAGCTGCCCGTCCCATCCCCTTCTTCCCTGGAGCATCCTCCGTTGCGTCTGTGGCCAAGAATCCGATCCCTCCAGCGCTTCCTTGCTGCCCGGGAAGACAGACCCCCACCCCCCACCCGACCAGGCCTTCAGCTCTCAGGGTGTTGCTTCTGATTAGTTTGATCATTTGGTAATGCTTATAAAGCACGCTCGCTAGGCGCCAGGCGTGGCATTTGGTTTAGATGCATGAATTCACCCAGTCTTCAGAACAGCGGTAAACTAGCTCTCAGTTCAGTTCAGTCACTCAGTCGTGTCCGACTCTTTGCGACCCCATGGACCGCAGCACACCAGGCCTCCTTGTCCATCATCAACTCCCAGAGTTTATTGAGATTCATGTCCATCAAGTCGGTGATGCCATCCAATCATCTCATCCACTGTCGTCCCCTTCTCCCTCCTTCAGTCTTTCCCAGCATCAGGGTCTTTTCAAATGAATCATTTCTTCTCATCAAAGTGAAAGTGAAGTTGCTCAGTCGTGCCGATTCTTTGCGACCCCATGGACTGTAGTCTACCACGCTCCTCCATCCATGGGATTTTCCAGGCAAGAGTACTGGAGTGGGTTGCCATTTCCTTCTCATCAGGTGGCCAAAGTATTGGAGTTGCAGCTTCAGCATTAGTCCTTCCAGTGAACACACAGGACTGATCTTTAGGATGGACCGGTTGCATCTTCTTGTAGTTCAAGGGACTCTCAAGAGCCTTCTCCAACACCAGAATTCAAAAGCATCAATTCTTTAGTGCTCAGCTTTCTTTATAGTCCAATTCTCATATCCATACATGACTACTGGAAAAACTATAGCCTTGATGGACCTTTGTTGAAAAAGTAATGTCTTCTTTTTAATATGCTGTCTATGTTGGTCATGACTTTCCTTCCAAGGAGTAAGTGTCTTGTAATTTCATGGCTGTAGGCACTATCTGCAGTGATTTTGGAGCCCCCCCCCCCCCAAATAAACTAGCTCTAAACTAGCACTAAACTACTATCACTCATTTCCACATCAGGAGACTGAGATCGGGGAAAGATTAGTAGTCCAAGGTTACATAGCAAACTAGCTGATTCTGGACTGAGTCTTTTAGTCTTTAAAATAATTATTAGTATGTGATCCAGGGCAGAAGGAGAAAGGGACGACAGAGGATGAGATGGTTGGATGGCATCACCGACTCAATGGACATGGGTTTGGATGAACTCCAGGAATTGGTGATGGACAGGAAGGCCTGGTGTGCTGCGGTACATGGGGTCGCAAAGAGTTGGACATGACTCAACGACTGAACTGAAAACAAAGAGAATATTGCACATGTTTATAATTAGTTGATAAAATGTTAAAGTTATGGGAAAGTACATCTTTTGGTGAAATGGATATTGTTGCTTTTTAAAACCCATATATCTATGGATGAATATGTCTTACTGCTAGAATGGGAAGGACTGAGCAACAGTTTTCTTCATACTTCTAGTTTCTTTAGCTGTGTGACCTGAGAAATTGAGTTCATATAAACATGTACTATACCTGGAAACAAAGTTTTTTTAATAGCGATATCACTCAGTTCTTGATCTCAAAAAATTAAATTTGATGATCTTTGCGAGCTTTTTCAGTTATGCCCTGTTTCAATTTTGCTGAAAGTCAAGACTTGAAAACCACCCAACTTGCCAAAGGGTTACCTAGTCCTTATTTTTTCCATGTTTTCAGTTCCTGGAAAACATACCAGATAGGCTTTATCAAGACATCAAATGACAAACAGTTAAAAAAGCAGCAAGCAGTTAAAGAAGAAGCACAAAAGTGACACGAAGTGACTATGAATTAGACATTAAAGAGTCGGACACGACTGAGTGACTGAACTGAAGAAATGAGATGTATGTGTCTTGTTTAACCTGATAGTAGTCAAACTGGGAAATATCTAAACATGGCTCATTTGCATAAGTAGTTCTGGATAAAATGCTTTTTTTTTTTGGTTACAGGTGGTTCAGTTTTGTTTTTGTCAGAACTTTGCAGCTAATGAAACAGCTCATTAAAGTTGAAACTTTCAAATATAGGAAATATTTGTTATTATAACCTAATCAACAGCTGTTTTCATCATCAGACTAGCCAAATCAGCCCCATTGGATTTACTTTCTTTCAGAAACAGTTTGACTTCATTGTTTCAATTCAAATCAAGTGTTCATTTTGAGGAGTATAATGAAGGTTTGTTGTTTAATGGCTAAGCCTGTCTGACTCTTTAACCCCATGGACTGTAGTCAGCCAGTCTCCTCTGTCCACGGGATTCTCCAGGCAAGAATACTTGAGTGGGTTGCCATTCTCTTTTCCAGGAGATCTTCCTGACCCAGGGATCAAATCCATATCTCCTGCTCAGCAGGTAGATTCTTTACCCCTGAGGTCCCAGGGAAGCCCATACAGAGTATAGAAAAATCCTAAATATTCTAAAACATAATAAAGTGAGAATTAACTATAGTTTAAATAGATAATTCACATTTGGTCTTATAAAATGTATGTTAGCTATCTTATTGAGTAACTCACACTTAATCTAAAAGAAATAAGAATATTTATATCCATGGATTTGTTACACTGAGTACACACATACTGGATACAGTATAACTGAACAATTTTTGAGCCTTGGAAAACATTCTAGTTACATTGGAAAGAATCAGGGTCACTGACTGCACTGCCTTAGCTATTCCAGCCTGCTCTTCTTTCCACTTGAAGACAGGTCCTAGGGATGAGTACTGTGAATACATGAGGTGGAAGTGGGGTGACATGTAAATCTTAAAAAAAAAAGAAAAAAAGCTGTTTTAAGTGATCATCATTTCTTACCAATGGCCTTGTTGTTTTGTTCTCTACTCTTACAATTTCTTTAGAAACAGTAATATAATATTTGATAATAGTAGGGGGTGTATGACCTCTTGGCAAGATCTTCAGAATAATTTGCCGTTGCTCTCCGACCCCACTGTATGTATGTCTGAGTTCAGAGCATCTCAACTAGAATCAAATACTTCATTCCTGAGTATGACTGAGCTTTCATTTAGTTTCCCACGTCTGATGCTCAGGTGACAGTTAAACAGATTTTGCAAACACTTTGGGAAAGAGAGGAATCATGGTGGGTTATTGGGCAGTCCTTTGTATCCTTGGGCACCAGACGGCTGCCAACTAACCAACTCTTGTGGTTTCTTCTCTTTTTTACAGTTCAGCTGACCCCGCTACACAAGCCTACCCAGGCCCCCAAGCCCTGTTTCTAGGGGCTAATCCTGTGAAAGTCAGACATCGCTCACAGTGGTGATCGCCTAACCCATGGAGTCTACCGACTTATTCGGCAGGGTGGCTTGTTCCCTTGCCCTCACAACCCCAGGCCCCACTTCCAACTAGGCCCCAGGTCTTGCGTTCCGTGATCAAAAGGCCAGTGAATATCATTTCCTAAATGACTTTCCATCAGCTCAAAGTTCAGTTGAAATCTTGAAAGTCTGAGAACTTCCACCTGATCTGGGATGAGCCTCCCAGTGCCGTGGGACAAACAATGGTCATGAAACGTCTCTCAAATATTGATCAAATTTCGGGCCATGGAGAGGGACTGTGAAACGGACTATTTCCTGCCAGGTCAGTAAACAAGGGTGTCAGAGTTGTCAGTGAGTGCAGTCCTCCAGTGTGGGCCCCAAGGCAATTCAGGAAAGATAAGAATACCTGCCATGGGACAGCACCACACTGCAGCCACTCCCTGTGGAGAGCCCCGAGGTAAGGAGACTCAGGATGTGAAGACAGGACACTGGTCCCAGATAGGTGAGGTACACACGAAGGAATGATTCCAGTGAGCCCAGACTCTTGCATCTACACATACAAAGACAAGCACGAAATCCCTTAGCTTGAGATACCTGGTTTTCCTTAATTAATAAGAATATTTTGATGTTCGGACTACCTGCCCCTTATTGCAAACTTCCACATAAGCTATCTCCTCCCGCTAACCTCCTCGGAACAGTTCCCTCGGGGTCACTTGAGATGCTATCTCCCGGGCTTGAAGTCCAAAAACTTCCCACCAAATAAGACAGAACTCTCAACTTCTAGGTTATGACTAGTTTTTAAGGCAACACCTTTTTCAGTGATAACAAAACACATTGTAAGGTGGGATTCAAAACACTCCCACTGATGGTTTTTGTAAGAGGAAGTGGAGAGGATAATATGTATCGTTAATAGTTGTCTTTCCAGAGTGAACCCTGTGGTCACAGCTAATCTCTTATTTCTGTTGCAGTATTTAATACTCAGTGAAGATGGAGTAGCAGTAATAATTGGGAAGAGCATTATAAAGTGTTAATTTGAGGGGAGAATTGCTTTTTTCCTTTTTTTGCTGAGAGAATTTGAAGGAATTGTCATGACTTGTGAAACAGGAAGGAATGGGGCAGGTTACACCCTTCAAAAGAACGATGTAGCCATAGGACTTGAAAAATCTTGGTGAGAGGGGATTCTCTTGTCCAGCAGTTAAGAATCCATACTGCAATGAAGGGGGCACATTGATCCCTGGTCAGGGAACTAAGATCCCACATACTGGGGAACAACAGTTGCCTATGCCACAGCTGGAGAGTCCATGCACCTGCAATGAAAGACTGGGCATGATGCAGTGAGGATCCTGTGTGCTGCAACTAAGACTTGATCAAAAAAAAAAAAAAAAAAAAAATTGGTTAGAACCAATCAGGTCCAGGATGGTGGACCTTCCAGTGGACCATGAACCAAATCAAATGCCCCTTGTAACACATTGACATAAGCTAAGTGACACACCCACCAGGACCAGGATAGTTCTGAGACTAACAATAAAATGCCCCTAAGTGGGTGGTGGCCCAATCTTTGCCTCTTCCTTCAAATAATTGGAATAATCCACTCATTAACCTATGAAATCACCTAGCCTGTTCTTTACCATCTGAGCCACAGGGGAAGCCCAAAACACTGGAGTGGGTTTCCATTCCCTTCTCCAGGGGATCTTCCTAACCCAGGGATCAAACCTGTGTCTCTCGCATTGGCAGGCGGATTCTTTGCCACTGAGCCATGTGGGAAGCCCAGGGTGTGTAAAAACTACACCATATTTTGAGGCTGCTCTTACCTTCTGAGATGGCCCACGCTTTGTTTGTGGATCTGTATGTGTGTGTGTCTGTGTACACCTGTGCTCAGTCATTTCTGACTCTTTGCGACCCCTTGGTCCAGGCTCCTCTGTCCAAGAAATTTTCCAGGCAAGAATACTGGAGTAGGTTGTCATTTCCTCCTCCAGGGCATCTCCCTGACTTAGGGATTGAACTCGCGTCTCTTGTGTCTCCTGCCTCTGACAGGTGGACTCTTTACCACTCACACCATCTGAGAAGTCTGTGGCATGTGTGTCTCTCTAAATAAATCCACTTCTTACCTATCACTTTCTCTCCAACTGAATCCTCTTCAACAAGACATCAGGAGCCTCACATTCACCAGGAACACTCGGAAGTGAGAGTGGCACAAGGGGATGGCAAGGTGGCGAGGAGGAAGGACAGTCTGGGGACATTATTCTGCAGAGGTTGGAAACCCCCTCACTCCCTGCCAGGCTAGGAGTGGCCAGGAGTACCTGGATGAGCTGCAGGATTAAAGAGGGCAACTGAGTTCTAGCAGGTGGGAAGACAGGGGATGGGTTTGGGACAGCAAGATAGCAATGACAGCAGGAGGGCTGGACTTTGGAGCAGGAAACCCAGAGGAGCAGAAAATTCATGATTTGGGGGTAAGGTGTGAGTGATTTGGGGAAAGAGTGGGAGAAAAGTTTTCTGGTGAAATGGGACATACTGATCGCCTTAGTTATTCATACTTGGTGTGGGATTGTCCTGTGTGAATCATCAGGAAGGTTAGCAGTGGCTCTCAAACTTTCAGTTCAGTTGCTCAGTCATGTCCGACTATTTGGACTGTAGCACGCCAGGCCTCCCTGTCCATCACCAACTCCTAGAGCTTACTAAAACTCATGTCCGTCAAGTCGGTATGCCATCCAACCATCTCATCCTCTGTCGTCCGCTTCTCGTCCCGCCTTCAATCTTTCCCATCATCAGGCTTTTTTCAAATGAGTCAGTTCTTCACATCAGGTGGCCAAAGTATTGAAGTTTCAGCCTCAGCATCAGTCCTTCCAATGAACATTCAAGATTGATTTCCTTTAGGATTGACTGTTTTGATCTCCTAGCCATCCAACGGACTCTCAAGAATTTTCTCCAACACAACAGTCCAAACTTTAGTGAGCATTAACGACTCTCTGGGAGGACTTTTAAAACTGCTGTCCCCACTCTCAGCACCTCACTTTTGATAGGTGTAGGCCAGGGCCTGTTGTTCAGTTGCTAAGTCATGTCCCCATGGACTGCAGCACACCAGGCTTCCCTGTCCTTCACTCTCTCTTGGAATTTGCTGAAATACATGTCCATTGAGTTGGTGATGCCATCCAACCATCTTACCCTCTGCTGCCCGCTTCTTTTTTTGCCTTCAATCTTTGCCAGCATCAGAGTCTTTTCTAGTGAGTCAGCTCTTCGCATCAGGCGGTCAAAGTATTGGAGCTTCAGCTTCAGCAATGGTGCTTGCAGTGAATATTCAGTGTTGATTTCCTTAAAGATTGACTGGTTTGATCTCTTCAAGAGTTAACAAATGCCCATGGATCACCATTTGAAAATCAAGGTACTAGACTACGTCTCACAGGCCTTTATCTGTTTTACCTGTTTTTAGAAATAAAGTTTTATTTAAACCCCATTCAGTTTGCTTTCCCCCCGATTGTCTGCGTCTGTTTTTGCTGCAAGGCCAGGGCTGAGGCAACGACTGCATGGCTTGCAGCACTGAGAAGATTTACCATCTGGCCTTTTATTGAAAAGGTTTGTCAATTCCTGGAATAAAAGGAGGCAGCAAAGTTGTGATTGTGACCCTTTAGAGTTGGGAAGCCTGTATTCAAGAACTTCTGCCTGTCACTAGATGACATTTTCTTCTCCATTTTCTTCTCCATGGCAGGTATACTTAGACAAAATTCTAAAATACAAATTTTCTTATCAAGGTTTGGGAAACTCTGAAGGCCATTTGTAGCCCCCTTACATGATTGGAGAAGGACATGGCAACCCACTCCAGCATTCGTGCTTGGAGAATCCCATGGACAGAGGAGCCTGGTGGGCTACAGTCCATGGGGTCACAAAGAGCCGGACATGACTGAGCGACTTCACTTTCACTTTATGTGATTGTTGACCTTTTTGTCCCATTTTTATTCCATGTTTTCTAGCTTTAATGTGTTTTTGTTTTCAGAAGGTAACATTACTTTTTATGCAGGTAGCTTTACTTTTTTCATATTTCTTTGCTTTCAAGATTTAAACATCTAGCAGCTATAGCAACAGAATATATAAAAGTAAGATTTATTATGAAGTTAAGAAGCCATTGTCTATTCAAGTTACTGAATTGCTAGCTGTTTTGACAACTGGAATGGCAGTTTATCAAATGGCTTGAAATAAAAGGTACTCCTTTACATGCTCATGAAAATGGAAAGGAATTTTGCATTTAGAAGAGTTAGTTTTCAATATTACTGTTTTAATTTTAAAAATGGCCTTAAGGGGTTTGAGTGTGCATTTCATGAATATTCTAAATAATAGTTGGCTCCCTGAAAACTGAAAGTTACACCTCCTGGAATGAAATTAGAAAAAAGTAGAAATGAAATAAGATCCGTAGAAACGATGTAATATTATCTGAATCACCTAATTCCAATCCAGGTCTTCTGGGTAGAAATTCTGAGAGGAATGAGAAAATAGTGATTATAACCAAGAAACTGTATACCTAAGTGATGAAAGCATTCTACCTCTGAATAAAGAATCTTTTCAGAGGGGAAATGGCTGGAATGTCATCTATGAAAGCGATGGATCCAGTGTCTGGAACTGACCTTGTTTCTACAGAAAGCATGCATTTGCTAAAGGGTACTCGCCACTGAGATCATCTAATTCATTCCTCTCTGACTCTGTGATCATTAGACAACCTTTGAGTCAAATTTGGCTTTTTATTTAACTGTGCCTCTAGGAAGAAAAATTGCTGATCAACAGATATAGTAAGCTCTTCACTTGGTGCTTATAACACTCCCCAGGAATGGTTTTTTTTAAATTTATTTTTAATTGGAAGATAATTGCTTTACAATGTTGTGTTGGTTTCTGCCATACAACAAGATGATTCAACCATAAGTATACACATATTCCCTCCCTCTTGAACCTCCCTCTTAGCTGCCCCATCCCACCTCTCTCGGTTGTCACAGAGTGTGAGTTTGAGCTCCCTGTGTTATATAAAACAGTAGCTGTCTATTCCACACACAGTAATGTTTCAATTCCACTCTCTCAATTCGTCCCACCCTCTCTTTCCTCTGCTGTGTCCACAAGTCTGTTCTGTATGTCTCTGTCTCTCTTCCTGCTCTGTAAACAAGGTTCACCAGTACCATCTTTCTAAATTCCATATATATGTGTTAATATACACATTTGTTTTCCACTTTCTGACTTACTTCACTCTGAACAGGCTCTAGGCTCATCCAGCTCAGTTCAGCTGACTCATATCTGTCCCTTTCTTTGGCTGAGTAATATTCCATTGTATATGTATACCACAGCTTCTTTATCCATTCATCTGTTGACCCATGAATGACTTTTATGCATAAAGCTCCAAGAGCTTGGCTAATGGTGAAACCATGTGGGATTCAGGTCCATTCTTCGTGTACCGATAGCCACCTTCTGACCCTGCAGGATGGAAGGCAAGACCCCACAGAGTGTCTCACTCCACGCTGAACTCCCTTCAGGGTGTGTCGAAGGTCAACAGCTGCAGCAGAACAGAGCTCAATCTCTGGAAGAGGCAGATGGCAAATGCCCTTGGCAAGTGCCAGTATGTAGTTGACTAGACCTATGCCTGGGGTTTTTGAAGTCTCCTTCTCTGGTGGCCACATTGTAAGCAGATGTCTGGAGCCACCAACCACCAGGCCCTCTGCCGTGAGGATGGAGCCAGTCTGCAGAAGAAGAAGTAGAAAAAAAAAAAAAAATCTGACAACAACATCTGCAGAGCAAAGCATGGGTAAGAGATGCTCTGTTCTCCTGAAGGGGAAAGGTTAAAATTTTACATAGCCTCCTACTCCTTCTACCTCTGTAACTCAGCTTGCTCTCTGTAAAGTCTGGATCATGTAGGTCACGTAGTCTCAGAAACTGGAAATTCATAATACTCTGAGCTGGAGTTTATCTCACTCACCCTTGTCCTGCTCTTTGCAATCGCCCAGCCCCTGGAAACTCATAAACCCGCTTAATCATGCCTGTCTGTGTATATAAAGTCTGTAACCCCTTTGTTCAGGGCTCAGCGCTTGGAGAGTTAACTCCTCTGGGCCCACCAGTGTAATAAACCTGAGTTCTCCAACTCTCTGGGTGTGGTGCTTGGTTTCTCGAGGACTGGTTTCTGCAACACTCCACTTGTTCCTGAGGCCCAGCTGTACTTGTTCTTATCCATCGTTCGATTATGTGAAACAAATACCACAAATTCAAAGTCCTATTGCTTAATATGGAGTATACCTTGTTGCGATGATGAGGAGGGACCCAAATGGGAAGGGATTGTGAAAAATTATGGCATGTGCTTGGAAGCCTGGTGAATACCAGCATTTGCCATCATGTGCCCGCTTGGTGCACTTCCCACGTGGCTCAGTGGTAAAGAATATGCCCGCCAATGCAGGAGGTGCAAGAGACATGGGATTGATCCCTGGGTCAGGAAGATCCCCTAGAGAAGGATGGCAACCCACCATGGTTCGTCCCTGGAAAACCCCATGGACAGAGGAGCCTGGCAGGCACAGTCTATGGGGTTGCAAAGAGTCGGACACAACTGAACACGCACACCACCTTGGTAAACTGAGGATTGGCTTGACCCTTACTACGAATCCATGCTGGAATACATCAAAACATCAATATAAATCTGATATTCTTCAAGCCAAATGGCTCACTTTTTCTTCATATTCATGTCTCGTTACATCAGGGAGACCACGGATCGGGTGGGGCTGAGTCACTTCAGTCGCATCCGACTCTGTGTGATCCCATAGACCGCAGCTCACTAGGCTCCTCCGTCCCTGGGATTCTCCAGACAAGAACACTGGAGTGGGCTGCCATTTCCTTCTCCAGTGCATGAAAGTGAAAAGTGAGAGTGAAATTGCTCAGTGGTGCCCGACTCTTAGCGACCTCATGAACTGGAGCCTACCAGGCTGTTCCGTCCGTAGGATTTTCCAGGCAAGAGTACTGCAGTGGGGTGCCACTGCCTTCTCCTGGATCGGGTGGGGACAACTCTTTAAAAGTGTTGCCAAACGCCAAGTTCATGTGCGCAACGCAAGGTGAGGCCAGACAAATGAAAACATCAGACTGTGGAGCAAAGAAAAGTTTATTGCAAGGGCCAAGCAAGAAGGATGAGTGGCTTGAGTTCAAAAAACCTAAACTCTCTGATGGTTTTCAAGGAAGAGGTTTATAGGCAAAATTTGGGGTGAGGGGGCTTCCCTGGTTGTCCTGCCAATGCAGGGGACGTGAGTTTGATCCCTGGTGCAGGATGATCCCGCATGCCATGAAGCAACTAAGCCTGTGCAC
>SJYV01048007.1:0-33419 GCA_006410875.1 Neotragus pygmaeus | reverse complement strand
TATGATATTATACATGTTTCAATGCCATTCTCCCAAATCATCGCACCCTCTTCCTCTCCTGCAGAGTCTAAAAGACTGTTCTATACATCTGTGTCTCTTTTGCTGTCTCGCATACAAGATTATCATTACCATCTTTCTAAATTCCATATATATGCGTTATTATACTATATTGGTGTTTTTCTTTCTGGCTTACTTCACTTTGTATAATTGGCTCCAGTTTCATCCACCTCATTAGAACTGATTCAAATGTATTCTTTTTAATGGCTGAGTAATACTCCATTGTGTCTATATATGACACCTTTCTTATCCATTCATCTGCTGGTGGACATCTAGGTTACTTCCATGTCCCGGATTTTTTGTTCTAGTGAAAATTGTCAAGAGTGTTTTGGTAAGGATTGCTTTAGGTTTATGGACCTTTAAACAATGTTAACCTTTCTAGTCCATGAATATGGAATGCCTTTCCATTTATTTGTATCATCTTCAGTTTCCTTTATCAATGTCTTACGGTTTTCATAGTGTAGGTTTTTTTCCTTCTTGGTGTGTTTATTTCTAGGTATGTCATTCTTTTTGATGCAGTGGTCACTGGGATTGTTTTTTTTACTTACTCTTCTGCCATTTAATATGAATTAGCTGTTGGTTTGTTGTAAATGGACTTTGTTACGTTGAGATATGTTCCCTCAATGCCAACTTTGTTGAGGGTTTTTTCATGAATGGAAGTTGAATTTTGTCAGGTGTTCTGTGTGTACCTGTTGAGATGATTGTATGATTTTTATTTTTTGTCCTGTTACCGTGGTTCGTCCCATTGGTTGATTTGTAGATATTGAACCATCTTTACATCCCTGGAATGAATCCTACTTGACCATGATTTATGGTCATTTTTGTATATTGTTGAATTTGGTTTGCTAGTATTTAGGATTTTTGCATCTATATTCATGAAGGGTACTGGAATAATTTTCTTTGTCATAGTGTCTTTGTCTGGTTTTGATATCTGTTGTGGTGGACTTTAGCATGCACCTGGGAGTGTGACCTCCTCCTCCTCAGTTTTTCCAAATAATTTGAGAAGGCTAGGTATTAACTCTTGTTTATGTATTTGGTAGACTTCACCTGGGAAGCTGTCTGGTTCTGCACTTTTCTTTGTTGGGAGGTTTTTGATTACTGATTCAGTTTTAATACTAGTATCAGTCTATTCAAATTATGTTTCTTCTTGATTCAGTTTTGCAAGATTGTATGTCTCCGGGAATTTATCCATTTCTTCAGGTTGCTGAATTTGTCAGCATATAACTCTTCGTAGTATTCTCTTATGATTGTTTATGTTTCTGTTATATTGATTGTAATTTCTCTTTCACATATTTTGTTATTTGGGTCCTCTGTCTTTTCTTAATGAGCCTGTGTAAAGGCTTAATAATTTTATCTTTAAAAAGAAGAACTCCTTATTTCATTGTCGTTTCTTTTCTGGGTAGAGGGGTTCTCTAGTTTTTTGTTTTTTTGTTTTTTTGTCTCTGATCTTTACTTTTCCATCCTTCCACTTACTTTCAGTTTTGTTTGTTCTTTTTCTAATTCTTTTACATGATAGTTTAGCTTGTTTATTTGAGATTTTTTTCATGTTTTCTGAGGTGTATAGTCTCTGTTTGTTTTTGTTTTTCCCATTTTTCTTCTTGTATTTGATTTCTGGTTTTATACTGTTGAGATCAGAAAAGATGCTTGATATAATTTCTGTCCTTTTAAATTCGTTGGAACTTGCCTGATGACCTATTCTTGAGCGCATTCCATGTGAATTTGAATATGTATATATCTAAAATCTTGCTGATTTTAGATGGAATATTTTGTAACTGTTAAGTACAATTGGTCTAGTTTGTTATGTAATACCCGTTTCCCAGTGGGTTTTCTGTTTGGATCATGTATCCAGTGATGGTAAGTGGAGTGTTAAAATCCTACTGTTAACTGTATTCTTGTCAAGTTCTCCCGTTTATGTCCATTGTTAGTAGGTCTATTTTAAATACGTTTTTTTAATGCCAAGAAGAATAGAGGAAGAATTCCAAGTACAGTTGGCATAGTACTTCCCTTCAGAGTTAATAGGGTAATATATATTTCCTTAGTCTTTTTCTATAAATATATATTTTTTAAGTGGTGGTGAAAGTATATGTAGCATTTATGGTAAAAGCTTTTTTCCACAGAAAATAAAATTATAAAAATGATTTTAATTAATGTATCCTAGCATTCTGTTGAGTGGATTTACCATTATTTACTTAATTGGAACCTAAACTGAGAAACATTTGTTCGTAGTTTCTTGGAAATTGAAAATTTAAAAGCAGTTGAGCTACTTGTGTGTTTGAGTATTAGAATAATTTTTTTTCATATATTTTAGATTCAGGTAGACATGTATTCCCCTCTTAAATTGAAAATTAAAATAATACTCTATTTGACTAGTTTATGATAAGAGATATTGAAAAGATTTTTTTAAGACTTAAAATTCATTGCGATTTTATTTTGAAGTGTAATTCATTTATTGCATTCTAGGTATTTCTAGTGATTTTTCTTTTTTGAGAAGTTTGTAAGTTCTGTTATTTCTTGAGTTATAAACACTTAGTTTATGAATTTTCATGCATTGAAATAACTTTCTTTAGATATGCTCTAGAAATGAAATGAAACCGTTTAAAATTATTTCTAAAATTAGGTTTTATGTTCCATACAAGGAACTGAAAATGAAATTTTGGAAAAGGGATCCATTTTATATTTGGGAAATAGAAAAACAATGTTTTTATTTATCTCACTTGTATCTGGAGGATGATCAGCAAGCAAGATCCAAGCTTTGTTACCCCATGGGTTTCCCTCTCACTTGAATATACAAGTAGGGTGATGACATCAGAGATTATCAATCTCTCATCCTTGTCCCTGTTGATAATCTTCAGATAGTTTATTGTGAATAAAAAACAGACAGAAGAAGAGAACTGGCAGCTTCCCTTCTTTTATTTTCTCCACTTCTCTTCCTATGGTTCTGTGGTAGATGATGCTAATAACTTTCCAATATTGAGAGATTAGATGTTTATCTGTAAATGTTACAAAATTTAAAACTCCAAAAATTGGAATGCGATTCAGTTTTTAACATGGAAACATAGTTTCAGAAGTTAGAAAGACCAGACAGTATCATACTTAGGACTTATACTCAACATAGTAAATAAAAAGTATAATATTAACAATTAAAAGAATCATTTATGTGTAGCATAATTCTAAGACTAGTGATGTATATTTAGAATATACTGTTTAAAGTCATAGATTTTAGGTACTCACATACTTTCGGTGTTACTGTTTCTTCTAATTTTTAAAATTTTCCCTAGAGCTTTCTAACATTGTAAATTATAAGAACCATTTTGAAGTTTTAAGCTCATTTTTAATAGGAAAACCTTGAGAGAACATTAGTATGCATAAAAAGAATTAATTTCCTCTTAGTCTTGAATTTCCTGTGGGCAAAACACCCTAAATTAAAATTAGCATCTTGATAGTGAGGAATAAACCTTTTTAACAATATTAAATAATAAAAGTTTATTTGTCATTTTGTAAAAGTATGAAATACTCTAATCCCTAAATTAAAATTAGCATCTTGATAGTGAGGAATAAACCTTTTTAACAATATTAAATAATAAAAGTATATTTGTCATTTTTGTAAAAGTATGAAATACTTTTAAGTATTTGTAAGTACTTTGGCCACCTGATGCGAAGAACCCACTCACTGGAAAAGACCCTGGTGCTGGGAAAGATTGAAGGTGGGAGGAGAAAGGGACGACTGGGGATGAGATGGCTGGATGGCATCACCGAAGGTGATTGACATGAGTTTGAGCAAACTCTGGGAGTTGGTGATGGACAGGGAAGCCTGGCATGCTGCGGCCCATGGGGTTTCAGAGTCAGACACAACTGAGCAACTGAACTGAACTAAAGAAAATTTTGGTTTAAAATGAACTAATTTTAACCTGACATTTTTTAAGTGAGGTAAAATATCTCTTCATTATGGAAACTATATCACACAAGCACACCAGCAGTGAATATGGATTGATTGATCTGTGAGTTCCCTGTAAATTTTAGAAATCTCATCTAATGTTATTTAGATTCCTTAATTTAGTTGTCATAAAAGACTAACATAAATTTATCCTGTGTCCTTGGCATATATTTCCATGTCTTTTCTGTTTGTTTCTTTTTAATGCATGTGTATTGGTTTACTTAAGTAATTTTAGTTTCCAGCACTATTCCGAAATGAATTATAAGTACATAATGATAAAATATTATTTGGAAGTTTTCTCACAACTTAGATTTGGACAGTCATTTACAACCTATCTGGTGGTTAAATTTCTAACTCTTTCAACTGTCCTAAAGTTCTGAACCAATAAGTAAGTATGAAATGGCTTCTGGAAAAACACACACCCAGGGGAAAGTACACAGATTTATGAAATGCCTTCTTTATTAGTCACTGTGCTAAATACTTTACTTTCAGTTTTATTTTTCACAGTAACTCGTGTTCCTTACATTGTCAAGGAAGCAAATGCCCATAGATTAACATAAAGATAGGATTCTTTTTTTTTTTCTTTTTTAAAGAATCTCTTGTTTAGGGCTTTATAGTTTCACAGCAACATTAAAAGGAAGGAACTGCGGTTTCCCACAGCCCCTAACCCTATGCATACATGGCCCCCTACGTTGTCAGTACCGCTCACCAGAATGGCCTTCTTGCTACGCTGGTGAACCTACGTTAACACAACAGAATCACTCAAAATCCAGTGTGCCTTTGGAGCCACTCATAGTGTTTACCATTCTGTAGATTTGGACACATGTATTAATAACATACACATGTAAATGTATTTATATTAATAATATAATGATATTCCATCATTAGAATATCATAGAGCATACTTTCAGTACCTTAAAAATTCACTTTCCTCCATCTATTCAGCCTTCCCTTGCCCCCAGCCCTGGTGATCACTCACCTGTTTAAAACTGTGGATAGTTTTATCTTTTTCCAGAATGTCATGTAGTTGGAATCTTGTGGTCTGTAGCCTTTTCAGATTGGCTTCTCTTTATTACTAATGTACAATTAAGGTTCCTCATGTGTTTTCATGATTTGATAGCTCATTTCTTTATAGTGCTGAATTCTGTACCATTGTCTGCATGTACCACAGTTGATTTATTCACTTACTTACTTAAGGGCATCTTATTTGCTCCCGAATTTTGGTAGTTATGAATAGAGCTGCCGTAGACATCCAAGTGGGCTCCCCTGGTTGCTCAACAGTAATGAATCCACCTGCAAGTACAGGAGAAACAGGTTCCATTCCTGGGTCAGGAAAATCCCCTGGAGAAGGAAATAGCAACCCACTGTAGTATTGTTGCCTGGAAAATCACATGGACAGAGGAGCCTGGCAGGCTACAGTCCATGGGGTTGCAAAAAGAGCTGGACATGATTGAGCGATTTAACAACTACAGAAAATAGCCGTTTGCAGCATTTTGTTTGGCTGTAGGTTTTCAACCCCTTTGAGTAGGTATCATGATTACTGGATTTCGTGCCCCCTGGTGGATGAGATTGGTCCAGGACTTGTGCCCACTTCCTGGTAAGAGGGGCTGGTGCCTGAGCCCTCAGAATGGAGCTGGGTCTTGTCCCTCTGGTTGCCAAGGCCCTGTCAAGGGGTGTATGTGGAGGGAGTTGTGGGCTCAGGATGACTTTAGGCCACCTGTCAGCTGTTGGGTAGGCTGTGCTCCCACCATGTTGATTTTTTGCCCTGAGGCATCCCACCACTGGCGCCTACAGGTGAGACAAGGTTCCAGTGCCAAAATGGTGACTTCCAGGAGAGCTCTCCCCGATGAGCGTACCCTGGGGCCTCTGGCACTACGTCCTTGTCCCCAAGTGAGCGTCAGCCGACCCCCGCTTCCTCAGGAGACCTTTCAAGACCTGTAGGTAGGTCCGGCCCAGGGTCCTGTGGAGTCACTACCTCACCCTAGATCCTAGTGCACCTTAGTCCTTGCATAAGTCCTTCCCACAGGGGGTGCCTGACATGGGGTTCAGAACTTTCTCTTCTGTAGGAGAACTTCATGATATAATTATTTTGCAGTTTGCAAGTTCTGATTTGATTATATTATGAATTTGCCCCTTCAACCATCTTATTGTGGCTTTTTCTTTGTCTTTGGAACTACAGTATCTTTTTTAGTAGGTTCCAGATGAGGTGAGCTCAAGTCTTTTCTATTCCACCATCTTGTTTTCATCTCATAATTATTACTTCTTAAAATAATACTTGTTTACAAATTTCTAACCTTTTGTAAATGGTATGTTATATTTATCTCTTTTTTAAATTGAATATACAATTGATTTAAGTTTAGGCAGCCTCAGTTTGAGGCATAAGTTAATTCTTTTTCTCAGTTGCATCAACTTTAAGACTTATTTCTTCACACCACACTAAAATGCTTCCAACTTAACGTTTTTACCTATGTTCAGGAAATATAGACAATAAGGTATTCAAAATTTATGAAAGCAAACACTGCTAAATAACCAGCTATGCCAGAGTTGCTAAAATTGAGCTCTTCACTGACATTATCTTAACATTAGAGACCAAAATATTCATTTTGAGCACTACCTATTTTCAGTGGTTGTAAAGTCAAATGTATGAAAGCTGAATACTGTCTAAGAAAAATTGTAGCTACTTGAAAATTTTTTGAACTGTGGTGTTGGAGAACACTCTTGAGAGTCCCTTGGACTGCAAGGAGATCCAACCAGTCCATTCTGAAGGAGATCAACCCTGGGATTTCTTTGGAAGGAATGATGCTGAAGCTGAGACGCCAGTACTTTGGCCACCTCATGCGAAGAGTTCACTGGAAAAGACTCTGATGCTGGGAGGGATTGGGGGCAGGAGGAGAAGGGGACTACCAAGGATGAGATGGCTGGATGGCATCATGGACTCGATGGATGCGAGTCTGAGTGAACTCCGAGAGATGGTGATGAACAGGGAGGCCTGGCGTGCTACAATTCATGGGGTCACAAAGAGTCGGACACGACTGAGCAACTGAACTGAACTGAACTTGAAAATTTTACTGGTGGGCAGTTTAGAACTTAAAATTCTCTGATCATTGCAGATCATTATGTTTTAATAGGAAATAGAATAATTCTAAGAGTGATGCTGCATGCAGTGGTCAGATCCCACGTTTGAACAGCTTTCCACCCGTGGACCTCATGCTGGCTATTTTCAGTGTTCATCTGCCAGTTTGGCAAAAAGAGGCACTCAGTTGCTGGCCTTTGCAGCTGTTTTCACCTCTTTACTAACTGCAGCATCCTTTTCCATACAGTGAAAGCTGTATAGATATAAATGGTGTCCAGCAGCAGCCAGAATTTGCTGGTTTATCTCTTTCCTTGGTTGCTCAGAAACCGCAGGCAGCCGAACTGCTGCAGCGAGTTTTCTAGAACTGTCAGCATAATACTTTCATGTTTGTCTGGACATTTTATTTCTGGAATACATCTTACAGGAAAGTTGCTGCCTTGGTTAAGAGGTTTTTCTCAGCTCAGATCGTTTTGATAGTATTCTCTAATACCCTCAAGTTTTGCCGTAGACTGCAAATGTTTGTGAACTTCTTGCAGGAAGCTACCAAGATTAAAGCCACACTTGACTTCAATTTAATATGTAATTAGGCAAGCTAATTCCCAAATCACTTAACTATATTGCATTTGTAGCAACATTTTGGAGTAACACCTCCTCAGTTCAGTTCGTTTCAGTTGCTTATTCATATCCGACTCTTTGCTACCCCATGAACTGCAGCACACCAGGCCTCCCTGTCCATCACCAACTACCAGAGTCCCCCCAAACCCATGTCCATCTAGTTGATGATGCCGTCCAACCATCTCACCCTCTGTCGTCCCCTTCTCCTCCTGCCCCCAATCCCTCCCAGAATCAGGGTGTTTTCCAAAAGACCTCCTGCTTCCTGCCTTACATATGTTTTTGTGTGTGTTTTCCATGTACCTCCAGTGTGAGATTCTGTCTCCTGCTCTGGCTTTGTACTAAATTTTGTATGCCTTTCACTTAGTATTTATAAGTGCAGTTATATTGGAGAGACCTTTGTTAATACTGGCAGTGACCTAGAAAATCAGTGAAAGAGGAGTTAACTTTGATTCAGAAGACTGTTGAAAAAAATACATAGTTTTTATCTTGTCAAAGGTCAGACCCCTAATAAATGATGAAGTTTAGACTACCAGGTACATATCAGTTCTGATATAAAACTTAAGAGTAGGTGACATTTTTCTTAAGGTTTCACTGTCTTTTGAAAAGAATTTGAGTATTGAGTTCTTTAAAGGCAGCAACTCTTAACCAATGGCTTGCAGATAGGAGAAGGAGATAAAATTTAGTGAGTACCTACTATGCACCGTATTACATACTTAACCTAGGTAATCTTGACAATTCTGCAGGGTAGGTGGCCTTATCCCTTTTTTACATAAGAAAAAATTAAGGTACAGAGAGGTTAAATGATTTGTGTTATTAATACCAAGAAGTAGATGCGGGATTCCAAACCAGCTATTTTCCTTCCACTACGTCAAGAGTTGGCTGGCAACCTACAGCTCATGGACCGCATCTTGGATCTTACTTTTGTAAATGAAATTTATAGAACACAACCACAGCTATTCTACGATTAGATACTGCCTGTGGCTTTCAAGCTATAACAGCCGAGTTGAGTACTTATGACAGAGATCATATGACTCAGGGAGCCATATGACTCACAAGTAGATATTTTACTATCTGGTCTTTTATGGGAAAAGTTTGCTGATACCTGCACTAAACCTTACTTTGTTTAGAGGTACTGTAAACTGACTGTACATTCTGTAGTATAAATTTCAGTCTTACTGAAGCATTGGAGTTGGACAAGAGCAATAAGATAATGATGAAGACAAGCAACAACCCATGAATGTTCCAAAGCTTTCTTATTTGGAAAGATAGGCTGGTATGATGTAAATATAGTCCTTTCTGCTTCTGTGATTCAATGCATGTCTCCCAGTTTCCTCATTCATAGGTTAATAAACTGCCTCAAAAACTCATTAAATTAATGAACTACTCCCAGAAATCCTTTATAGAAGATGAAGTTCTTCAGAAATAAATATCTGTCTCCTAATATGTTACCTTTCACTACAAAAGTAAACTGTTTTTAAAGTCATTATTATGGGCTGAAGGTTGGCCTCAACAAAATAATTGGCTCCTACTCTTAATTTAACTGATACTAAAGATAACCTTTAGAAATAAGATGTCAAACTGGAAGAGTCTATTGAGGAATCTTACACTCCCTTGTAAGGTTACTTACTGTAGCAGCTGGTTCTATGCACCTCCACTCCCCTAACATATGACCCTTGAGCTTAACCCTCTTACTATAATTTTTTAAATTTGAGCCATAGTATATTGTAAACAAAAATCTCTGAGTACAAGCATTAATTAATACAATTGGAGGTATAGTTTAAATGTCACATATACTATTGAAGTGTTACCTTATATCCACACACACAAAAAAGAATCAGAAAGACATATTTCTTCCTTATTAAAAACAAACATTATAGAAAGTGAAAGTGAAATCACTCAGTCATGTCTGACTCTTTGCAACCCCATGGACTGTAGCCCACCAGGCTCCTCCATCCATGGGATTCTCCAGGCAAGAATACTGGAGTGGGTTGCCATTTCCTTCTCCCGGGGGGTCTTCCCAACCCAGCGATCGAACCTGGGTCTCCTGCGTTGGAGGCAAACTCTTTAACCTCTGAGCCACCAAATGAAGAAAAAAAAAATTATAAAGCCCTTCACAATTAAAAGATAATCAGGAAATTAGGGAAAGACATATTTCCTACTCTTTGGGTGATTTTCACTTTCACTTTCATCCATTCTTTACCAGTTAAAGGATGCATTTCTTAGTCTGGCCACAACCTATTTTCAGTTTTACCTTCTATTAGCACAACACTAGAGGTATACACCAATTGAATAAACCTTTTGTTTCATACCTTCCTTTGCATGGGCTGTTTCCTTTATGACTGATTCTGATAATGGCTGAAGACTAGATTCAGAAACATTTATTGGAATGGAACAAAACTAGCATTTATTAAGCATACTAGCCAAGGTCTGTGGTAGGTACTTAAAGAATTAGCTCTCATAATCCTGACTATTGTCCTTAAGAAATGGTTGTTTCCTTTTATTGTATAGATGTAACCTGAGGCTTTAGAAGGGTAGTTACAGTTACATAGCTAGTGTAGGTAAATATGAGATTTCATACTCCCAATTAAGTGATTGTTTTCTTGTCTTTCCCCTACCCACCTCACATTGCTTCAGTAGTAAATACCTGTGATCTTTATTATAACCTCTTTCCAAATACAGTAGGCATAAACAGTTCATGTTTTCAGCCTTGTTTTGAGTTATTTACAGTAGAAGAAAATAAATGTAATGGTATTATGGTAGAATAATCACGATTTCATTATTCTGAGTGTAATTAGTTGTAGTTAATTTTATTCATTTGCTGTGAGTTGTATAGCCCTCTCTGTTTACATTTGAAAAATCTTTTCTTTGAGGTCCTTCTAAGTACTGAACAATTTCATTTTACTTTATTGTAATTTAACATATTCTAGAGTTCTTATATGAGCAAAATGTCCTATATTTTTTATTATCCTAGAAATTGGCTGAATCAGATTTATACATAATTTATACAAGAATTTAAGTGTATTCAACCATAAATTTTAATCAAACTCATTTCCTGCCTCTCTGAAGGAGAAAATTGAAAAGACCATGTATATATGTAACTTTATAGTATAAAGTACAGCCTGTGAAACCATCACTTTCTGTATGGGAAAATATTGCAGTTTAAGAAGTTTGTTTGGGCAGTATTAAACATTAAAGAATTTTTTTGGCTATTAAGATAAATTTGGTAAACATAATGTGCTTCCTAGATTTTATTAGTATTCTTAATTGTGGTATTTTTTCCTTAGGATACTGATTCATAATTATTGTTTTTACAATCTAATATTTTTTCCTCCATTAGAATGTGAAACATGTTGCAGAAGCATTTAAGAAGTGGCTGAAGGGTGAAGGAAAAAAGTGCCATTGCCTATCAGAAAAAAGCAAAACAAAACATGGGAAGTTCAACCACCAAATTTCGAAAAGCACTCATCAATGGTGATGAAAACCTGGCCTGCCAAATATATGAAAGCAACCCTCAGCTAAAAGAATCCCTTGATCCAAATACATCTTATGGGGAGCCCTACCAGCACAATACTCCATTACACTATGCTGCTAGACATGGAATGAATAGAATATTAGGGTAAGTATCATTGGGAACCAGTTGTTAACAGCTTGGAGAAAGGGAAAAAAAACCACTCTGGTCTTTGAGAATACATGCATACATATGTGCATGTTGTGGTATTATAGTGAACTAAACTTTGTAAAACTGAATATGCCTAAATTATTAAGTATGATTTTTTATTATGTGTTTCATTTGTGAGGTGAGTTCACATATTCTTTTTACTGTAAATACATTTTGATCCTCAGTATGTTTCATAGTATGAATTCCTTATAACAGTAGTGTTTTAATTTACAATGTTTCAGTTCTAGAAAAGTACTTGTCATCTGTCAAAAAATTGCAGGGAATGGTGTCCAAGGCAATTAAGGTGAAAAACTGATGTGTTTGCCTTACCTAGTCTTGATCAGATTTGAGTTTTCTTCTTTTAAAAGGTTCAGTTACTTTAAAAGACTTTTCTAAAAAGTAAAACATTTTCTTGAAACTGAAAATATCAATACTAAGAAATTAAAAAAAAAAATCTCTTTAGGAAGAAAGCCTTAGTGATAGTAGTATGTGAATTCTTCTTAATTATATGGGAATTAAATTTGATATTTGCTAACTTATAAGATGAAAGAAGCAAAGGATAGAAAAGCAGTTCCAAAATAAATGTAGTGTTTTTAGTAGTAGATTGTGCAGCTGTGGAAGTCTGGTGGTAGAAGAGAAAGAGGCACTTCTTTGCTTATGCAGTGTGATATAATTCTTAAATCGGCATTCTGAGTACTTTAACTTGACAAAAAGCTTTTCCATCCTTTTTCTGTTTCTTTTTATACACATTTGTGGTTCAAATTACACTGCTCTTTCTAGTGTCCCTGCATCATGCCAGGGGTGTTCCGTCTGCCACATTCATAGTGCTGTTTCCCGGGGGTATCACTCCTCTTGGCCTTCTCTTTCTTACCTAAATTTCAGCCTGTCTTCAACGTCCTGGGCTTCCCGGGTGGCTCAGTGTTAAAAATCTGCCTGCTAATGTAGGAGATGGTGTTAGGTCCCTGGGTCAGGAAGATCCCCTGGAGAAGGAAATGGCAACCCACTCCAGTATTCTTGACTGGAGAATCCCATGGACAGAGAAGTCTGGCAGGCTACCGTGACTTAACAGCAAGGTCCTAGGCATTCTTTTTCTAGGCACTATCCTGTCACAACCTGTAAGGAACTTCAATCCAAAAGGAACTTCAGTCTTCTTTTGGACTTCTATGGTTCTTTTTTGTTTGTATTTCTTGTGTGGTATACACTATCCCATTTGTTTTGTAATTTTGTAAACCTACTCTTTGCCTGCCGAAATTACAGCTTTTTAAAAGGACTTTCTTTGTACTTCTAGCATCTAGCATAGTATATTACACAAAGTAAATAGAACCTTTCTAAAAGTCATTGCACAGATATTATCTTTATGATCAGGATTTGTAAATGAGAAAAATTCCATGAATAACTTAGTTTATTCAGGCCTATGATTATCAAGTAGGTATTTTTGTAACCTCTGAAAAATAAAATAGGTATTTCTTGATTTAAAAAGAGATATTTCTATTACCTCTCCATTTTTAATTTATCTCTTACTTTCATTTCTCTAAAAACACCCACTTAGAAGCCACTGCCACCTAATCTTGTTTGAAATTTTACATTTTTTTCTTTCAAAAATGGATGTTCCCTATGTTAATTACACTGACATATTGTATTAATAAAATAATGGCAAACCTGTTGAGGGCTTACTGTTTTCTAGGCACTACTAACTGCTCTATTTGCCTCGTCTCAGTTAATTCTCATTATAGCTCTATAAGGTCGTCTATCATCTGCATTTCAGAAGTGAGAAAACTGAAGCTCAGAAAGATTAAACAACTTATCAGAACTCTGCAGCTTATAAATGGCAAAGCTAACTGCCCATGTAGGCAGATGACTATAGGCTTTCAAAACTGTGATAGCCTTTTATCTCTATCATCAGATAAGCCTGTATGTCAGGAGTGCCTAAAACACTTATTGTGCTAAGTCGTTTCAGTTGGGTCCGACTCTGTGCGACCCCATGGACTGTAGCCCACCAGGCTCCTCTGTCCACGAGATTATCCAGGCAAAAATACTGGAGTGGGTTGCCGTGCCCTTCTCCAGGAGATCTTCCTGACTCAGGGTTTGAACCCACATCTCTTTCATCTCCTGCATTTGCGGGTGGGTTCTTTACCACTAGCACCCCCTGGAATCCTAAAATACTTATTAGCAAGACAAATTAGTTACTCTGGATTTCAGTTTCTTTGTCTGTAAAATATTAAGCTAGTATAATTAAATGAATGTTGTTTCATGATGCCTAGTGTATAGTTTTATTATTTCTCAAATTTGTAACCCTAAATATCTTCAAATTATCCTTGACTTACTCATCTCCTTTACCTAACCTGTTACTAATGCAAAGTTCACTCCGTCTTATCTGTTGGGTTCATGTCTTTCCATTCCTGTTGCCTAAAACTTTGTTTACTCTTATTAACCCCTTCTTCCAATACTGAAAGTACTTGACTCCTAAATGTTCCTTTTGCAAGTCTTTTCCTCTTCAATTCTCATGTTCAGGTTAATCTTGCTAAAAGTTTATTCTTTTCAGTGTTCTGTCATAAGAAAACTGTAGTGGTACACTATTGTTTACCTCATTTTACTTGGCTTCTAAAGTCTTATTTTTTCTCTGCCCTCATTCTGCCGAGTGAGCCTAATCTCTTATTGTTCTCCAACATGATCATATCAGTCAGATTGGTTGCCTTCCCTCTTGCTTTTCCCACTTTTAAAAATGCCACCTCCTTAGCTTTATTGTTAATCCCTGATTCTGAAATGTCTTGTTTCTTCTCTAATTCCCTGTGCTTTAAGTCCTCACTTGATTTCTGCCTTTTTATGAATTCATTACCAACTGTTCTGACCCGCAGTATTCTTTGTTCTCAGAAGTTCCTATAACTTAGATTTTAAATCATCCAGTTGTTATTAGACATCTCTGACTAGATTGTAAATATTACAAATACACTGCTAAACAGTAATGCTCTAAGTAGATTAACTCCTGATTACTTAGTCTGTCCAGTCTTTGTTTTTGATTTGAACATTTTCAGTGAGATTATGAAACTGTTGCTTTAGGTTCTGAATATTGAACACTAACAATAACATTTAATATCAGGTCTTGTTATGTGATTAATTAAAACTTTCTTAGAATACCACAGTAAAATGTTTTTGAATGTTATTACTAAGGTAATACATCTGTTTTAACATAAAAGAACTCAACTAGGAAAATACTTTTTAATCATTTATAGTATAATTTAAAATATACTTTATAAAATTTGGAAAATTTTAAGAAATGTATCTAATCCATTGAGTCTTTTTTTTTTTTAGTTTTATTCAAGTGTAGTTGATTTGCAATGCTGTATAAATTTCTGTACAATAAAGTGATTCAGCTATACATATATTCTTTTTCATATGTTTTCCATTGTAGTTTATCACAGGATGTTGAATATAGTTTCCTATTCTGTACAGTAGGACCTTGTTGTTTACCCATTCTCTATATATCAGTTTGCATCTGCTAGTCTCAGACTCTCACTCCTGCCCTCTCCCACCCGCTTCCCTTGGTAACCACCAGTCTGTTCTCTGTGTCCTTGATTTTGTTTCTGTTTTCATATTTAGGTTTAATTGTGTCACATTTTAGATCCCACATATAAGTAATATCATATGGTGTTTGTCTTTGTCTTTCTGACTTGCTTCACTTGTTATGGTGGTCTCTGTGTCCATCCATGTTGCTACAGGAGCTTTGTTTCATTCTTTTTTATGGCTGGGTAGTAAATATTTCACTGTATATATGCATCGCATCTTTTTTATTTGTTCATCTGTCGGCAGACATTTAGGTTGTTTTCATGTCTAATCTAATGAGTCTTAAAGTGTGTTCTGAGGACTTGTAGATCCTGAGATACTTTCAAGGAGGTAAAGTAGATCAAAACTATTTTTAGTATTTAAATCAATACTAATTTTAAGATGTTAAGATGTTATTTGCCTTTTTCACTATGTTGACATTTGTGGTGATAATGCAGAAAATGGAGGATAAAACTGCCAATGCCTTTGGGTGAATCCAGGCAGTGGCACCGAACCGTACTAGTAATTACTGTTTTCCTCACTGCCGGCCACTTGCTGTTTAAAAAAAAAAAGCCAATTTGACTTAAAATTTCCTCGATGAAGCAATAGAATTACTAATGTTAATTAATCTCCGTCCTTGAGTACACATCTTTTTATTAGTCTGTGAATGAGAAGAGTGCACAAAGTACTTCTGCTCTTGTATGCTGATAGCTTTGAGGAAAAACACTTGTACTGTTGTTTGAGGTGTGAGTTGAAATGTTGATGCTCATTTTTTCATGAAAACATTTTAAACTAATAACAACAATAAAAGATGATTGACCTTGCCAGTGAGAACTGGAATTTTGAAAATTTATATTTACTGCCTTAAGCTTGACAGCTTCCCAGTACGTAGGGACTTTCCAAATAAGATTGGCAGTGATATAAATTAACATGAGTTTTTAAAATACTCTGTAATGAAATGTGACAAAATCTAGAAGATCTGTATAACTTAGTGAATTAGTATTTTTCAGAAGATAAGTATATGATTTTTTGCAGTTATGCATGGGTAAAAGATTTATTCAAAATATAAAGTAAACCAGTAGATTTTAAACATTGCAAAAATTCATTGATAAGATTTCAAATTTTATACTGCAGGTAACCTAAGAAATGACCACTTGTTGAGTTTTTGGTATCAAATATGAATATTCACACTTATCTGAAAAGGCTATTTTAAAACATTTCTCTCTTTTCTAATTATATAAGGCTGGATTTTCTTCATATGCTTCAACCCAAACGAAACATGTCATAACTGATTTAATACCATGAGAATCTTCTAATAGGCAAATGTTAAGAAAGATTTGTAAACTTGTAAAACAATGCCATTTTGTTCACTTAATTAAAAAAAAATAGTTATTTTTCATTTTAAGATATTGTGAATGTCAAATACGTAATGAGTTTATTTTTAATGGATAAATTTATTTTAATTTTTAATATGATGAATATCTCTCATATAAACAAAGGCTCTTAGAGATCATTTTTAAAATTTTTTATTGGAGTATAGTTGATTTACAATGTTGTGTTAGTTTCTGCTTTACAGCAGAGTGAATCAGTTATTCGTATACATGTATCGAGTCTTTCTTAGATTCTTTTCCTATAAAGGTCATTACAGAGTCTGCAGTAGAGTTCTCTGTGTTATAAAATCAGTCCTTATTATAATTATCTATTTTACATATAGTAGTGTGTAAAATACTACACACTAAAATGCTACATAGAGGTGTGTAAAATAATACGGAGAAGGCAGTGGCAACCCACTCCAGTACTCTTGCCTGGAAAACCCCATGGACCGAGGAGCCTGGTAGGCTGCAGTCCATGGGGTTGCGAAGAGTCAGACACGACTGAGCAACTTCACTTTGACTTTTCATTTTCATGCATTGGAGAAGGAAGAGGCAACCCTCTCCAGTGTTCTTGCCTGGAGAATCCCAGGGACGGAGGAGCCTGCTGGGCTGCCGTCTATGGGGTCGCACAGAGTCAGACATGACTGAAACAACTTAGCAGCAGCAGTGTGTATATGTCAATCCCAGTTTCCCAATACGAATCTTCAGTAATTTTTAAATTTGTAAAAGTTATAAAAGTCTACTACCAGAAAGTTTTAAAATTGCTGATTTGATCAATATAATTGGTTTCTCTTCGAAGAGATGCATTTGTCTCCACCTTCTGCTTATCATTCTATTGACGAGTGTTTAAAGACCTGAAAAAGAGGTGGCTATATATTGTCTCTTAAAATTACTGTTTTATGATTTGGCCATATACTTTATGCTTATAGTTTTACTTTATAGTTTCAATTTCAGTCTAAAATGTTTGTTTTTTCTTTTTTCTTAATTGCTTGGAGATCAGTGATTGATAATTTCTTTAATAAAGCCTTTAACATCCTGTCCTAGAGTCAGAAATTACTTTATTGCTCTCCTTTCCTAAGATTAAACAACTCTAATTTCTTTAATCTGTGTATCTTTTTTCAAAATTTATTTAGTGCAGAGAAAAATCACAAATCATATTATTATTTTAATTGTTTAGTCGATTTTGTAATTAAATAACTTTTAACACTATGTCACTTAACACTTAAAAAGCAAGAGAGTTCCAGAAAAACATCTATTTCTGCTTTCTTGACTATGCCAAAGCCTTTGACTGTGTGGATCATCACAAACTGTGGAAAATTCTGAAGGAGATGGGAATACAAGACAACCTGACCTGCCTCTTGAGAAATCTGTATGCAGGTCAGGAAGCAACAGTTAGAACTGGACATGGGACAACAGACTGGTTCCAAATAGGGAAAGGAGTACAACAAAGATGTATATTGTCACCCTGCTTATTTAACTTAAATGCAGAATACATCATGAGAAACGCTGGGCTAGAGGAAGCACAAGCTGGAATCAGGATTGTAGAGAGAAATACCAATAACCTCAGATATGCAGATAACACCACCCTTATGGCAGAAAGTGAAGAAGAACTAAAGAGCCTGTTGATGAAAGTGAAAGAGAAGAGTGAAAAAGGTGGTTTAAAGTTCAACATTCAGAAAATTAAGATCATGGCATCTGGTCCCATCACTTCATGGCAAATAGATGGGGAAATAGTGGAAACAGTGGCTGACTTTATTTTGGGGGACTCCAAAATCACTGCAGATGGTGACTGCAGCCATGAAATTCAAAGACGCTTTCTCCTTGGAAGGAAAGTTTTGACCAACCTGCTACTGCAGGTGCTAAGTCGCTTCAGTCCTGTCTTGACTCCATGCAACCCAATAGACGGCAGCCCACCAGGATCCCCCGTCCCTGGAATTCTCCAGGCAAGAACAGTGGAGTGGGTTGCCATCTCCCTCTCCAACGCATGAAAGTGAAAAGTCAAAGTGAAGTCGCTCAGTCGTGTCCAACCTTCAGCGACCCCATGGACCGCAGCCTACCAGGCTCCTCCGTCCATGGGATTTTCCAGGCAAGAGTCCTGGAGTGGGTTGCCATTGCCTTCTCCATGACCAATCTAGACAGCATATTAAAAAGAGAGACATTACTTTGCCAACAAAGGTACGTCTAGTCAAGGCTATGGTTTTTCCAGTAGTTGTGTATGAATGTGAGAGTTGGACTGAAAAATAAGAAAGCTGAGCACTGAAGAATTGATGCTTTTGAACTGTGGTGTTGGAGAACACTCTTGAGAGTCCCTTGGACTGCAAGGAGATCCAACCAATCCATCCTAAAGCAGATCAATCCTGGGTGTTCATTGGAAGGACCGATGCTGAAGCTGAAACTCCAATACTTTGGCCACCTGATAAAAAGAGCTGACTCATTGGAAAACACCCTGGTACTGGGATGATTGAAGGCGGGAGGAGAAGGGGACGACAGAAGATGAGATAGTTGGATGGCATCACAAACTCAATGGACATGAGTTTGAGTAAACTCTGGGAGTTGGTGATGGATAGGGAGGCCTGGCGTGCTGCAGTCATGGGGTTGCAAAGAGTCCGACACGACTGAGCAACAACTGAACTAATACGATGTCATGAATTCAGTAGAATAAGGATAAATAGCACACATCAGCGTTAAGTGAAATACCAGCTCTGTTTTAACTGTTTATGTTTTAGGTAGCTTCAAATGTTTCACTGTGTTTAGCTTTTCTAAACTTGTAACAAACTGATGGCCATTATTTTCTCATGCTGCTTCATGTAACCTGGCATACCTGTTTGCTAGCTTCAGTATAGACTCTGACTAAGCTTGGCTAGATTCCTAACATATGACATATATGGGTGGACAAGGAAGTATACCTAGCCAAGGACAATATACTTTAGTAGCCATAAAGTAAATTGCAATAAGGCCTTGATTTAATCCCCATTTCCTTTAGCTTTGTGGTACCTGCAACAACAGGCACAACTTTCCCCTCTTCTTAGACTTAATAATATGGTAAAAGAAGGGCAGTTTACAGTTTAAGAGCTAGTTTGCATCTGTATCTCTCTGAACCTAAATGCTATGTGTTTACATCATACCATACCACAGTGCTTCTTTCCTGGGAAACTGAATCCATATTCATAAATAGTTACTATTTGATGTAGCAAAAGCACTGTTTAGACTTGGGAGTCCACATGTTCTAGTTTGGATAGGCATGTATAAAATGGGAAATTAAAGTGCTTGTTCCTTAGATTTTATGGGATAATTTCCTGTGCTTCCTAGAATATGAAAGGGGCCTGTCTTTTGGTATGAATAAAATATAAAATTTTTATTAGAGGATGTGTTTGTCAGAGCATATGTTAATATCAAGCTTTGAGAATTAAAATAGAGTTTCCAGTTTTGGGGGGGTTTTTTTGATTCTTGTATTTCAGGAGTTATTAAATTCGTACTAACGAACTGAAATTCAGTTTTCTCCTAAGCTTCCTTGCTGTGCACACACTGTAAGGGCAGGTACTTAATCTGTTTTCTTAACAATATGCCTAACCTGTATAATACAATTACAGGTACTCAAAAATAATGTTGCATGAAAGGTAAGATGTAAAGGGAACTGAAAGTATATCTTAGTAACTACTGGAATAATAGTGTTATAACAAGAAATTGAGGATGTAACAGAGAAGACGGTTATTTTGAGGGGAGCTCAACTGAATATGAGATAATGATGGAATGTGCAAGAAAAATGGACCTTAGACTCTTTGTGACCCCCATGGACTCTACAGACCATGTAATTCTCCAGGCCAGAGTATTGGAGTGAGTAGCCTTTCCCTTCTCCAGGGAATCTTCCCAATACAGGGATAAAACCCAGGTCTCCTACATTGCAGGCAGATTCTTTTACCAGCTGAGCCACTATGGAAACCCATAAAAATTTAGAATATGGCCTCAAGGTCAGGGTAGTAGTCAGGGTGATAGAGCATTAAGAATTATCACTGAAATAATAGTAGAAGCCCTTTGACAAAAACCATGATTCTGCTGCCACTGTCTGTCATTTGGGTTCCAATAAAAGTTTACAGTTTACAAAATGTATGCATAGAAACCACTGAAAGATAAGTGACTTTTAAGAGTGGATGTGCTCTCTGGAAGGAAGGAAGATGTCCAGAGAAGAAAATAGACCCAGAAAGTGAGTTTGCTTCCATTAAGGAGATAGGAGAGACATCATCACAGGTAAAAGAGAGGTTGTTCTGAAAAAAATGAAGAGACCTGTTAAAAAGATGGGTAGTTATGGAAACTGAGGTAATAAAGAGATCAGGATATAAATGAATTATTAGCAGTTTAAGGTTAAAACAAGAATTGAGGATAAGAACTTAACTCTTAGGAAATTCCTGATGATGTGAACTAATGTGGTTTTAGTACAGTGATCAGAATAGGGTCATATTGAAGTGGAGAGGAAATGTAGATTTATAGATTGCACATATAAATTGACTGACAGTGAACACTGAAAGAATCTAGACAAACAGATGACTTTCGATGGGTTATTAAGGTCAAATGAAAGGAATTTTTTTTCCAAGTTAATGTTTTCCTTACCCTACCTTCCTACCAGTTATCTCCTATCCTGGTCCAAGATATACATACTTGTATACATACTTGTAAGTATGTACAAGATGTACATACTTACATCCTTGTATGTAAGCAGTAAAATACACTTCATAAGTACTGGCATAGTTATAAGAGGGGCCTATCTAAAACTTACATGTCAATTACAAATTTGTAATTCTGTTTATTCATTCATGTAAGTTAAAGAAGACTCTACTTTTGAATTTAAGTGTATAATATAAAAGTAGTAATGTAAATCAATAAAATTAGAATATCCAACTTGACAGTTTTAGTACAAAATGTTTATGCAGATACAGTACTATATCTAATAAATTTGAGAATCTTTCCTGAATAAATATATGTAATTAAGCTCTTTTAATATTTTAAATTCAGAATAACAAGCTTGCTTTGGTTTGATTAATCAGAGTCTGGCATATTGGGTATAAGAATGTTTGCAAAATTATCCCATTATCTCATCCCTCCATTGGAGAGGATGTAGGATTGTTTAATGAAAGAGTTGGTCTCCATATCAGCTGACATCCTTCCAACTTGTATTAAATTCCATGGTGATGAGAACTTGAGGTCTCCTGAACAAGCTAAAAGAGAAAATATGTGATATATTGGAAATAGGGATAGGAAAAGCTAAATCTATGTTGTACAGAGTCATATGGAATCTGAATTAATTTTAATAATTTACTTCTAAATTAAATTTTTAAGAAAATGAAATCTTTTTTATTGTTAATAATGGCTCTTGGAAGAGATTTTAATCTTGAACACATTTTTAGAGTAGTGTTTAAAAGTTAGGTTATTCACTGTAATTCAGCCATTATAAATACAGGGAAATATCACTGAAAATTTTATCATCACCTGTTGATTTAGGAAAAATATATTTTTCCTTTTTTCTTAAATTGTGAAGCAACATAATGGTTATATAAATAAACTATTCACATTCCTCCCTCCCTTAAACAACTGTTAGAATCATTCCATGTCCCTTCTGATTTTTGCTATAAATATTCTTATATAGACTTGTTAATGACTTTATAATTTTCTGTTGTACAGAAATACTATGATTTATATTTCCCAGTTTTTCTATAACCAGACATTTGAATGATTACAAATTTTCTGTTAAAATAGCAGTTCTTTTGAATATCATTATTATTATATATTTTTATTCTTTGTTTCCTTAGGATAAATTTCAGGAGTAGGTTTACTTGATCAAATAATAGAAGCCATATATTAGTTGGTTTTATGTATATAATATATATATTAGCTGTATATTTATATTGGTTACATATGTAGTATATTTTATATATTAGCTATTTTGTACAAGATCACACACCTAGAAAGTGACAGAACTGGGACTACAGCCAGGTGGTCTGTACTGGTCAGTAAGTACTATGTTCTTGACCAGTCTGCTGTGCTACTGGCTTGTGAGATCTAGAATTCTGTCTTAATGTATTCCTAATGCCACATCACTAATCTTCGTCATAAAAGTAATACATAAAGTAGTTCATCTATCAGAATTATAGCAAGTCTCCCCTCTGTGTTTGATACTATATTGGGGATTCAAGAAAGAACAGGATATAGACCTTGCCTTCAGTTCAGTTCAGTTCAGTCATTCAGTCGTGTCCGACTCTTTGCGACCCCATGAATCATAGCAAGCCAGGCCTCCCTGTCCATCACCAACTCCCAGAGTTCACGCAAACTCACATCCATCGAGTCAGTGATGCCATCCAGCCATCTCATTCTCTGTCGTCCCCTTTTCCTCCTGTCCCCAATCCCTCCCAGCATCAGAGTCTTTTCCAGTGAGTCAATTCTTCGTATGAGGTGGCCAAAGTACTGGAGTTTCAGCTTTAGCATCATTCCTTCCAAAGAAATCCCAGGGTTGATCTCCTTCAGAATGGACTGGTTGGATCTCCTTGCAGCCCAGGGGACTCTCAAGAGTCTTCTCCAACACCACAGTTCAAAAGCATCAATTCTTCGGTGCTCAGCCTTCTTCACAGTCCAACTCTCACATCCATACATGACCACAGGAAAAACCATNGAGTCTTCTTCAATACCACAGTTCAAAAGCATCAATTCTTCAGCACTAAGCTTTCTTTGTAGTCCAACTCTCACAT
This sequence comes from Neotragus pygmaeus, assembly GCA_006410875.1. Classification (NCBI taxonomy): domain Eukaryota; kingdom Metazoa; phylum Chordata; class Mammalia; order Artiodactyla; family Bovidae; genus Neotragus; species Neotragus pygmaeus. Next base: position 10,435 of record SJYV01048007.1, on the reverse strand, counting down.
CCATACATGATTACTGGAAAAATCATAGCTTTGACTAAGTGGACCTTTTTTTGGTAAAGTAATGTCTCTGCTTTTAAATATGCTGCCTGGGTTGGTGATAGCTTTTCTTCCAAGGAGCAAGCATCGTTTAAGTTCAAAGCTGCAGTTACCATCTGCAGTGATTTTCAGTTCAGTTTAGTTCAGTTCAGTCGCTCAGTTGTGTCTGACTCTTTGCGATCCCATGAATCACAGCATGCCAGGCCTCCCTGTTCATTACCATCTCTCGGAGTTCACTCAGACTCATGTCCATCGAGTCCATGATGCCATTCAGCCATCTCATCCTTGGTCGTCCTCTTCTTCTCCTACCCCCAATTCCTCCCAGCATCAAACTTTTCCAATGAGTTAACTCTTCACATGAGGTGGCCAAAGTACTGGAGTTTCAGCTTTAGCATCATTCCTTCCAAAGAAATCCCAGGGTTGATCTCCTTCAGAATGGACTGGTTGGATCTCCTTGCAGCCTAGGGGACTCTCAAGANGATTTGGGAGAATGGCATTGAAATATGTATACAATCATGTAAGAAATGAATCGCCAGTCTATGTTAGATGCAGGATGCAGGATGCTTGGGGCTAGTGCATGGGGATGATCTGGAGGAATGATGTGGGGTGAGAAGGGGGTTCATGTTTGGGAGCTCATGTACACCCGTGGTGGATTCATGTCAATGTATGCCAAAACCAATGCAGTATTGTAAAGTAAAATAAAGTAAAAATTAAAAAAAAAAGTAAATCAAAGGAAAAAAAAATAAAGAGGAACTCCTGATCAGTTAAAAAAAGAAATCAATCACATCAATCAAATGAAAAATAGATTCAATGCATAAAATTGATTTAAATTACTTATAATAAGAGCATCAAGGTTTTTAAAAAATACATTTTTAAAACAATCCAGATTCCTAATTTACTGATACTGCTTACAGTGGAGACTTAATAAAGAAATTCTCCATGAACTCAAGTTCTCCAATATATATATTTTAATAAAAACATAAAAGTTCAGCAAAATGTTATTCTAAAGTGAAAATGAAGAGATTGATAGTTATCGCTTTTTAATTTTCATTCCTCCTCAAATAAACTTATCTCTACTTTGAAAGTTTTGTTTGTTTGTTTTATTTTTATGACCCCTAATATTAATGACTATGCAGACAAATGAAGCCAACTTTGCTATTGTGTTGACATTACAATGGCTCCACTCTTACCTGCCTATACATGTAGAGACTTTGTAAAACCTAACAAAGAATGAGCATTTCAGAGACGTTTCCTAGAAAACAGCTTCCATAAATCTATAATAAAGAGTCTGCCATTTGCTTTACCTAATTGGAAACACCCATTTTCTTCCCCTCCTGCTCTGACTTGTCTTTTCAATATCCTCTTGCTACAGACTGATTACTAGAACATTGTATTTGCCACTGTTAACAATGATCCACAATAAGTTTTGTCAGAGATGTCATCTTATACTGTCCCCAAACTCATAGATCTTCCCTGAGCAAGAACTGTGCTGGATACTGTGCTGGGCTGGAAGAAGAGTCGTCATATTTGCTCATGCTTGTCCCCAGAGTTTCACAGACTTCTATTAAAAAAAAAAAAAAAAAGACTCCCATTATCTTCTGGAAATACTCCTAGTTCAGACTCTGACAATGCCTTATGAAAAAAATATATATATATATACACATGCTATCAGATTTTTACATTGATTCCTCTAGCTATACAGAGGTTAGATCCAGAACAAAAAAACCAAACCCAGGTTTGAACACAGCCTGCATAAAATATGGACATCTCCCAGACACTCCTTCCATCACCTTCTCATTTCTCAAGTGGCTGCTTCCAGCAATAAATGTGAATACATAATGACATATGCAAATAGTATGAAGAAGGTCAGTCTACATGCATAGTATGTAGCAATGGTTTAGACAGAGAAATTAACATGGTATACACACACACACATACAACTTCTTAGTATAATTAACCAAAATATTAGTAGTTGAGCAAAGCAGGCTACTCTTTTATAGAAACAGTAATCTTGATCAAATGTGTGATTGGTATACACAATGTAAAGAACTATATCATCATATTTTATTGCTATATAGCAACAAATAATTGTCTATAATAATTTTTCCTTACCTTGTTTATTGTGCTTAAGTATCAAGGATTTCTCATGACTAATTAGAAATAAGAATGATATATTACTTCTAGCTTATAAGACGGTTTTCTTGTACCATTCATACCACAACTCCAGTTGATATCCTTTATGATTACAGATTTATAAGATCAGTGAGTCAATCATATCTAAAAACACCTTTTATGGCACGGGGATTGGTAAAGAGTGTCAACTTTCTCTTACTTGAGATGGAAAAACGAAGCTGAGAAGGTAGTGGCATGCCAAACTGAAATGTAGCTGTGGAAAACCAGAACATGAGGCTCAGGAACAGAAGAGAAAGGCAGGAGCTGGGAGCAGTGGCGAGCACTCCCACACCAACAGAGAGCATTAGGGCTCTCCTCTTTGGGCTAGTTATATCTAAAGCATCAGAAAAAGGGGAAATCCCCTCATTTCAGCCTCAGTGTGGAATCACACTAGGTTTTCTTGCCTCCACTGGTGAATCACACTCACGTATGTATTATGTCATTTTCCTGAGGTGAAAAGGAGGTTCCAATGATATTAATTTTAGTCTTCTAGGATCACAATAAACTGTGGAAAATTCTGAAAGAGATGGGAATACCAGACCACCTAACCTGCCTCTTGAGAAATCCGTATGCAGGTGAGGAAGCAACAGTTAGAAATGGACATGGAACAACAGACTGGTTGCAAATAAGAAAAGGAGTACATCAAGGCTGTATATTGTCACGCTGCTTATTTAACTTATATGCACAGTACATCATGAGAAATACTGGACTGGAAGAAACACAAGCTGGAATCAAGATTGCTCGGAGAAATATCAAGAACCTCTGATGTGCAGATGACACCACCCTTATGGCAGAAAGTGAAGAGGAACTCAAAAGCCTCTTGATGAAAGTGAANTTCTCTTCACACCTTCCCTGGTCTCCAGAGGGAAGGAGATCTACTACACAAGCTTCCTAGAGTCTTACATTAGGGCTCATTCCTGTTGTTGCTATAACAAATTACCACAAACTTGGTGACTAAAAACAACACAAATGTATTATCTTAAAACTCTGGAGATCAGAAATCTGAAATGGTTCCACTGAGTTAAACTCAAAGTGTTGGCAGAGTTATATTCCTTATGCATGCTCTTGGGTAGAATCCCTTACCTTACCTTTTCCAGTTTCTAAAAACTGCCTGCATTTCTTGGCTTGTGGCCCCTTCCACCATTTTTAAAGACAGCAGCATAGCATCTTCCAATATGTCTCTGATTCTGAACTTCCTGTCTTTCCCTTCTAAGGATTTGTGATTACATTGGGCCCACCTGGATACTAGGATCCTTTCCCAGTGTCAAGAACCTTAATCATATCTGTTAGGACATAGACCTCTTTGGGGTGGAGATACTAGTCTGCCTGTCATATTGAAGACCCCAGTACCTGTACTATATGATATGTGATCTGGCTCAGATTGCATTACCCAGTGGTAGGAGTTGGGGTATGAGGGACTAGTTACTATAATATTTCATTTGTTCCTGCATCAGAAACTTCATGTTTTACTTTCAAAATGGCTCAAGTGAATGTGGACCCTAGAAGCCTAATAGGCTAGTTTGGAAGAGCTGTATTGCTGAGCTGTCTAGAAACTTGAATGATAAAAGCAGGAGATACCCAGAGTTATTCTAAAAATTGGAAACCACCTTGAGACATCTTACTCAGCCTTTTTCCTCGTAAGAGCTTTCTAGCTTGGCTCATTCATTCAAGTTGAAGGGCTCATCCTAGTTCCTTCCTGGTCAGGGTTTTGTCTTTGTTTTTTCTTGTTCTAAACTAAAACTAACCTAAAAACAATCCAGATGTAACTAGGATTTAGCGTTTGACTCTTCTGCTCCCTTCCCATTGCTATTCTGCCCTTAGACATAGGAATGCAAGTGATACCAGCCCTCCATAGTAAATTGACTCATCTTTGAATATGGGACTGTATGCCCATTTCATAGTATATTTGTGTTTTTTAGTACAGGCTGACTGAATTATACTAGGTTTTATCCAACTCATTTCCTATTGTGGCCACTCTATTGGCTCAAATGTTAATCCACTGAGCCTAGCCCAAAAGATGTAGTAGATGCTAGGCACAGCTCTCAGATCTGAATCTGGCAGAAGTTAAGGCAGCTCACCTATTATCATCAGTGAGGTCTACCACCTTGAAATTAGATCGTGGTCTTCCAGAACTCACCTAGCTTATTGCCTTAAGAAGGTATTACATTAAATAAATATATGCCTTATTCTTTGAAAGGCTGTGGAAAACTCAGATAAATTTTTCTTAGATTTAACATTTACTTCCAGACTTGTGCATTGCTTGCTTCTCCTATATTGTCAGCATCCTTCTTAAGTAAATATGTACTCAAGAGAAATAAAATACAGCAGAGCAATAACCAAAAAAAAAAATCGCTGGGATATGTTTAATAATGTACCTAAGACATTAATGTTAATTGACCTACTAGTCCATTACGTGGCCCTTTGGATCCTTTCTTTCTTCCTCCTTTTCCTTTTCTCTTCTCTGTCATTTTCCTTTTCCTTACCTTTCTTTTTTCTTCCTATGCCTTTTTCTCTTTTATTAGCAAATACTGTAATGATAGTCAGCTTTGGTTTTTTTAGTATTATTGTTCTAGAATCAAGTTTTTTTATAATTGTAAAAATTAGTGGGGCTTCCCTGGTGGCTCAGTGGTAAAGAATCCACCTCCTAATGCAGAAGACACGGGTTCGACCCCTGGTCTGGGAAGATCCCACAGGCCATGGAACAACTAAGCCCGTATGCCACAGCTGTTGAGCCCATACTCTTGTTAGAGTCTGGGAGCTGCACCTGCTGAGCCCATGAGCCGCAACTCCGGACCCGCGTGCAGGAGAGGCCACTGCAGGGAGAAGCCTGTGCACCGCTGTTACAGAGGAGCCCTCCCTCTCCGCGACTAGAGAGAAGCCCACACAGCAACAGAGACCCAGCACAACAACAACAACAAAATTAGTCATTCAACCTATTGTGAAACAGTGCTTCAGTAGAAACTGGATTAGCAGCTTAGAAGTAGAGCTTTAAATGTATCTCCTGTGTATTATTTCCAGGTAGGAAAAACCTGATTTTTATTCTTTACCATTTTAGGACCTTTCTTTTTGGTAGAGATGGAAATCCAAATAAACGGAATGTGCACAATGAAACATCTATGCATTTGTTGTGTATGGGACCTCAAATTATGATCTCAGAAGGAGCCCTTCATCCTCGCTTAGCACGCCCTGCGGAAGATGATTTTAGAAGAGCGGATTGTCTACAGATGATTTTAAGATGGAAAGGAGCAAAACTTGACCAAGGCGAATATGAGAGAGCAGCTATTGACGCTGTTGATAACAAAAAGAACACACCCCTGCACTATGCTGCTGCCTCAGGGATGAAAACCTGCGTAGAGGTAAACCTTTGGTGTGCCTGTTTGTTTGTTTTAGCATTCTGCATGTAAAATCTGTGTCTCGGTAATGTGTGATAATCAGTGTTTGTTTTACTTAGTTAATTTGACTAGTCATTTCTGTCTCTTGTGGTTCTAAAAGAATTGGGAGCCCTTGTTTTAGGGAAAACAAACCCACAAACATTCATCCTTGGAAATAAAATGAAATCAGAAGCAATTTAAAATTGACTGACATCCCTGAATGTAGCAGTCATCATACAAACACTATCTTATTGAGAGTAATACTTTTGGTATCAGAAGTTTCACTTACGCCAATTTATAGAATGTATACATATGGCAAATCTTGAGAAGTGGGACCTTTACCTATATTATCTAGAAGTGATCAGTTCCCTAAGCATATGAGCTTCGCAGGTGGCTCAGCAGTAAAAGAATCCACCTGCAATGAAGGAGACCTGGGTTCGATCCCTGGGCAGGAAGATCCCCCTGGAGAAGGAAAAGGCAACCCACTCTGATATTCTTGCCTGGGAAGTCCCATGGACAAAAGAGGCTATAGTCTGATAGGCTGTAGTCCATGGGGTTGCGGAGTTGGACACGACTTATTGACTAAGAAGCAGCAGGGATAAATATTAATGAATATGTTTATTGGGGCTTTAAAATTTTTTATATATTAAAATGTGCTGTTTTTCCTGTGTAATTTGCACTAAATTACCTGAGTACTTTATATTTGAATTTTTCCATCTATATTTTTCATATGTATATCTAACAACAAGCTTAGATAAAATCAGCCATATAGTATAGGATCTTAGCTAAGAAATCATTATTCTTTATATTGTCCTTGCTATACTTGTCAGTCCATACATAACTCTTAGACGTTGTTTTGCATAAATGTATTTAAGTTTCAATGGGAGCATTATAAATTGAATCAGAGTGTCCATTTACCAGAAAAGAAGGACTTGATTAGAAAAGTAGTTTTCCAGATTAAATATATGTTAATAAGATTAAAATATGTATCTGAAAATTTAGTATTTCTTTATATTATTCATGTGTATAAACTTATACTTCTAAATTGATAAATATACAAAAAAAATGAAAGTTCTCCATTTTCTTACTCATGTTAGAAGGTTAAGGCCATTTATATGACTTTTTTGGTGTATCTGAAGTGTCAGTTGCTCTCAGCTTCTGGAAGCCTTCTGATCCTATCTCGTGTTTTTGCTGCTGTTTGTGATGCTTCCTGACCATTTAGAATATTAGTCACTTCAGCTCTTGGAATTGTGTCACCTTTGCCCACTACTTAGCTAGTGGCAGTCATTTAGTTGGTGGGTTTAGTCACTAAGTCGTGTCCAGCTCTTGTGACCCCAAGGGTTGTAGCTTGCCAGGCTCCTCTGCCCATGGGGTTCTCTAGGCAAGAACACTGGAGTAGGTTGCCATTTCCTTCTCCAGGGGATCTTCCAAACCGAGGAATCGAACCAGGGTCTCCTGCATTGCAGGCAGATTCTTTACCAACTGAGCTATGAGGGAAGTCCAGTGACGGTCATTAACTTAAAACTAATCTTAAGCTTTGCTTTCTAACATTCATCCTCAGTGTGGTAGAAGGATATCCTAGGATTTAGCATGGAATGAGGCTATTGACAGAATTCCTGAGGCTTTTACACATTTTTTTAAAATATATTATTCAGTGCTCACCTCTTATGAATGAATCACTGCTTGTTGACGAATAGTGACTTGTTGACAGGACTGCATCAGCATCGTATTAATAATTTTCAAGTGAGCTAGAGTAGAAAATAGCTTGTTCTTGATAGTAATAATATTGCTTTTAAATTGCTGCTTTATATCTTGCTTCCAAAAATTCGCTATAAGCATTGCTTCAGTAGTTGTTGATTTTGAAGTAAGTTTACAGTGATGGGCATATTGTTTTCAAAGGTGAATGTGGTATTCCTGCCAACACATTTATGTGTTTGTATATCACTTTTTATTCAGTGAAGAAAATTAATGCCAGATTTATTCTGACTGACAAGCCTCATGATTTGCTTGGTGTAAATGTGTACGTTTTATTGTTTGATCTTTCAGTATATGATGTTACACAAACCACACCATTTAATAACTATTTTCATTTTTCTGTATTTAGAAGGAGCTCTTTGACTTAACCGTAAATAGAACCCTATAAATACCTTCATTGTATTTATTTTAGTTGTCATCAACAGATTTTAGCATGTCATTTACCCATATAAAGCTATTTTAAATCTGTTTTATATACTTGACTATATATTTACCCAGCCTCAGGTCTTGAATGACTTTTGATAATGTTAACTATTAACTAAACACAAAGAGTTTCATAAGAAAGTGTACATTAACTAATTCCCAGAGGCCTTATTGTGTTTCCTAGTTCTAGTACATAAAACAAATACATTGACATATATGACCTACTTTATAGCTGTCCTTTTAGAGTACTAGTCCTTACGTGTCTTTGTGTAAAATCTTCTACTATTCATAGTGCTCACTGATACCAAGCATGATATAAAGGGCTTGGGTTGAGTGAAAGAGTATTATGAGATGTTATTAACTTTTTTCATTAAGCTATCATAGTATGGTGTAAAGAGCACTGGTGTCTAGTCCTGATCCTCACAGTGATTATCTGTAGCCCTTCAGTCACTCAGCTTCTTTGAGATTTTCAAAGAAGAGGAAACTGTCCAACCATCTAAGAGGTAACTATCACAGTTATCTCAAAAGAACCCTTTAGCACTAATTTTTCTGTTAATTTGTGATTGTAGCAAAATAGATCCCATTTTTAATGTCTGGCCTTCAAGGTTAAATTGATTATTTTATTCCACAGTTAAGGCCAAAGGCCAAACTATTTTTTTTTAACTCTTAAGGATTTATTTATAAATGTCTATGGAAATATGTCTTTTCTAGCTATTGAAGATGTTTTTTCTGTGTTTATTTAAGGACAGAGTTGATAAAGTCCACATCGGGCAATTTTGACTTTGCATTTAAACACACAGATTCTTGTGGCTCATTATTTTGAACCATTTAAATGAAATGTTTACAACTTCCCCTTCTCTCTGTAATAATGATGTTCTGTAGTAAGCTAAAGGGGCACACACATGTACATAAACAGAACATAACATAAAAAACCTCTTAATCATAGAGTTCTTTTAGAAACTTGCCTGTGTGAAGGCATCAGTCACTAAATATAAGATACTATGGCGGATTCATGTTGATGTATGGCAAAACCAATACAATATTGTAAAGTAATTAACTTCCAATATAGTTAACCTCTAATATAAATAAATTTCTATTTTAAAAAAGATATAGATATACTGGTATATATGTGTGTATATATATATATATATATATATATATATATATATACACACATACACATACATACATATAAATGGAGAGCTCACCCTGAAGTTTCTCTTGCTATATTACTGCCTGGTTGATTTCCTCATGTGAACATTCCATCAGTCTCTCAAATTTAGTGTTTCCAAAACTGTACTCAAGCTTCTCTATCCACAGCTCCTCTTCTGGACTGCCTTGTTCCTATTAATGATGCTACCATTACCACCATATCTACTCTTGATACTTGGATTTATCTTGGCAATGTTTTTGTTTTGTTTTGTTTTGTTTGTGTCAAACTCATGCCACTAATTTGCAGAATACAGTTCTTCCTTGCCTATTTTGGCCAGCCCCTTCTTTTTATCTCTACAGGGCACCTTCTAACAACGGATGCTTATATCAAATCCTACTTTTTCCTTAAGTAGGAAAATTTGAAGTTTGACAAATTAATCGCTCAGATTATTTATGAGATAAAAGTAACACAAAGAAGAGTAGACTGCAGTGTTTGAAAATTAGAAATGCTTATATGTTGAACATTTATTAATGCAAATTAAAGTCCCTTTAATTGTAGTTTTTTCATATTTCAAAGAATCATTCCAAGGGTAAGCAAACATTTTTCTCTAAAAGCCCAGATAGAGTATATTTAATTTAAATTTTTTTTAATAATTTCATTTATTTTTGGCTTTTGCTAGGGCTTCATTGCCACGTGAGTTATTTCTATAGTTGAGGCGAGCTGGGGTTACTCTTCATTATGGTTCATGGGCTTCTTGGTGGGGAGCACAGGCTGTAGACTCATGTTCAGTAGTTGGGGCACACAGGCTCAGAAGTCACGGTGTGTGGGCTATAGGGCACGCAGGCTCAGTACTTGCAACGTCCATCTCGTCCTCTGTCACCCTCTTCTTCTGCGTTCAATCTTTCCCAGCATCGGGATCTTTTCTAGTGACTTGGCTCTCCGCATCAGGTGGTCAAAGTATTGGAGCTTCAGCATCAGTCTGCACACCGCTGGAGAAGACTCTTGAGAGTTCCCTGGACAGCAAAGAATATTCAGGGTTGATCTTCTCCAGCACCACAGTTTTAAAGCCTCAAATCTTTGGCACTCTTGCCTTTATGGTCCAGCTCTCACAACTGTATGTGGCTGCTGGACAGACCATAGTCTTGACTCTGTGGACCTTTGTCGGCAAAGTGAGGTCTCTGCTTTTTAACACACTGTCTAGGTTTGTCATAGCTTTCCTGCCAAGAAGCAGTTGTCTTCTAATTTCATGGCTGCAGTGATTTTAGAGCCCAAGAAGAGGAAATCTATCACTGCTTCCACCTTTTCCCTTTCTATTTGCCATGAAGTAATGGGGCCAGATGCCATTTATTTATATTTATTTATTTTAATTGGAGGTTAATTACTTTACAATATTGTTTTGGTTCTGCCAGACATCAGCATGAATCCGCCACGGGCATACACATGTTCCCCGTCCTGAACCCCCCTCCCATCTCCCTCCCCGTACCATCCCTCTGGGTCATCCCAGTACACCAGCCCCAAGCATCCT
>SJYV01048006.1:0-10913 GCA_006410875.1 Neotragus pygmaeus | reverse complement strand
TTTTCAAGAGGCAGTTCAGGTGGTCTGGTATTCCCATCTCTTGAAGAATTTTCCAGTTTACTGTGATCCACACAGTCAAAGGCTTTGGCATAGTCAATAAAGCAGAAATAGATGTTTTCCTGGAACTCTCTTGCTTTTTTGATGATCCAGTGGATGTTGGCAATTTGATGTCTGGTTCCTCTGCTTTTTCTAAAACCAGCTTGAACATCTGGAAGTTCACAGTTCATATATCGCTGAAGCCTGGCTTGGAGAATTTTGAGCATTACTTTACTAGTGTGTGAGATGAGTGCAATTGTGTGGTAGTTTGAACATTCTTTGTGATTGCCCTTCTTTTGGATTGGAATGAAAACTGACCTTTTCCAATCCTGTGGCCACTCCTGAGTTTTCCAAATTTGCTGGCATATTGAGTACAGCATTTTAATAGCATCGTCTTTCAGGATTTGAAAAGCTCAACTGGAATTCCATCACCTCCACTAGCTTTGTTTGTAGTGATGCTTTCTAAGGCCCACTTGACTTCATATTCCAGGATATCTGGCTCTAGGTGAGTGATCACACCATCGTGATTATCTTGGTCATGAAGATCTTTTTTGTACAGTTCTTCTGTGTATTCTTGCCGCCTCTTCTTAATATCTTCTGCTTCTGTTAGGTCCATACCATTTCTCTCCTTTTTTGAACACGTCTTTGCATGAAATGTTCCCTTGGTATCTCTCATTTTCTTGACGAGATCTTTAGTCTTTCCCATTCTGTTGTTTTCCTCTGTTTCTTTGCATTGATCGCTGAGGAAGGCTTTCTTATCTCTCCTTGCTATTCTTTGGAACTCTGCATTCAGATCTTATATCTTTCCTTTTCTCCTTTGCTTTTCGCTTCTCTTCTTTTCACAGCTATTAGTAAGGCCTCCCCAGACAGCCATTTTGCCTTTTTGCATTTCTTTTCCATGGGGATTGTCTTGATCCCTGTCTCCTGTACAGTGTCATGAACTTCTGACCACAGCTCATCAGGTACTCTGTGTATCAGATCTAGTGCCTTAAATCTATTTCTCACTTCAACTCTATAAACATAAGGGATTTGATTTGGGTCACACCTGAATGGTCTAATGGTTTTCCCTACTTTCTTCAATTTAAATCAGAATAAGGAGTTCATGATCTGAGCCACAGTCAGCTCCCAGTCTTGTTTTTGCTGACTGTATAAAGCAAGTTGCATATTAAATAATTTTCTTCTTTGTTTGTTGCAACTTAGAAATTACTTATTCTTCCAGATGGTTATCTTTCACTCCCTTGCTGTCAGTATGTGCCAGCCTTTATGGAAAAAGTGGGAATCTGTGAATTCTGGCAGACTAGGAGTTCATCTAAGTGTTTATTCTTGACAGCTTGAGAGAGCTGAGTATAGATTCCTGACTCTGTAGGTTCTGTTGTCCTAAGAAACCTTTGGCTAATTTGCTTGAGATTTTTCTTTATATTAAATTTACAGTAAATTTTCTGAAATTCTGTCTGTAGGACATATATATGAGTTATTGAATTCTTTTTCAAAGGTCAACATTTTTATATGAAAGAAGCTCTACCTACAGAAACGTTGCCAATTAAAAGAAATATTACTTTACCTAAACCTGTTGAGGGGAAATTGATACAATACGCCATCCTTTTTGAATAGTTTATTGTGTTTTTTCTGCATATCCACAGTAAATTCATTACAATAAGGAAATTAAGATTGATACCATACCTGCACATCTTGAAACCCATTTCAGGTTTCATTGATTTTCTCAGTAATGTTCTTTTTAGTAGAAGGATTCAATTCAAAATTGTGTATTGTATTTTGTTGTCTCTTTATTCTCCTTCATTTTGGAAGAATAGTTCCTTAGTCTTTCCTTGAATTCAGTAGCCTCGACCCTTTAGAAGATGAGAGTCCAGCTGTTTTGTAGAATGTCCCTTGGTTTTGTTTGTTAATGTTTCCTCGAGATTCGATTCAATTTGAAGCGTCTTTGGGAGTAGTATCACAGAAGTGGCCCTGTTTCTTCCTGTTGTGTTCTAACAATTGGCACACAGTTTTATCTTCTTACTGATGATATTCATTCAGATCATTTATTAAAATAGGATTCTCTGGGTTTCTCCACTGATAAGGTACTCCTTGAGAAGAGGTACTATGAAACTGTTATCATCCTCAGCGAATGAATTCAATACATGGCCTTATGGTTTCCTGTTTTATAGAATGAATTATACTGTTATGTTGTTGTTTATCTTGATACTGCAATTGTCTCTTATTTGTCCAGTGGGATTTCCTTCCAATTGGCTTCTGTTTTCTTTTGACACATTTTCATCATAATTTCCTGTTTTCTCATTGTTTATTTCATTGTGCCTTCTCTGTATTTCATCTTATCTCTTGATTTCCTACTTCAGACTTGTTGGTACATTAGATGTCCAAGCAAAATTATAATTAAGGTGTGCTGAACACTGTTAACGCATAATTTTATTGGAAAATCTTTTTGCCATCATCTTTTGTCATCTTGTTCCTTCTCCCTCTGTCTAAAGTTTAGATCAAGTGTCCTAGAATGATAAGACTGATAGAGTCTAAATTCCAGGTAAATAGCATATTGATATATGTATGATGTGTTGTTAGAGATACAGTGGTTCCTAGAGTCAAATTTTTTTTCCTTTTATTTTTTTCTTTTTTAATTAGGCTTATAGGAATTATATATTGATTCTGGCAATCAGACACAACTGTGTGTGAGTTCTGGCTCAATTACTTATTAGTTGATTTGGACAAAGTGCCTCATCCCCCTGAGTCTCAGTTTCCTGTATGACAGTGTGATACTATAGGGCTATTAAAGTGGGAAAAAAGCAGAACAATATGTATTGCTGTGAAATGATATTGAATATTTATTAATCTGTAGCACTTAGCATGAAGAAGTCTAGAAGTTTAAAAGATTATGCCTAGTGTTAATGAGGGTATATTGTGGAGGGCATCGTGGTGCAGTTTATTTGAGGGAAAATTGGCAGTTAATTAAAATTTAAAATATGCAAACTGAATGATATCTAGAAGTTTTTACAGATGCATGCAAGTACAAAATGTTTTCTTCCCACAAGAGGAATTTCATAATTAAGCTAATACCTGTTGAGCTTTTACCCTGTGAAAGCATTAAAGTGCATTGTTTTAGATAGCTGGGTAGGTGGGTAGGCAGATACTGTTTTTGTTCTTATTTTACAGATGAAGAAACTGAGGCATAGGGAATGTAAAAAGCAGTTTAAGCTCTTGTGCTAATAAGTGGTGGAGCTGGGATTTGAGCCATAGCCAGTGGACTCTCCACCCTGTCATTTGGCAGTGCTATGCAAACATAGTTGCAAATGAAGAACTGGTTAAAAGTGTTGTTTCCTATGCATATGGTAAATATATGGTAAATACTCTGCACCACTGATGAGAGAAAAGCACAACAGGATGTATTGATGTAAAATGATGTTGAAGATATATTATTAAATGAAAAAGCAGAGTACAGTTTAGTTTGGGAGTTAATGGTCTTAAAAAATATATGTATGTTTCCATATGTCTCAAAAAATATATGAGAAACTGCAATGACTATATTTTGAGGTGTAAATGATTAGGTTTTTAAAAAAATTGACAGTATTTATAAACTTGTTTAAATTTGCATTAATCTTAAATAATGAGAAAATCTTGAGGGTAGGTTTTTACATTTAATATACATTTCTAATATAAGCAAAGTTGTTTCCTTATAAATTTCCCAATTTTCGTGTGTTTTGGCGTTTATTTCTTTTTAAATAGTGTACAAATTTTCTGTGCCTTCATGATACCTTCAGTGAGTAGGTTATGAACTTGTTCAGGAAACTGCAAAGGGAATACATTTTTAGGGATTTAATAAAATAGAAAACAAAGAGGAATTTGGCAATATTGTTTTTCAGGAGGCTGTTTGGAGCTTACATGTCTGGTAAGCATTTAACATATTGTCTGATGGCAAGCAAACTGCTCTGTTTTCCCCCTCTTTTTCAAAGCAAGAGACACCTTTTGAAAAACTTTTCATGCAGCTTTAGACCAAAGGAGTATCTTAGAGAATTTCAAAGCGTCCCTCTGATCGTGTATTTATCTCTGGAATGCTGTGTCAGAAATCACAACTCTCCTCATATCTTAAGAATTATCAACTTCCAAGCAATAGCTGGAAAGTTTAGAGTAACAGCTCCATGAGTGGAACCTTGCTGATAGGCTGCCAGGTTGTGGGCCTTTGTGGATGGCAAGGTGTTTGTGTTCGTTCCCATGCCAAAATTCCTGCTCTTATCTCATTCAGAGATTCTCTCTGGTGATTAGTGGATGCCGGGGATTTATCTTGATAAAGTTCAAGGGCTTTGTCTGGCTTTTCAGCTAGATCCTTAGGGAATAAAGTACTTGGCTTAAAATGCTCTTCTCCTTTAGTGAACTATTTGCATGTTAAAGAAAATAGTGTTTCTGTGAAAGTTTATGATATTTCAAACTGATACAATTCTGAAATGGAACTTCTCAACCTTAGAGATCTGGAGGAAAATGTTGCTCTCTCTGTTGTTACTCAATTAAAAGAAATCTTCAAAAAAGTCCCTAGTTCAGGTAAGAAAAAGAAAAGTCAGCAGTGTTTAACTTTCTATCTGTCGAGGCTTAGGAAAGTTACTTCTTTCTCATTTGTAAAATGGGGCAAATAATATGAAGTGCTTACCTCTCGGGTTGTTAGTATAAAGAATCCCCTCCTGGTGGTGGTAGTTTATTGTCAATGTAAGTAACATAATTCATATATGTCCTTAGCATAGTGCTTTATAGATACTAATTATTACAGTTGGTGAGTATAAAGAAAAAAAGCTATAATATGTGGAATTTTATACTTTTATATTTCACTATAACTTGAAAGTTTGGAAAAACAGCTTGCATAATTAAAGGACTTACCTGTGTTCTGATTTTTTTATGCCAAAAAGTTTAAAGTGCTTTAAAATTCAGTCAAGGATTTTAGTTTCTTGTAAGTAGAACCTTAAGCTGTAGCATGAAAATGATGCCATTTTATTAAAATTTTAAGACAGGGTTTACTAATCCATTTGCCCAGAGGTAAAGAATCTGCTTGTCAAGGAGGAGATACAGATTTGATCTGTGGATCAGGAAGATCCCTTGGAGAAGGAAATGGCAACCGACTCCAGTATTCTTGCCTGGAAAATCCCATGGACAGAGGACCCTGGTGGGCTCTAGTCCATGGGGTCACAAAAGAGTTGGACAGGACTTAGCAACTAAACAACAACATTACTAAGAGTTTAGATTTACACTTTTATACATGATAAGTATGGTGGCTTAAATATACCCCTGTGTTGAAGATTTTAGTCTTTTACACAGAAAATTTATAATTTATAGTAATAGAAACAGTAAAGGGAGTGAAAATATCATGAAATTTGCCTCCTGCTTAATGTCCTTCTAAGTGAATCTTTGTGACTGAATTTTCTTTGTTTTTATGTGGCCCAAAGCTAAAACATTATATTGTTACTTTCTCAGAGGTGATTTGAAACAAACATTGAATATGGAAATTGATTAATTCTATTTTTCTATTATGTACTAAGGAAATTGCTAAAGAATTCAGTTTTTCTGTTTCTGAGCAGACATATTTTTGTATTTTAGTAGCCGTCTATGGGGTCGCACAGAGTCAGACATGACTGAAGCGACTTAGCAGCAGCAGCAGCAGCAATAGTACATATGTATTAATAACTTTAAATCTTGGAAGTCTTTATTCTCATTGCTTATAGATTATAATATAGAATTATGTTTAAATGTTAATGTAATTGTGATGGTTGTACAATTTTTGAATATTCTAAAAATCATTTAATCTTATACTATATATGAATAAATTATATGGAATGTGAATTATATCTCAATAAAACTTAAGAAACTGGTTCAAATTAGAGGCCCTTGTTTAGATAAAGCTAGAATTGTGGGGCAGTTCTGTCATCTATCTTGACAAATTACTTTTCCTTTCTGAACTTTACTTTTTCAGTTTTTTAAATGAAAGTTATGTTAGGATTATTTTGTGAATTGAGTAATAATTCTTGACATATTATCAGTGCTTAATCTTAGCATTCACAAATGATTTGTTAAGTTTATCTGATAGGATCATGCATTGTATGTATTTATTCAATTTGTATAATTGGATCATGCAAGAACACAAAGAATAGTGAACACCAACTTGGCTGTCTGGGGACACGTAACTCTTGGGCAGGTTTTGGAAGGTGAGAAGGAAGAGGCTGGCAAACAGACTAAGCGGAAGGAATCTTGGTAGAGAAATGGCACGCACAAAGGATTGGAGTTGTGAGATAATGTACATGCTTAGCTCAGGAACCATAAGAACATATTGCAGAAGTCCGTAAGGAATGCTAGTTAAATGTAAATTCATATAGGAACCCACACTTCAGATGTGTTTGGAATGAGAATGTGTGAAACATATTGGACAATAAATATTTACTGAACTGAGTTATAGCTGTCATTCATGATTGAAAACACTATTAATGGCACTTGTTTGAAGGAACAGAAATGAGGTCAGGTTCTTTTGTTATCTGTTATTAACTGTACCATCTTAGATGAATAGAGATTTTGTGTTTTACGGGGCATCTGTGGTAAATTTTTCGTTGTTGCTATCTTTTCACCATTTTGTTAAACATACAGAGAAGTTCAAAGTATTGTACAGTGAACATTTAGTGACCTGTCACTGAGATTCTGCAATTAGCCTTTATTTGTTTACTTCATTGTACAGTTCTCCATATAACCATCTCTGTATCCATCAGTCTTATTTTTTTATGCGTTTCAAAGTAAGTTGCAGGCATAAGATCACTTCAATCTTAAATAGTTAAGGTGCGTACATCTCTAATCAGAAACCAATACAGTTTTTTAAGGTAAAGTGTACATGATAGGCATAAATCTTAAGTGTGCCATTTTATGAGTTTTGACAAATTAAACACCTGTGTAACCTAAATTTCCAGTCAAGTTGTCCTCAGTCTTGAAAGTTCCTTCATGCTCCTTCCTAGCTAGTGCCTATCCCTCACAGGCAATTATTGTTCTATATTTTTTAAAAAGATTGATTTTGCCTTTTCTAGAACTTCATGTAGGAAGTTCATGAAGGACTTAACATCCTTACATCCTTAAAGGAAATATAAAGTATGTGTTCTTCCGTATAAGGCTTCTTTCACTTAACATAATGCTTTTGAGATTCATATATGTTATGTTAATCAGTAGTTTATTTATATTACTACTATTCCATCCTATATGTATACCACCAAATTTTAATTCATTTTTCTGCTTAAAGATTCAAGGCTATTTCCAGGTTTTGGTGGTTATCAGTAAAGCATTTCTTAATGTTATTGTATCTATTCTTTATGGTCTTAAGTTATCGTGAGGAAATTTCTAAGAGTAGAGTTGCTGGTACATAGGGTGGCTTAAATTTCAAATATAGAGAAAACGGTTTCACTTTTCTAAATACTAAATTCTGTTGCTCCCATCAGTACTTGGCTTTTGTATGAATAAACTAGATCTTGCTAGTTGTTTCTTTTGTGAACAAATGTCAGAGTAAATCCTTCATGTTCATCCCTCTCCCGTCAAAATAGCTTGCTAGCAAATAAATAGCTACAGATTTTCTTAAACAATAGGCTTGTAAAGTTTTGCCTGTAGCAGGTAATGCACAAAGTGCATTTTGTATTGTTTTGTGAATGTACTACCAGCACATGTGTACACACACACGTGCACATGCAGAGAGGGGGTCGTCCACTCCCCCTGAAGTCAGTAGTCTTCATGTGATATGAGCTACCATGATTTCAGCACAGCATTTTGGATTGAGGGCTCAGGTGGCTGTTGCTTCTATTTTTTAGTGTATAGTTAACATTGGCAGTCACCCTTATAATGAGGTGCCACCAGCTACCGCCAAGTTCATTGAATACGCCATGCCTAGCGCAAGAGAACTTGATTTAATTGGCGTCAGTGTTTGCTGTCACATGACAGGCACTGAAGTAAAACAGAACCTATTTCACTTTGTGTTATCTCTTTCTGATGTAACAACGCAAACAAAATGTATTTTTAAAGTATTGGAATTACATAATTTTCACTTCTGAATGCATTTATTGGGATCAAGTATCTAAGTAACTTTATTTAGAAACGGAATAAAGCTGTTAAGGGAATACTTGAAGCTTGAAGTTACAATATTGTCGACAAAAGATGTGATTAAATAAATTGAATGTTGAAGACTTTAGGCTTATGGTTAACACCAGGTAATTAAAAGTAAGCACTGCTGTGGGAGTGCATTATATATCAGCTGTCCTCTTTACCTCATTAACTGGGTTTTTGCATGTTTATGGAGCTAACTTCAATTAAAAGTGCCTTTTATGTTATGCCTAATAAGGTCTTTTAGTTCCTATTTTGGCATAAAGTATTACCCTTTAATTGAAATTGGTATATCATAAATACCTGTGTTTAAATAATACAGAGATGAACAAGTTTGATAAGTTGATATTTTTACATCTTGCTTTTATGTGTATGCATTGTTTTTTCTTTGTAATATTATCACGAGATAGTCTTTGAGGGTTGAAAAGTAAAAGTTTGATTGTATACATGTTTAAAAATTGTTAATGTCTGCATTTTCTTAGTTTATAAGATTTCTAAGGTTTTATCATTTCAACTTACTGGTGCTTTAAAATTCTTGTAGAAATCTGTTGAGTTTTCTGCTTCACTTCTGAGGTTAAGAAAAAGTTACTTCTCCACATGAATGCTATATTTGTTTTTTGTATATACCTTTGGTTATATTTGAATTTGGATAATTAAAGATGATTTTAAATTTAAAGAATATAGTAAATATAAGTTTAAATGTTAACATGTATTATTATAGTTTCATAGAACATTATCTTGATTCTGAAAAGTAAAGAATAAATTAATGTGAATACCATTGAAGTGGTTTATTATTGAGAATATTTTCTAAATTGTACATCAAAATAGAGATATATGGTAGAAAGAAGTTGGTTTCCTATTTTCTGTTTTGAAAGTTATGTAATTGTGTGATCTTCTATATTTTAAAATCTGTTTATTTTCTTTATTACAGAAGTGTCATCGTTGCAACAAAAAAATCAGCAGTCTTACCTTCCACACTTACAGGTACACCTGCCAATGCTGTTAGTGTGGTTTCTTCAGTAGATTCAGCTCAAGCCTCAGATGTGGGGGGAGAATCACCTGGTGAGTTTGTTACCAGTGATTACAACAAAAAAGTTCTTAATCTCATTTTAGCAAAGTTTAGGATTGTTGATTAAGTAAAAAGTTTTGTAAGGCACGTTTTAAATGATCATACTTTTGTATTGTGATTATTTAATAATTTTCTGAATAAATTTGAGCAGTATGAAATAAATCAAGGATTTCAGTACTTTCCCCACTTAAGCATAGTAGTGTATGATGAATTGGATGCCGCTATTTGGGTGGATGAATGAATGACAGATCTATTAAAATGCTTTTTTCCTCTCCCTGCTCTTGAGATGTATATAGGTAGTGGTTAGTATGAGAAAGTTTTGGTGAAATTTGGTCTTTGAGTTTGGTTATGATTTGCCAGCTGTTCATGTGGTATCCAGTGCTTTGCTCTCCCTTGCATAGTGTCTGAATTAGATACTTGGGAGGGGAATGCTCAGGTGTTAGTCTTGGTAGTTCAGTAACTCTAACTGCAGTTTGAGTTTTGTCCCAGCTTTCTTTCTATATTCCTTCCAAAGTCTTGGGTGCAAGACCTTAAATCCTAGCTGTTGATTAGAAACTTAGTGATAATACCAGGTGAACTTGAAGACTCTGTGATATTAAAAGGACCAAGTTATTGAGTAGGAAATGGCAACCCACTCTAGTATTGTTGCCTGGAAAAGCCTATGGACAGAGGAGCCTGGCATGCTACAGTCCATGGGTAGCAAGGAGTCAACGCAAATGAGCAGCTGAGCACAAACAAACAAGGGCCCACCTTAATCCCAGCTGATCGCATCTCAAAATCCACAATCACAGGTACAAAGATTGTTTTTCTAAATAAAGCCCTCCTTGTAGGTTCTGGGGGTTACAACTTGGGCATACCTTTGGGGCTGCTATTAAAGCTGCTGCATCTATAAGAAAAAAAAAGACCAAGTTAAAACAAGGGGGATATTAATAAATAGTATTTTTCAGTGTTGTGTCATTAAAAAAAAAAACAAACCCTAAACTAAAAAACTAGAAAAAAATCCCTCAAAGGATTTATTCTTTCTTGTTACTCTAAGATGAGATTAATGAAAAATAGAAGGAATTTTGAAAGAATGAGTAGGTGGGCTGTATTAAAATCAGAAATACCCCTCATCTTTTGGGACATTTCAGGCCTCCTATCCACTGGTCTCCTTTTGTTTGGTAAACAAAGTATATCTCAGAGTTTTGCTTCGAACTTGATATTTCTACTAGCCAATTGTCGGGGACATTTTATTTTTCCTTTCTGTGTACTACATAGCACGTGTTCTAGAAACAAAGACTAGGATTGCTTATTTATTGTCCCTGTCCTCCCCCCCCGCCATTGTAGTTATTTTACTTGTGTCAACAGAAACATTTTTTCAAAATTTTAAATGTGATTAATTCTTTACAACTTTCTTAGTGGTGATTGATAGTAGAAAATTCTCAGTTCAGTTCAGTTCAGTCACTCAGTTGTGTCCGACTCTTTGCGACCCCATGATCCGTAGCACACTAGGCCTCCCTGTTCATTACCGTCTCTCGGAGTTCACTCAGACTCATGTCCATCGAGTCAGTGATGCCATCCAGCCATCTCATCCTCAGTTGTCCCCTTCTCCTCCTGCCCCCAGTCCCTCCCAGCATCAGAGTCTTTTCCAATGAGTCAAGTCTTTGCATGAGGTGGCCAAAGTACTGGAGTTTCAGCTTCAGCATCATTCCTTCCAAAG
>SJYV01048005.1:0-12879 GCA_006410875.1 Neotragus pygmaeus | reverse complement strand
ATTGGAGAGGGAAATGGCAACCCACTCCAGTATTCTTGCCTGGAGAATCCCAGGGACGGGGGAGCCTGGGCTTCCATCTATGGGGTTGCACAGAGTTGGACACGACTGAAGTGACTTAGCAGATATAGAAAACTACAACAGGGAAAGCTTCTTGGAAGACAACTGGACATTTGGAAATTCCAATAGAGTCATAGACCCCCACCCATACATTAACATGTAGTCACACAGAACAAATAAGAGGTGGGAGTGGTGGTGCCTCTAAGCTTGCCCTGAAGTCATTTGGGGGGGTTTCGGTCAAGATATATAGAACTGTGTCTACAGGTTAAGAAGGAGGCAGACAAGTGATTGAAATACTCAAGGCAATAGCTACTCTAGGATGGTCTGCTGTTCTCTGTGATCAGCTCTGAGATGCCTGTGGTGCCCTCCCATTGGGAACAGGAAACTTGTGAAGATCTGTGCCATTACCTACAGACTCAAAGCACATCAGAAGGTGATAATAGCAAGTACATATCAAGATAGAAATAGTCTGGGGCTGGAATTTTTTTCTACAATGTAACAAATATCCTCTGAACTAAAATAAAATTAATCCTTTATGTTAAAAAACACATATGACTTTAGCATCTTAATTTATATATGAAAGTCTTCATTTGTACCTATAAGTGTTTTATGTTTTAGGCTGTTTTCTTGCTTCTATTTTCCTTGATTAATCTACTAAATCTTAGCGTGAAACACTANCTAAAATAAAATTAATCCTTTATGTTAAAAAACACATATGACTTTAGCATCTTAATTTATATATGAAAGTCTTCATTTGTACCTATAAGTGTTTTATGTTTTAGGCTGTTTTCTTGCTTCTATTTTCCTTGATTAATCTACTAAATCTTAGCGTGAAACACTATTAGTTAATTAATTTAAAAAATATATATATATATATATTTTTTAATTTGGCACATCATGTCTTAGTTGCAGCATGTAGGATCTTTGGTCTCTGGCATGATATGCAGGACCTTTACTTTTGGCATGTGGGATCTAGTTCTCTGACCAGGGATTGAACCCAGGCCTCCTGCTTTGGGTGTGCAGAGTCTTAGCCACTGGATCAGCAGGGAAGTCCCAAAAGAGTGTTGATTTTTCTCATTCATTCTGGTAGCTTAATGTATCTTATTTTTCAATGAGTGACAATCTGTTGGCTATTTACTCTGCTATTGAGAAACCACCTAAGCTCTAGAAAATACGGCATGAATCTGCTTTCACCTCTCTCCTTCTTTGCTTTTATGTGAGAAATTAGCTAGGAATTGTGAAGGACATGTGAATCTTCATATAAATATGTCTTCTGACAAAGAAACCTCGGAAAACAAATCTAAATAAATTATTAAAACTTTTTGGAGTTCTGTACAATCTAGACAGAATCTTTATAAACATCATATTTACTCTTCCCACTGTGTTATCAATGGGACATTCCCTGTGCTTGTTTGAAATCTTCTAACCATAAGAGTGTTTTCATAATATGTTGTAATTGATTTACTTTAAGATGGCAAGCAAGCATGACTTTAGGCAAGCAAGCCTGCACACAGTCAGAATAAAATAGAGAATTTAATATTTTTAGTTTTACCTTTAAAGGGTTAAACTAGTTGTACCTAGTTTTGAGCTTTGGAAAACCAATAGATTCAAAATCAGGGAAAGAGAAAAATGCTAACATTTATCGTTTATAGCACCAACTCCATCTTCCTTTGGACCATGTGCCTTTAAAATGTCTGAATGCATTGCTCTGAAAGTGTCATGTGTGTTTAAAAGATGCCATAATTATTAGCTACGGCTCTAGCACAGGGCCTTATGGACAAGCACCCAGGCTCCTGTACAAGGTAAAAGCCTGTGCTCGGCACCAAGCCGCGTATGGCTGTGGCAGCACCATCAAATTGTTGAATACATTGACTCATCCGTGCAGGCTGAAAATTATGCTTCTTAGCTTCCTGTGAACATGTTTCCTCATTTTTTATTTTTTTAAAAAATTGTATCTTAGGATCTGCTTCAAAACACAGATGCCCACAAAAGAGCATTCCATGAAATCTACCGAACCAGGTCTGTGAACGGGATCCCAGTGCCGCCTGATCAATTAGAGGACATGGCCGAGAGGTAAGAGAATGTCTGATATTGAATGAAGTGTAGTTAAAAGGCTCGGTGGATGCTTTTTTTCCATGTCTTTTCTTTCTGAGTTTTTTTTTTTTTTTTAATGTAGATGCTTGCATTTGGTACATAAAAACTGGATTCCCATAGCATATGCTGAGAATACCAATGTTCTAATACATGATTAGTTGAAAAGAGTAAACCAGCATGTACCCACAGCCCGAAAAAATCACAGAAATCGTTTCTTCAGAGGCTGTATTTTTATTCAGTACTGTGAGGAACATTATGTAATATTGCAAAAACGGCTTCTAAAAGAAACAGATGAGAGCGATCTTGGCAGGAGAAAGAACTAAATCAAAGACTTCAATCAATCGTGATTTGCCTTTAAACCCAGAGCTAGAAACCGAACCAGCTTTCCTGAGAGTGATTGATCAGCCAGAGTTTAGAAGACCTTGTGCCTGCATTTTAATTAATACTGAGGATTAACAGGTTAAGTAAGCCCCATTCTGTTACTATTAGTTACATTCTGTAAATTTTCCGTGTTTTGTTTCTAGGTTTCATTTTGTTTCCTCCACATCAGAGCTACACTTAATGAAAATGGAATTTCTGGAATTAAAGTACCGTCTGCTCTCACTGCTGGTTCTTGCAGAGTCAAAGCTGAAGTCTTGGATCATCAAGTATGGGGGGAGAGACTCAGTGGAGCTACTTCTGCAAAACTACATCGTAAGTCTCCCTGCGGCTCTGACAGAGGTCAGAGGTCCCCTTGGTTTAGTATCTAATACCTTCCAGTTTATTGGACATTGTTACTTTTATCTTGAATTTAAACCTTAAGTTACCAGTGTGTAAAATGGGTTTAATGTAAATCTGTGAGCTTTTCACAGCCATCTGAAATATACACCTGTATTCTTTGGAGTATAAAATGTTTTGCAGCATTAATCATATTGAACCCATTTTGATGAGCTTTCTTGCTTAAAAAAGGAAAGTTTTTGTATTGCATACAACTGATTGTGAGCTCACTACTGAAGCTGACTTAAAATACTTAGACATTATTTTAAGCTTTCTAAAATCCAATCATGCATGAGTAGTTTAGGACAATTCTCAATTGTTCAGTGGGAACTAATTTTTTTTTTTTAGATTAGTTCAAGCATGCCTTGTTTATGGCCATGCTGTGAGATTCATTACTTCCTGTGTCCACCTAGGAAAAGTAAAATTTTGTCTGTGAACCTGTAAGAACTTAATTTTTGAAGAGTATTTTTCTACTTGGGCTATCAGTATAGATAATCCTATATGTACATAGACTAGTAGCCCTACATTAATGAGGGAAGTAGGTCCTACTGTAGGACCTGCAGTTTCCATTTACATGTAATCAAAGAATTATAATTATTAAAAGTAGTTTATTTCTCTTAAACGTACTCCTTAATTAATTAGCAACACAGATATGCTCACAAAATTAATAGAACATGTCAGTCCTTTGTTTCATTTATATTTATTTAGAATTTCTAACTGATAAATTAATTCATTTAAAATATAAGCCCGTTTCTAACCTGACTAGTTTCAGTGGTTCTGTTACCAACATTACTGAATATTTATTGAATCACATTTTTACTGAAGTATCCCAGAACCATAATATATTTTGCTACATTTTAATGTTATTTTCTACATGCTAAATGAATAACATGCATTTTAAAAAAATTAACAAGCTTGCAATAAAAATATTTCTCTAGATTTACTATAATTTTCTAGGAAGCATTTGTCCAAAAATGTGAAATATGTGACAATATGTTGTTCCCTTATTCATTTTGAATGATTTTGGAAAGTAATGAGAAATCTGATTTTCTTTTTAACTTTGAGCATTTACATTAGTCCTACAAATATTAAATACAGATATGCATGTATATTTTCTGGCTTAGTTATGTCAAATGATACACTCTGAGCTCAGTAGATAATTATTCAGAATCCGTCTTTGTTCTCGCTATTTAAGGATAGCCAATTAGATTGAAATGCCTAATGAGACTGTTTCACCAGGATAATGTTCCAACACAAAGAAGTTAATAATTCTCTTTGAACTTCTCACGTGAAGCATATGTAGCTAAAGAATTAATATTAATGATAAAAAATCAGTATTTTCTACCTACTTCATAAATAGACATTCACTGAGCTGGGAATTTTAAACTGTTTTGTAATGTGACTCGCAAAAGTATTTGTAAGATTGCTAATAACTCTATAAATATAGTTGGTTTTAATGAATATTTCCTGATATTGTTCCCTGATGAAAGATATATATTTATCACCTAAACTTCTATTCCAAAAGAGGTTTAAGATATTTATAGTTCAATAGTTTTAATGGCACCCCACTCCAGTACTCTTGCCTGGAAAATCCCATGCATGTAGGAGCCTGGTGGGCTGCAGTCCATGGGGTCGCTAAGAGTCAGGCACGACTGAGCGACTTCCCTTTCACTTTTCACTTTCATGCATTGGAGAAGAAAATGGCAACCTACTCCAGCTTTCTTGCCTGGAGAATCCCAGGGACGAGGGAGCCTGGTGAGCTGCTGTCTCTGGGGTTGCACAGAGTCGGACACGACTGAAGCAACTTAGCAGCAGCAGCAGCAGTTTTAATAATTAGAGGATGTTGGGTGTTTTCCATGTGCCAAGTGTCTTACGTGGGTCATCTTCCATCTCAGTGATGACCCTATGGGCTGGGTGTTTTCACATTGTTTCATTGATGAAATGGGACTTTTGAATGTTCAAGTCACATGTTCCAAGTGGCATAGTTAATAAGAAGTGGAATCTGGATTTGAATCCACATCTTTCTGCATCAAAAGCATTTGTGTTTATGAATTTTATGAGAATTCCCAGGTGACACTGGTGGTAAAGAATGCACTTTCCAATGCAAGAGACATAAGAGGTGTGGGTTCAAGCCCTGAGTCAGGAAGATCCCCTGGAGGAGGGCATGGCAACCCATTCTAGTATTGCCTGGAGAATCCCACAGACAGGAGCCTGGTTGACTATAGTCCTTAGGGTCACAAAGAGTCAGACATGACTGAAGTGACTTAGCATGCACTGAACTTTACTCTCTAACAAAATTGGCCGGGGGAAACAAAATTTTTTTTTAACTGAAAAGTCCAAATAATTGAAATGATATTCTGTAGCTCAGTGAACTAAAGAATGTCATTCACGTAAGCATCAGTTCCATTTAATGTTGGTCCATAATTGACAATATTTTACATGTCCGTGCTGCAGCCTGTTAGTTACTCTTATGTTATTATAGGCAGCATGGTATTGGGGCAGGGTGTGGTTGGATTCTTGGGGAGATTATTGGGCCACTGTAGATTATTCTATGTGGCCACCAGTGACTAGGAATGTGTTGGGTCACGACTCAGCTCCTCACTACCTATGTGACCTTATACATAACTTAATGTCTAGAAGACATAATCTTTTCCAAAATTTTAATAATAAGAATTCTTCTAAGGAACAAAGACTGACACATCATTATTTTTCCTTCTATCTCACATGCCACAGAGATTCTCTCATTCTGGAGTTTTTGGGAATATCATTCTCCTTAGAAGAGACTGTTTCAAAGTGCATGAAATTTAAAAAAAAACAAAACCATAAAATCAGTTTCTTAAATATAATCCTTTACTTGGTTTCTAAAAAAACATTATTGTAATGAGCCATATGCTGCTACATCATCAAATAAGCAAAGTAATATTTGGGATATAAGAGTTCCATAATTATCTTTTCCTTCATCTGAATTCTCAATTCTATTCTATTTATCTGCAAGAAAAAAAAGATACTTTTTTTAAGAGTTGGGAAACTAAAGAATGTGTTTCCTCCTTTAAAAAGTGCCTCTTTTTAAGAGGCACTTAGGTACACAGCCCCTAAGTGCTCAAGGAATTCTTAGAAAATATTAATACTTCACGAATGCTTGTTGATTAAATTAGGCCACGGGATCCTGGTAAGAGATTACATACTGTAATGTAAATAAGAAGATGATTGGTTTGGTTCTTGATGTCAGAACTGTTCATGACATAACTGTGTTACTTAACACATGCTCCAATTTTATACTGGAAGTAATGAGACAGTATTTCATCCTTTCACATAGAAGAAAAGCTCTTGGAAGTGTAGATAAAGTGAATTCAGCATATGTAATATGAACATTTAGTCTAATATTTGTAATGATTTTATTAAAGCCAATAGGCAGTTCTAATGAAAGTACTTCTCACATCTCAGTTGATTTTTTAAAACCTTAAATTGTCTGGTTTAGCTCTCTTTGAGTGAAATTGATGAGCTTTGTAGTTATTATATTTCTCTTTTCAGAGTAGAAATTTACTCCCTTCCAATTCTTTGAATTTTGCAGCATAAAGAAATAGCTTCCCTTTCTTGAAGTGCCATCAACTTTAAAAGTCCCTTGACCAACACAGCTTATTTGTTGAACTTGATTTCCAAATGTAAGCTGTTAAAAAAAAAATAAACTAATCCCATCACTGGTATTTTAAACACACATTTGTGCTTAATTTGGCATTCTTCTGAAAGACTTTGTAATAGATGGCTCATGGTGAAAAAGGGAGTTAGCAGTCCTCCTGCTGAAGTGCTTCTAATAGACAAAATAATTCATGTTACTAAGTGGAGCTACTCAGGACTCAGAAAGAAAGGGCAGAAGTAAATGAAACAATTTTAAAACTAAAATAACAAATAAGGCTTCTTCCTCAAAAATTTATTATTTAGTTTTCCTTATAGCTGTTCAGTAGCTAAGTCATGTCCAACTCTTTGCAACCCCATGGACTGCAGCATGCCAGGCTTTTCTGTTCTTCACTGTCTCTCCGAGCTTGCTCAAACTCATGTCCATTGAGTTGTTGATGCTGTCTAACCGTCTCATCCTCTGCTGCCCCCTTCTCCTCCTGCCTTCAGTCTTTCCCAGCATCAGGGTTTTTTCCCAATGAATTGACTCTTCGCATCAGGTGGTCGAAGTGTTGGAGCTTCAACTTCAGCATCAGTCCTTCCAGTGAATACTCAAGGTTGATTTCCTTTAGGATTGACTGGTGTGATCTCCTTGCTGTCCAAGGGATTCTCAAGAGTCTTTGAAAGCATTAATTTGTCATTGCTTAGCCTTCTTTATGGTCAAATTCTCACATCCGTACATGACTACTGGAAAGACTATAGCTTTGACCATACGCCGTTTGTCAACAAAGTGATGCCTTTGTCCTTACGGGAAAACTCAAAAGTACTTTAATGAATTTCTACATTTATAATATTCTTAAAACATTCTTCTCCCCACCCATACCAAAAATTAAACCAGAAATAACTTTTCTCTCTTGTTCATTTATAATAAATTTGTAAATCACTCTAGCAAAAGCATGTGTATGTTTTCATGTCCAATGTAGGCACTGTTTTCCATTTATTTGACACTTTGAGCAATTGTTTGCCCATTAGCTCCTTGAAATTGTGTCCAAACTAAATGGACACTATTTGAAAAAACTTTGTTGAATATATTTGTTTCTTCAGTTTCTTACAAGGTCTTAAAAATTAGGTGTTATCATCCATGTTTGATGAAATCAGTACCTACTTATTTGTGAAATTATTCAAAGTTTAAATTCCATTAAATTACTCTTTCTCTATTTGGGGAGCAGGCAGAGGTTAAGGGAATAGGACAGAAGGCTAAATAATGAGCGAACCAATTCTCAACAAAAATAAGAAAGCCTATTTCACTTATTGGGTAAGGTATTCATCAGGGAATCCCTCATTCCAGATAATTCACAGCTTTATTTAATATATCCATGAAGAATAGTTACTATGTAGTAAATGCAAACATAAAATGGTATGAAGTGTATTATATGTAACTTTTTAAATATGGTCATGAAATGCCATAAATTTCTATTAATAAAATCTACGGACTCCTATGAAATTGTATGAATAGTTTTGCATCTGCACACAAGCATTTTGCATCTCCACATTAAGCATTCATCAGCATCCTATTCAGAACTTCAGCTAGTTTTTTAAGACTAATTTTATATTTTATAGTAGTGACACAAAGTATTTTACTGAGTTTAAATCATAGGAACTAATTACACTATTAAAAGGAATTAAGAAGCCTTTGGTAATATGTTGTTATCTATAATTGCTTTAATTTTCTACTTTTAGAAAAGAAGGGAATAATTTTTGAAACAGGAATTATTTCATATTTCCTGGAGTTAGCAATAATAAAAATCACCTGTGTGTCCTCCATTAGTCTCCATTTGCTTATAGTAACTCTAATGCACACGTAAATTGCATACAGACATATTAGATATAGGGGCTCCCCGGTAGCTCAGCGGTAAAAGAATCCACCTACATTGCAGGAGACATGGGTTCAGTCCCTGGGTTGGGAAGATCCCCAGAGAAGGAAATGGCAGTCCACTCCAGGATTCTTGCTTGGAGAATCCCATGGACAGAGGAGCCTAGAGGGCTAGAGTCCACAGGGTTGCAAGAGTTGAACATGACTTAGCAACTAAACCACCACCATGTTAGATATAGATGTATCTTATCTTTAATTTTTCTGCTGGGGAGGCTTCCCTGGTGGCTCAGAGGTCAAAAAACATCTGCCTGCAATGCAGGAGACCTGGGTTCGATCCCTGGGTCAGGAAGATCCCCTGGAGAAGGATTAATAGAAATATGAGAATATGGATAACATGGATAGAATGTATGATTATTTAGCAATTTTCTACTTGGAAATATTTTTGTATTTAATTTTTAAGAAAGTGTGCCTTTTGCCAGTTATTTATACTCTGAAATACCCCAGAATCATCATCCACCAGAATTATTGTTCAAAGAGCAGCAGAATCCCACAGCTAAGACCCAGTGGGACACTTTCAAATGTTGTTCCAAATTTAGTGCTTTCTAAATGTTAGCCCCACATACTCTGGAGACGCTTCTGTCTCTTCTAAAAACAAACCCTTGGTGGAGAAGAAGTGTAATATTTTCTCAATCCAGGGGTGAATTAGAAGCAAAAGTGGGGAATAAAGTTATATTCTCAGAAATAATCAGGTTATTTATGGCAGTTGAATTAAGTAGATGTTTTGAAGAAAAGTGAGGTTGGTAAATTTGAGTAACATAGCCACATACCTGCACTGCTGAATACTGACTTTGGCATGTCTGCATAAGCCTATATTAGTTATCGTCTAACTATTCCCTCTTTTTTCTAGTCTTTTATAGAAAATAGCAAGTTCTTTGAACAATATGAAGTGACATACCAGATCTTGAAACAGACAGCTGAGATGTATGTCAAAGCTGATGGTTCAGGTAAAACATAAGACAGAATTTGTTGTAGTATTGAATACAGTAGAATTTAGAATCCACATGTTTCTGTGTGATTAAATCAGTTTTTCTCTGCAGAATCTTTTGTGTGACCATGCCATTGGCCTGAAAAGTCATATTGGATTCAGTTCCCTTGACTTTGTGTTATGCCTATCCTCTGTGTGTGTGTGTGTGTGTGTGTGTGATTTTCTAAAAGAAAGAAAAATAAGTTTTCTCTTTCTAAATTGTAATGGTCAAACCTATTTTAAATTCCAATGGTTAAAGGCAAAATTGGACCCACCTGAATATTATAATTAAATAAATGAAAACTTAAGTTCGTGGAAAGACACAATTGTAAAATATGTCTGTTTCATTTTGCAGATATATTTCTCATATTTGCTGAAAATGAACTATAGCATTTATGATTGTACTATATATGTGTCCATCTGAATGCATATAAAATGCAAACAAATATATGCCATCTATTTTTTGCCATCTATTATTAATATATACCATTTATCAGAAATTTTAAATATTCATTGTCTTTAATCTTTATAAATACCTGTGAATAAGATATAACATATCCCGAACATTAGCTGAATGTGATTCTAACCGTTACATCCGTTAAATTTAAAATCCTAAGAAGAATCATGAATGCCCTCTAATAGACCCTAGAAAAAAGGTGTTGTGGATTTAAAATATAAAACAGGGATTATAACTTATCTGTTTCAGTGGAAGAAGCTGAGAATGTGATGAAATTCATGAATGAAACCACTGCCCAATGGAGGAACCTCTCCGTGGAAGTCAGGAGCGTGCGGAGCATGCTGGAGGAAGTCATCGCCAACTGGGACCGATACGGCAATACCGTGGCTAGTCTTCAGGCTTGGCTTGAGGATGCTGAGAAAATGCTAAATCAGTCAGAACATGCCAAAAAGGTAAGACTGCTACTTAAACAGGAAACAAGCACAGCGAATTTGGAAATAGGTGGCTTTCACAGCAGACTTCTCTAGGGAGTGTTATGTGTTTGCATCTGTGTCACACAAATCCTGACTTTTCCTTAAACGCTGCACCTTCAGGTTAGTAAATTATTTTAGACCAAGAAATGTTCTGCTTTTAAAGCTTAACATTAAGACAGCATTGGACTTTTGCATTCAGAGAGCCATGACTGATGGAGGGGCAGCCAAACCCAGTGGGCAGCAGAGGGCGCTATACACACAGTAAAGTTTGTGATTTAAAGAGCACAGCCTCTGTTGATTTCCTAATTTGAGAGAGGATGGCGGATTCATGTTGATGTATGGCAAAACCAATACAATATTGTAAAGTAATTACCCTCCAATTAAAATAAATAAATTTAAATTAAAAAATAAAAATAAAAGCTAAAAAAAAGAAAGAAAGAAAGAAAACAACTCTGGGCTTCCGAGGAATCCATCTGCTAACGCAGGAGACGCAGGAGACATGGGTTTGATCCCTGGGTCAGGAAGATCCTCTAGAGAAAGAAATGGCAATCCACTCCAGTATTCTTTCCTGCAAAATTCCATGGACAGAAGAGCCTGGTGGGCCACAGTCCATGGGGTCGGAAAGAGTCCAGTACGACTGAGCGACTGAATGCTGATCATTTAAAAAAATTTTGGCTAATGTAACCCAAAATCTGTGTGATGGCATTATACAGATTCAGCAGATGGGTCACCACATGTTTGTTTCTCTGGAAGTTTGTTTTTGGATTTTATCAACTGTCAGTCAAGGTCTTCTGGGTAGGAGTGATTTTCTTTCCTCCAGTTACAGGTGTGTGTAAGGATCCCTGTCTTTAATATCACTTAACATTAAAATATCACATGAAATGGACTGATTTCTGTATATATAATTCTCAATGGGAGTCTGGTATTTTCTCATGGAAAAACAACTTTTAGGTAAAACATTAAAATGCCAGATCCCCATTAAGAGGTATAGCACTTATATTAGAATTACTGCTTGCCATTCAAGATTGGTTCTTTGATTATTATGTTATACAAGCAGATGTATAATTTTTATATGTTTCCCATTCTATATTTCATATAGATTAAGTACTTTCGTGTACCTGAGCAACTGTATCCCACACAGATTTTGGCTTTTCTGATTAGACTGGCAGTGCCCTAGCAGATGTCATATGTGTTAATTTCATCCAAGGGGATAAAACCACCAGAAACAGAAGTGTTCTCACCGGTTTATGTAGGAAGTCCTCCCACACACGACTTGTGAAATCGATTTTGAATGATGGTGTTCTTGGTTTTTACCACAGTGCATATGTGTGTGTGTGCTCATGCATACAATTTGAAATCCAGTGGAAGCTGCTCCATCATCAAATGTGTAACCTTAAGGAAGGATGTTATTGTATTATGTATTCTTGGCCCAGATAATTACTTTTAAATTTTTCCTTGAAAAGTTTATCTTCATGAGAGTTAATTATCTTCATGGACTGTATTCAGATTTTAAAATTTGATTTTAATATCAAAAGTAATCAGTAAAATGTTTCTTGAAAAAGATATATATATTCCCTAAAGCTATATATTCCCTAAAATATTATACCTTCTATATGACTCTGGCACTGGTATTTACTAGCCTGAAGAATGGAGGAACAGGTCCATTACATTCACAGAAATTCAGCTTTTTCATCTGTAAAATAGGAATAACAGAATATGGTCATCATGTTTTGTTTTGTTTTCAGCAAAATGTGTGGCATACATGTTCTTGTGAAAAGGCGCAATTTCTAGTTCACATTTTTAAACTTTTTTATTAAAAATTTCCATTTTGAAAGAAAGTTAAAATTCACCTTAAAATTTGAACAAATTTTAGAACCAAGATATTTCTTACGGTCTGGTTACTTTCATATCATTTATTAACATTTGATTTATGATTTACAATAGTATGCATTGTTTCTTGTTTAGGATTTTTTCAGAAATTTGCCTCATTGGATACAGCAGCACACTGCCATGAATGATGCTGGCAATTTTTTAATCGAAACATGTGATGAGATGGTTTCCCGTGATCTCAAACAGCAATTACTATTGCTCAATGGGCGATGGAGGGAGTTGTTTATGGAAGTCAAGCAAGTATGTTTTTCAAATATGTTTATGCCTAGAACATGGATGTGTCATAAATGTTGTGATAAACAGTCTGTTTGGAGACTCTTTATTGTTATAGCATGGGCTTATTAAGGCAGAGTACAGATGTGTTTAGAACTGTTATGTTTCTATTTGGTCCTTTATTCTTTCCAATTTGTAATGGAGGAACATAGCAAATGTATAGTTTGATTAAGGATTATGTTGACACATGGAGCTTACTTACATGGGATGATTCATGCTTTAAATCGTAATTCATCGCTTCTGTGCTGGTTCCTTTCTTCTTTCCACAGTAATTTGACTAACTTCAAGCATATCTAAAATAAGAGACGTTGTGGGGTGGGAGGTGGGAGGGGGATTCGGGACTGGGAGCTTGTGTACACCTGTGGTGGAT
>SJYV01048001.1:0-11303 GCA_006410875.1 Neotragus pygmaeus | reverse complement strand
TCAGAGTACAATTTTTAAAGCATTTAAACAGCTATTTGATTGTTTTCATTATTTTCATGGGGAAGCAGTCTTATAACAAAATTTTATTCCACAGAGTGGATTGAATATGAAGTAGTTACAGTGTCCAAGTAGAAGAGGGAATGGATAATCATGAAATAAGAAACTATTGAAAAATGAGCCTTAATAGCACATCACTGAATTTCAGAGNCAGTCTTATAACAAAATTTTATTCCACAGAGTGGATTGAATATGAAGTAGTTACAGTGTCCAAGTAGAAGAGGGAATGGATAATCATGAAATAAGAAACTATTGAAAAATGAGCCTTAATAGCACATCACTGAATTTCAGAGTTGCTGGAGAGATTGGCAGTTATTCAATTTCATCCCCAGATTTCTTAGATGAAGCAGTTACAGAATGCTCCTGAAATTCAATATCTATTCCCCAAACCCCATCTGTGCTCTTCAAGCTTCCTCCACTCCTTGCTCCCAAAAACTGCCTTGAGACAAATTTCTCAAAGAAGTGAGAAACCATAGGTCTCAATGAGTCCTGCGATCTTCAGACCTGGGTCATCTCTATGAGCCTCCTCTTTCAGACCCTCTCATTCATTCATCCTCTGTCTGCTTATCTCCGGAACTTACATCACACCAACCCCTCTAGGTCCCTGCTTTCCCTTCTGCATATGTTCTTCTGCTCTGTTGGTTCTTTCCCTCAGTTCATAAACATGTTCAAGATTCTCGCACCTTTGTTAAAACATGCACACATACACACATTCCCATTCATATCCGGACTTCTAAGTAAAATGACCTTCTGCATTCATGTTTTCAGATAGTTTACAGCCTATAGCCATGACTGATCAAATAAAAAGTTGATCCCAGGATGGTAAACATCTGCAGATCACAAATATTTGCAGAAATGGCACCAAAAACATGACGTTGAAGAGCTCAATATGTTATATACCTTAAACCTACACTACCTTATCTGTAAATTGTATCTCAAGAAAAACAATTTTAAAAAACCCCACGAAACTGAAGCTGCAGAACTGATGGACTCCTCTGGAAGGTGGAGGCCATCAAGAGTTCAGCTCCAGTGGGTAATGGGCTTCTGGTGGCTTTAGGCAACCCTTGGCTTATGACTGTGCTACTTTAACCTCTCCCCTCCATCTTCACAAATCCTCCTCTTCTGTCTCCATGTCTTCCCTCTTCTGACTTTTATAAGGATGTTTATATTTGTATTTAAGGTTTACTCAGATAATCGAGGGTGACCTCATCTCAAGATCCTTAACTGTATTACATTTACAAAGATCCTTTTCCCTCAAAAAGTCTTATTTGCAGGTTCTGGGGTTTAGGATGTGGGCATGTCATTTAAATGTCTGCCATTCAATCCACCACGATGTTGTCTTTAAATTATTATTTATTTCCAGGGGAAATAAGTCATTCCATTGATCATAAATGAACAGAATGTGGATCGAAATTACTACTTGTCATTTTTCCTAGGTATTAGTGTCACCATGGATAATCTAATTTTCAGCTCTATTTACATTTGTGAAAGTGAAAGTTGCTCAGTCGTGTCTGACTCTTTGTGACCCCATGGACTATACAGTCCATGGAATTCTCCAGGCCAGAATACTGGAGTGGGTAGCCGTTCCCTTCTCCAGGGAGTCTTCCCAACCCAGGGATCGAACCCAGGTCTCCAGTATTACAGGCAAATTCTTTACCAGCTGAGCCACCAGGGAAGCCCAATTACATTTGTAAGTGCTAGCAAAAAAATGCTTGTTATTAAGACAAAGTAGAAGTTGAGTAACTTGCTTGTAAATCAGATTTTTTGGTTTGTTTCACTTTAAGAGGGCATCTCGGTCAATGTTAGAACGATCTGAGCAGCGGATCAGGGCGGCTTCGGGTTTGGAGGAACTACTGCAGATCACACACTTCGAGGACTGGAAGCTCTGGAGATGTCGACTGAAGCTCAAAAGTCTCACCAGCACCGATTCTCGCTCAGCATCCCACCGGTCTACCAGGTTTGCGGCCACTTTCTATGACATGGAGACACTCAAAGGTAGGTGTATGCATGTGGAGGCCAAGTCTTACTCTTTATCAGGTATTAACAAATGTGCCAACTTCCACCAAAAGTTTGAGCAGGGTAGGCACATGGCAACGAGAAGAAAAGGAGGTCTTTGATTTCATAGCTTTGATTTGGGGGAGAATCCTGGTTTCCTGTGTTTACTCAGCAGAGAAACAGACTCGATATGATTCTGAGATCAAAATTCAATGTCAAATAACACTTCACAATATAGAAATATATTAAACTCAGAGTTATGAGGGAAAAACAAACCCAGAAAGATTGTTCTTAATTGAAAAAAAATTGAATTTACTAAAAAATAAAACAACCTGGGCATTCATTAAATAAGGAGCATTCTATGGCCAGACATACATGGATGAAAACCAATAGATTAGCTATGGCTTTTTATGTCTTCAAAATTCTGTGATTTTTTTTAAGTAAGAATGAAAAGCAGAATTTAGAAGCTGAGTTGGAATAATGCCTACTGGTATTACTAGCAGAATAATGGAGAGGAAAATTCTCTAGACAAAAGAATCCAGATTCTGGAGTAGAAAATAACATGATTTGAAATAAAGGGAATGACTCTTCCCTAGTAAGCTTTGCAGGTTCTTTATAAGAAAACCATTGTCATGATGTACTGTCTTGTAATGAAAGAATCACTTGCCAAATACAGTTGTGTGGCCTCCAATTAGACGTTTAGCTTTTTTCTTTTCTTTAAAAAATTTGTTTGGCCGTGACACAGCATGTGGCACCTTACTTCCCCAAGCAGGGATGGAGCCCATGTCCCCTGCAGTGGAAGTGCCGAGTCCTAACAGGAAAGTCCAGCATCTCACTTTTTAATGACATGTCACAACACAGGAAGCCACCGTAGCATTGATGAGCTAACATTTTAGATGTGATTAACATATGATTACCTAGTATTGGATTGTAGCTATTGCATAATAATTCAAATTGATTCTTGTCTTTCTCTATAAAGTTATCTTTATTTTCTTCCATTTGTGAAAGGACAGTGTTGAATGGGCCACTGTTGTTGGCTGTGGGGAAAGCTGTGCATAGGCAGGATAAATCCCTTGGCAGCACGGAGGCCTGGGTGTCAAGAGGATGCGTGATGTGCATGTGAATATGACTATGTCTGAAAGAGTTGAGATGGGTGGAACCATGGCCTAGAACCCAATTTAGCCAGAGATCTGCAACTCTAGTTGTTTCTATGTGGTGAACTAGCATGGACTTCGTGAAAGTAAAGGGATGAGACCTCATCTGAAGATCCAGGGCTTTAACCAGATTACTTGCCTGAAGGCCTTAGGTGAGCCTGAAGCTACTCTGTGAAGTCGGAGATAGAGAAGCAATTACCATAAAACTAAGACAAGGTAATTTTAAAAAGTCGTTGATGTTGAAATGAACATTTTCTAAGGAGGAAACCATAACGTTAAACAAAATATTTTAAAAATCATAAATAATACAGAATTTGCTAACTCTAAAATGTCTCTTATTACATGGCAGAGGAGGATCATCTAAAGTTAATTATTAAGAAGTAGCAGGTGGTGCTAGTGGTAAAAAGCCTGCCTGCCAATGCAGGAGACATAAGAGACACAGGTTTGATCCCTGGGTCGGGACAATCCCCTGGAGAAGGAAATGGCAACCCACTCCAGTATTCTTGTCTAGAGAATCCCATGGGCAGAGGAGCCTGGTGGGCTACAGTCCATGGGGTTGCACAGAGTTAGACATGACTGAAGCGACTTAGCACACACAGAAGTGGCAAATAATGAAACCCATGTGGTACCCAATGACAGTTTCTTATAACTCTTCCTCACGGACTTGAGGGTAATTCCCCGAGGAAGGGCAGTCCTGCTGGGCAGTAGTCAAGGAAGCAGAGATGGGAAGCCTTTACTCAGCAACAGTGGTCAGAGTTCCACACAGCGTTCTGACTTTTGAAACTTAAGTTTTATTAAAAAAAAACAAAACAAAACAAATGGAAGGCAACATTTAAGTGGAATTTTAAAAAAGAAAGTTTTTAAAGTTGATTACTTGTTTTTTCAGTGATTTATGATTAATAATAGTGATTTAAACAGTACCTAATTGGATAATTTATTTCTCATGTTTACAGCCTTCAGGCTCTGTATGTAAATATTCATAATCAAAAATTTTAAATGGTTTGTTGGGCTAAAAGATTTTATTATGAAAAAGGAAAGTTTAGGTAAACTGTGTAGCGTAGGCAGTGCTTTTCAGACAGCCAAACATACTTTGTGTTTTCAATGATCGAAGAAGCAACACATGAGGAAATTTGAGGTTAAGTGGGGGCGGAAGGGAGAAAAGCTGTAGGAAAGATGTCTTGAGGGAATAATTTAGAGACTAGCAGCAGATCTGCAACAATGATATTTTGTGTGTATCCTTCAGGTAGGAGTTTTCTCTATCCCTTCTAGTGGAAACACATTCACATATACAGGAATTTGGAATGTAGGCAGAGACCAACTAGATTTTTGAACATAAGATAAAAACAGAGGAGAGTTTATCTATTGCTGTGTAACACATTACCCTAAAACTTAGGTGCTTCAGACAGCATGTTTTGATCTCACAGTTTCTGTGGGTCAGCAGTGCAGACATGGGCTCGATCGGTGTCTCTCCTTCAGGGTCACTCTGGAGGCTTCAGTCAAGGTGTCAGCTTGGGCTACAGGCACCATCTCACGGTTCAGTTAGGGCCGGATGTGCTTCCAAGTTTACTGAGAGGTTGTTGGCAGGATTCAGTTCCAGACAAGCTGTTGGGCTGAGGATCCCACCTCCATTAGCACCTGTTGGATAGAGGCCACCCTCACTTGCCCGCCACGTGGGCCTTTCAACATGGTGACTCACTTCCTCTAAGGCTGCAATTGAGAAGGCAAGAGAGGGTGACTGCGAGCAAGATGGAGAGCAGTCTTTGTTAACTCCACCATGGGCATGCCATCCCACTGCTCTTGCTCTTTTCTTCATAAGAATTGGGGTACTAGGCCCAGCACACATGCAGAGGAGGGGATGACAGAGGGTGTGAACGCCAGGAGGTGGGCATGATTGTGGCTCAGATTAGAAATTCCCCATCACAGAGGGTCTGAACTACCCCTCAGCCTATAATCAACTCGACAATTCCATGTCAAACTAAAAGAAAGTCTTTAAATGTTGCCAGTATCACAAATTTGAATCATTTCCCAGAAACAGCCACAGAAAGGCTATACAACATTATCAAAATCTAATTTAAAAAAATGAACTTTGAGAGAAAGGCAAGTGTATTTTACAGGAATGTATGTAATCCTTTTTTTTTTAATTCCCTGAGGCTTGTTTATGTTTCCCACAAATTCATTAGAATGGCCAGAAAATTGCTCCTTTCATCAAAATGAATCAGCTTATTCCATCATTTGATAGAAATGTCAGTATTGGACATTTGCAAATGAGAACACTCTGACTTGAGGAACACTTAAATTTTCATCCATATGTTTGCCATATATAGTTACTTAAGCAACCAAAAGAAATGTATTTCCTAATGGTGCTAAAACCTACCCACACCTGACTTAAAGGAGAAGAAATGCTCTCCAGCTAGGTCCTGTAAATTGCTTAATAAATACTGCTTACATGTTATGGTTTTACATGCATCTATTTACTTCTTTATTAGCCAGCCTCTCCAGATGTACCCAATATAGTTATATCCAGGACATGGTGTTTATTACTAGTGGAAAGTAGAATTGGTGGCTATGAAGGGATCATAAACATGGAAAGGAACACAGATTTGGGTTGTAATTTTTCTGCCAACAATTCTATGCTTAAAGCCAACCCCAGACACCCGTCTTGTGAAATCAACAAGCTTGATACATACAAGAATGATGGTGTTGAGCAAACCCTGGTACGTGTAGGCACGTCAGGGCCGTTTGTTCTGCTGACCCAGTGGACTGCCTCTCTGCAGTTATCGATGAAGAATGGCAAAGGACACAGTGCAGCCCTCGAGAAACCTGCGTGGAGGTGGCCAGTGAGCTGGGGAGCAGCACGGACACGTTCTTCAAGCCTCCCTGTGTGAACG
Organism: Neotragus pygmaeus; assembly: GCA_006410875.1. Lineage (NCBI taxonomy): Eukaryota > Metazoa > Chordata > Mammalia > Artiodactyla > Bovidae > Neotragus > Neotragus pygmaeus. The sequence goes on along the minus strand of SJYV01048001.1, from coordinate 5,209 downwards.
TCTTCCGGTGTGGCGGCTGCTGCAACGAAGAGAGCCTCGTCTGTGTCAATACCAGCACGTCGTACGTTTCCAAACAGGTAGGAGGACATGAGCCCTCTGTGGCCCTGACGCTGGTGGCGTTGACAGCTACAGCTCAGCTGGTTGCCAAGCGCTGTCTCAGTGCTTTAGATGCATCATCTTATTTAACCCTGAAACAAGCTCAAAGGGCAGCTTATCATCTTATAGATGAGGACATGGAGAGTCAGAGAGGGGCTCCAGATGTACCCGAGGTAGTTATATCTAGGCCTGTCTCTCTGATGCTGTGATGTCAAGGATGGGAAAATCATATGGAAGCCACTAGGGCAGACATTTCAAGGAACAAAGATAGCCACACTGACTTGTGTTATTAACTAGGTACCACATTGTTGAAACGGAGTGATTGAGAAAAGTTTGATGAAGGGAATGGGCAGGGTAGGGGAAGGAAGAAGGGCTGGCAAAGTACCCAGAGCTGCTAGAAAGGGGGCGCTGTTCCCACCCTTAAACTGAAGAGGCCAGAGGCGGGAGTGGTTATGGGAACCCAGAGAGGAAGTGGGGAAGAGCGCTGCAGGACTGGCTGGGCGAGGGGCAGCCACTGCCCACGCTTATCCTGGCAGGGAGAGGGGGCAGGGTGGGGGAGGTAAGGAGGTTTACAGATGTGGTCATGGAGGTCAGCATCCTTGAACACAGTGGGGAAGGAAGAAAAGAGGATGGCATCTCCAGAGGGGCAGATGGAGAATATCTAGCACAGAAGACTTTGGAAAGAATCCTCCAGTCCCCATGAAAGAAATAATTCTTCCCTCTTCATCTTATAAAACCTCATTTGCTCAGTAGATAAGTTTTTCTTTGTATTGCTATCATATTGTAAAATGTATAAGGCATGCACGCGTGCTTAGTCAGTCACGTCCGACTCTTTGCAACTCTATGGACTGTAGCCCACTAGGCTCCTCTGTCCATGGGATTCCAGGCAAGAATACTGAAGTGGGTTGCCATACCCTCCTCCAGGGGAGCTTCCCAACCCAGGGATTGAACCCACCTCTCTTACGTCTCCTGCACTGGCTGGGAAACCCATACATGGCATAGTGGAGCAGTAATAACAAACTTAGGAAAGAAAATATACTAAAAAGCTGTAAGTCAAACTACATTCCTTTTGGTTTGATGTTGCAAATCCATCACACATAATGATATATTTATTCAATTGTCACATTTGCCTTTACAGTCTAGTCTTATGCTTGGGAAAAGAGGCACTGCAATAAAAATTATTATTATTCTGTTAGATAGTATTAAAAATTTTAACAAACTTTTTGGCCAACCTAATACATAACTTATCTTATTCGGAAGGAAAGAAAGGAATGCTGATTTGCTTTGGTACTAGGTTAACATACCCTTAATTTTCCCCCCATACCTCTTAAAATAGCCCTTAGAGTTTCTTTTTCTAAATTCTTTTTAGAGAATCTTGAACTTGTAAAAATTCTGACCTCTACTGTTTGACAATCAGAGGGGAAAAAATGACATGACTATGGCTAAGCATCAACTGTCAGCTGAAGCAAAGGTTGCGTAACACAAGAGGCTTTAGTTCATGACTGCATTATACCCTAGAGTATACTGAAAAATTTCGCAAGATGAAGTTCATGCAAAATAAACACTGTTAAAAACACTCTTACTTAAACTTATGGTAGTACCATTACATATTAAAAGGTCAGGACAAACATAACTTTAATGGATTGTTTCCACTTAATAGATAATTGAATATTTTGACTGTTGTCCACAACAAATGAGTTTCCAAGAATATGCTTAAGTGTAAGTGTTCAGCAGTTTTTCTTTCCAAATATGCATATTTGAACATTGTAATAGTGTTTTCCAAAAAACTTCTCATCTCAAAGTTATGGGCTGTTCAGTGAAATACCTCTTAGAAGCTAAGTGAATAAATGAAGACTCTATGTAGCAAGGACTATGTGGAATGGTAACTGAATGGACAGAACATTAAAATCAAGTTCAAATTCACCTGTACATCAGAGAACCACTCAAGAATTAAAGTAACTGATACTCTTGGCAAGTAAATTTTACCTGCTGAGATTCCATCTTGCAGCTCCTGGTCACAGCAGTTTCATTCCAAAAAGTAATAAGGCATGTTCTTGAGAGTATGCCCTCTGGCTGTGGAGTAGACTGTGTGGCTTCAGATCCCCACCCTCCCAATCAATAGTTATATTGTCTTAGGCCAGGTATATAACCTCTCTTTCCATCTGTTTCTTTACCTGTAGAGTTGGGGGGTAATAAAACCAACCTCTAGTGTTGTTATAAGGGGTAAATGAATTAATATAAAGGTACTTACAACAGGGGCTGGCATATGGAAACATAGAAAAAAAATGATAGTCATGTTACCTATAATTGTTTGGGCATGATGGTCTTGTATCAGTCAGTTTTTACTCTGTAATGCTGAATAAACACCACCCTAAAACTTAGTGGCTTCAAACAATAATGACATTCTCATTCCTGTATCTGAGATTCAGTTAGAGTTTGGGCTCAGCTGGGCTTGACGCCAAGCTGCAGGCTGAGTCCAGGTCTGGTTCCCGTGTCTTTCATCCCTTAGACCAGCAAGACTGCCAGATTGTGCTCTTCTCATGGCCAGAGCAAAGGCAGGAAACAGTGAGCCCCAGAAAGCACACGTAGTTCAAGTCTATGCTTGTGCCAAAGCAAGTCACATGGCTAAGTCCAAAGTCAAGGAACAGGAAACTATCCTTCGGTGGAGATGGCGTGGGAAGGGATAAGTAAATCGTTTTTAACAGTTATCTCTTCACCATGGTTGCAAAGAAACTTCATAGCTGTAATTTCATTTAATCCTTACAATTTATACTCAGACTTAAAGCAGGAGCAGGGAACATTTTACAAGCTAACTATTTTACATGGGTACTAGGGGCACCAAGAAGTTAAGAGACTTGATCAAACTTAAATACTTGATAAAGTGATGTAAGGTGCTGGTCTTCTGATTTGCAGCCCGGTATTCTTTCTATCACACCAGCCCTCATCCTTATTAGTTCTGTCTTAATGGACAACTTTGCTAAAGTCACAACTGTAAGGGACAAAGGCAAAAATGCAGGCTGTAGACATGATTATTTTTTTGTAAAACAAACAAGCAAATATATGTATTATAGTTCTCTTTCTCTACTCTAGCTCTTTGAGATATCAGTGCCTTTGACATCAGTACCTGAATTAGTGCCTGTTAAAGTTGCTAACCATACAGGTTGTAAGTGCTTCCCAACGGCTCCTCGCCATCCATTCTCAATTATTAGAAGATCCATCCAGATCCCAGAAGAAGATCGGTAAGCCTTTCTTACACTTGTTAAGCCTTTCTTACACTATGCTTGTTCTTGCCTTGCTGAAGCTGTGTGTGGAGAATCCGTCATTAATCACAGAGTCGTCTCTCTTGCTTCTTCTCTTGCTCTCTTTCTCTTTTAGGTTCTAACACATATCTGTGGGTAATAAGTGTTTGGCAAGTATATTTTTTACTAGGTGTTACTTGTATATTGCAGGATGTAAAAAAGTTCAGTGGCTGTGAACTCAGTATGTCAACTTGTGGGCACCTTTGTTCTCAATACACATAGTTTGATGCAGTTGTAGAACTCAACTCCAGCCTCAAATTTGGCATCTGTTCCTTCATTCCAGAACAAGCATTAGATAAAACTCATTTCAGGCTGTTTATATATTTAAGTCCCAAAGTTAGGGAAAAAAGGATTCCGGCACCATCGGAGAGTGGCAAAGCTATCTGCTTCTGATTTGCACATTTTTTAAACCCTTCCTCTTAAGTTTACAAAATGGGAAATTGTATTTTAAATGAAAATGACTTAAACTTAATTTGAAATTTTCTTGTGAGGATTTTGTGATTCTTTCTGAGACAGATTATGACACCCTAAAGTGTTCTGAAATCAAAGGTCAGAATCATTGATTTGAGAAAAAAGAATTTAATACAGAGAATCAAAGGGAAAATTACAACCACTGAATAAAAATATAAAGTAATTAAGTTGGAGACTTTGATCTTGCAGAAGTAAAGGAGGAAATGCACTGTGTGAGTGGCTAGTGAAGGAGTCAGCCTTAAGCCAAGCAGACCCCTCTACCTTTCTCAAATAGAAGAGAAAGCTCATGGAAAAGGAGCATTTACAAAATTTTCCTGCTGTCCTGGCCAGTGTTCTTATCTCCATTTTACAGAAAATAATGCTTAGGAGCTGTGTTAGAACACGGTTTACTTTAGGTAAATAAGCTTTGTTGACAGCTAATTTGCATAGTTTTAAACACCAATCCTCTTAAAAAGATTATAACTTTCCAAAATTAGTTTCATTTCCAAAGGTTTCCACAGAGAATATTTGTAATTACAGAATTACTATCTAATAACATCTTCTTCATAAATATGAATTAAGCTCCTGAAAATCTTCACTGTTCTCAGAAATGTATTCAACATTTTAAAAAAATGTTGCAAAGGTATGATTACCTTTGAAAGCTTTAAAATATGATTTATTGTCTTCTTTTCCTAGCTGCTCCCATTCCAAGAAGCTCTGTCCTGTTGACATGCTCTGGGATAGCAACAAATGTAAATGTGTTCTACAGGAGGAGAATCCACTCACAGGAATGGAAGGTAATGCTTGCAGTGGTGAAATAATAACAGTAATAACAATAACAATAGCAACTAGTATTTACTGACACAATTTAAAGCAATTGTGTAAACTTTTTATATATATCAACTAATTTACTCCTCCCAACAATCCTATAATGTATGATTAACACCTCTTTTCTTTTTACAATTACACAATGGACACAACCAGGATTTCTAGTAATTTTTCTCAAGGTCACACAGCTAAGAGTGATAGAAGCAGTTAGATTCCAGAGCCTTTTGGTATAATTATATAGTAAGTCCACCAGTGCATCATTCTGCTTTTTAATCTTAAAGCCCCAAATGATTAGAGCATCTCAAAGCAATGAATTTGAAAGGGGATGACAACCTTTAATGAAAGCCGCTTCAGAACTAATCATGAGTCAACCACATTTTACTAACATTTTTGTATAAAAACCTCACGGGAACCTAAGGTAATTTTGGACTTGGTTTCTTTCAACTGTGTCTTGTGAAAACATGCCAGTAATTTGAGAAAATGGTGAATAAGAGAAAACTTCTTCTGACACAAGTGCAAAGTAAAAGCAAAACACA
>SJYV01047999.1:0-11350 GCA_006410875.1 Neotragus pygmaeus | reverse complement strand
TGACAGCAGCTCAGACTGACCTGTCATTTTAGCAGCTTCTCCTTTGTGGGAAATCCAGGGAGCAAACAGACCCTTTGATGAGGACAGAGGCGTAGGTCTGCCCTTCGTTATAGGGACTGCTGATCTCTCATTCCTCACAATAAGCATTGTTAAATTTTTCTCTTTTTTTTTTTAGCTTTTTATTTTATATTAACAATGCTGTTATAGTTTCAGGTGGACAGCAAAGGGACTCAGCCATACATATACGTGCATCCATTCTCCCCCAAACTTCCCTCCCATTTCAGGCTCCCACATAACATTGAGCAGGGTTCCCTGTGTTATACAGCGGAGGGAATTGCTTAATTTTTCACGTGAGTTCTTTCACATCTATCATTTCACTTACTGATCATAAACAAATAAATAGCAATACTTCCTCACATTATAGAAGAGTTGACAAATTACATTCACATCCACTGTCTTATCCCAAACTCATTTCAGGAGGGAGTAGTTATTAACCCCATTTAATGAACGAAGTCATTAATTAATTAAAGACACGTCCCTCCCCAAAACTCAGCTTTCTAGTGGCAAAACTAGTGTTCCACTGCTGGTCCAAGGTCTGAGTAAGGAAACTGAAGCTCAGAGAGGTTGAGAAACACTCCCAGTGCCACACAGCACAGGCAGAGGCTGGGGCAGTGGATAAGAGGAGGGTTCTGCCAGGCAGACATGGCTTCAAACTTTGAGTTGGAATTCTGGTTCTGTCACTTGGCTGCTGTGTGACATTGGGCAATCAGCCTTCTCTCTCTGAACTCCATCTCCTCATCCTGAGTGGGGATAATAGCAAAACCTACCTTCCAGCATTGGTGTGAAGTTTGAATGGCAGAGGGGAGAAAATGCTTGCTCCAAATCTCATCTTTGTGTTTCCCTTCAGCAAACTCGGCGGCAACTTTGACCTGAGTGTGGAGGGCATCTCTATTTTGGCGGGTCTGAATCTGGGCTATGACCCTGACTCGGGCCACTCCACTGTTACCTGCTCCAGATGCAGCAGTCACATCAACACCGTCCGCATACGCATCTCTGGCAGCAGCGTGGGGTATGACCTCCTGGGGCTGTGTATGGGAGGAGGGATGAATGTGTATGCATGCTCAATCACTCAGTCATGTCCAGCTCTTTGTGACCCCATGGACTGTAGCCCACCAGGCTCCTCTGTTCATGGGATTCTCCAGGCAAGAATACNTACGCATCTCTGGCAGCAGCGTGGGGTATGACCTCCTGGGGCTGTGTATGGGAGGAGGGATGAATGTGTATGCATGCTCAATCACTCAGTCATGTCCAGCTCTTTGTGACCCCATGGACTGTAGCCCACCAGGCTCCTCTGTTCATGGGATTCTCCAGGCAAGAATACTGCAGTGGGTTGCCATTTCCTCCTCCAGGGGATCTTCCCAACTCAGGGACTGAACCCACATCTCCTGCATTGCAGGTGGATTCTTTACCACTGGGAAGTCCTGGGAGGAGGGACAGGATTATCCTAATCATTCTTGTATTCAGAAAGCACATCCCATATGCCACTTCCATGCCAGCCTTGTCCACAGGTCTCAGATGTAAGGAAGGGACAAAGGTTCACAGATGGAATACACCCTCCCTGCCTTGAAGTGTCCCTTGTTCATTCAATATTCATTCAGCAAACTTTTATTGAGCACTGCAGGGTCTGCACTAAACACTTTAAGTGCATCAAGTTATACAATCCTTATCACAAGCCTGTAGGCATTCATCTCTCCATCCAACTAACAAATATCAACTAAGAAACTGCTGTGCATGAGGCTTGTTCATTGTGTTCAAGAAAGAGCAGTGTCACTAAAAATCTGGCCTTGCTGACAGTGATTGGAGGCTTGATGGATGCCTAGCACTGTTCAGACATGAGTCTTATCCTATCCTGTCCACACAAAGACTCTACGAGGTGAATCTATTATTACTCCACTTTCAGAGGAGAAGATCAAGGCACAGAAAGAATAGGACGTAGCCTGAGTTTTCATACCTAATGAGAATTGAGAAGGGATTCAATCCAGGACTCCCAGCCCCCGGATTCTTAGCTTCACAGTCCCTGTTCTCTTGAAGCTTCAGCCTGCTGCGAAGACAGACATTAATCAAATCATTGCATTAATGAATGGCTCACAAAGAATTACAAAAGGATATTAGAAGTAGGAAAAAGAGGAAAGTGTGGTGAACACATAGAACAGAAGGTTCTGACCTAGTCTGGCGGTTGCCCAGTTCATTGATGAAATGACATTTGAATTGAGATGAAAAGAAGTAGGTATTAATTAGACTGGGAACAATGGGTGTTTTGAGCAGAGTGAACAGCGTGTGCAAAGGTCCTGTGGTGGGAGGAAGCAGAAGACACAAGAGGACATGGCCGAGCTGTGGGGCTGGAGAACAGAGAGTGAGGGAGTGGTGAGGAGTGAGGCTGAGACGGGACAGAGTTCCCGCTGTGGAAGAGATAACCTCATGACCAGTCACTGAACACAGCAGAAGAACGGCCTGATGGGGGTGTACAGAGTCAGAGCCCAGGGATGAGGGCAGCTAGGCCTCTTCNGAAATACAGTGCAAGACACATTTAATGGGCTCTATTTTTTATTATACTATGCTGAATAATTAAGTTTGAGGCTAAGTGTCACATGGATTTATCTTTTAATTAAAAAAGCATGGTTCACGCATATTTGAGTGGTAGTCCAAATAAATGCAATATAGAAATTTATGTTTGTTTATCTAGGTGTTAATTACCTAGAGATTGTTCTGGATTACTTCTTTTTATAAAGTGTCATAGGCTTGTGTCAGAACGAATAAAGCTTGCCCGTGGAACCTTATCAATTTGCTAACCATAGTGCTGGTTTGACCTGAGGGGAGGGGGGGGGCGGACAGGGGAAAACTTTGGGAATTGTTATGTACACACACGCCCCCATTCAAAACCACACCAAATAAAACAGTCGTTTTAGAAAATATTTCTAAGACATAAAGGCACAAATATATCTTCGTTGTTTTACAGCCTCTTGTCCACAGCTATTTATAAAACATGTGATTATTTATGCATTGGGTTATGAGAAGTTCGGCTAGGAGAGGCCGTGAAGGCGGCTCCATCAATCCAGTTACCTGAACCCCGGAGAGGTAGAGGGAGGGTTTCTCAGTAGAGATGGGGCCGGACAGGAAGTTGGCTGCTGTGATTTGTCTGAAATATGTCAGCCTCACTGCCTCTCCCAGAAGGGGCAGACAGGGAGAAAGAGGGATAGCAGAGTGGAGGGTAGAGGTCACGTTTCTTAGGAACAAGGTTGCATACTGGGAAAGCAAAAAGCAGAAGCCCCCACAAACTGCTCCTCATACCTGGGGTCAGTTCCTGACTGTATCTTTGTTTACAAAATGATTTTTGGTGGCAGGTCCGCTGGAATGGCTTGGTCAAAAGGTTCAACTTCAAAGAAATAGGCGTTGCAAGGGCAGGAAGAATCCCAAGCGGTCTGGGGATGTCTAAGTTGGGTGCGCTCCTTTGTTCTGCAGGTTTGTTTGCCTTGGTTTTCAGAGTCTCCCGGCCTCTTCCCACTGNTGCAGTCCATGGGGTTGCAAGAGTTGGACATGACTGAGCTACTGAACTGACTGACTGACTGACCGGGTGTGTGTCTGTCTCTTATACACATCTAGATGTGTATAAGAGACAGGGCCGGGGCTATGAGGGTCAGCGAGTGTGGGTCACTAATACCATCTAGCCCCCAGGTTGGCAGAGGATGAGCAGAACACAGCTGGGTGAGGGTGGAAGTGTGGAGGCCAGAGGAGGGGGAGTCAGAGAGGACAGAGGGCCTCCCAGAGAGACTGAGAAAGCAAGAGTCTGGGGGAGGGGGCGGGGGGATGGCTGGGAGGTTGTGGGGGTGAAGTTAGTCATGGATGGGGATGGGGAGGTGGTGAGACCACTGAAGTGAGGCTGAGCAGCGGGCAGAGTCCCGAACAGGGGGCACGTGGGCCGGATAAAGCAGGTCGTGGAGGAGCTAGCTGTGGGGGTGACAGGGTCACCTGGGCACTGCAGAGAGAACAGAGTGGGCAGGCGCTTAGCTGGGACAGGCCCCAGAGGCAGGAGACAAGTCGGGAAGCGCTAAGGATCGGAAGTGGCGGTGGCCCGAGTCCTGGTCCTGACGCTGCTTCCCAGAGAACATCAGAGCTAGAAGGACCTTAACAGTCACCCAGTTCCCACCCCACTTTGCAGATGAGAAGCCAAGACCCAGTGAAGGCAGTGCGGGAAGGCTGCCCCCCTGAAGACTGCTCCTAGGCTGCACCTCCGGCTGGTCCTCCCCACCCCGCTTCTCCTGGGCCAGATTGCCTCTGCTTTGGGGTAATGTGTGGGTACCCCAGATGGCAAGAGCCCAAGACATAGCTCAATAAAAGGTGAGTGTTCTGTGAGGCTGGTGGGGCCTGGATTCAGCCCTTTGCTGGCAAAAAATCAGGCCCAGTGACTGGGCAGCTTGGCAGCATCTGGCTGAACTTGACCCCAAGGCTGCACTGGGAGGAGGGCCCAATCCTGCTGCATAACTTACCAGCTGTCAGCCCTTGGCAAAAAGCTTCACCCCCTGGGCCTCAGTCTTCTCATCTGTCAAATGGGGATAAGGATGTCTGTGATTAGACTGCCTTACATCATCCCCCGGATCATGGAAGAGGCTGGAGAAGTTCATGGAAGTTCAGATTCCCAGGAGTCTGGTCTCCCTGTCAGGGTCCCTGGTCTCTGCTCAGGCCCTCTCCATGTGGGATTTGTTTGATGGCCTTTCGGGCAGATACTCTCCTGGCCTGGGGTACAGTTGAGGTGGGGTGGTGCTTCTGCCTTGCTTCGTCGACCAGCGCCAGGCTGTCAGTGCAGTGGGGGTAAAGTCCGCTTCCTTCCGTCCTGCTCTCTTTTTCACAGTCCTCAGCCCTTNTTTCGGGCAGACACTCTCCTGGCCTGGGGTACAGTTGAGGTGGGGTGGTGCTTCTGCCTTGCTTCGTCGACCAGCGCCAGGCTGTCAGTGCAGTGGGGGTAAAGTCCGCTTCCTTCCGTCCTGCTCTCTTTTTCACAGTCCTCAGCCCTTGCTGGAACATGACCTGACAATGACAAATTACAGGCCATGAAGGTTACGACGGCTGAAGACTTACACCTCCTAATTCACCCCCTTTAATCTTCCCAAGATACTCAGAAAATCAGCGGTACTGAAGGCTAGAGCTAGGGTGGAAACAAGAAACATTTAGTCAAAGCTCTAAGAATGTCCTGAACCAGGATGCTGGGCCACCCTGGGCCCTGCCTTCCAGTCAATATGCTTGCTTCCCAACTGTGGGGGTGGGGAGCAGGGGACTGCTTTCCTCTTGGCCTTGCCCATCCATAGCTCTTTCCATGTGACAACAGCTGTCCTTGGAGGTTTAGCTCAAGTTGGTGTAAGCACGTTATCCCACATCCCAGGGGAGGTTCAGTGACCTCTCTGGGTGGTCATGGATTCCAGGGAGCTCATGTTCTCATGGTCACCTCTGGTCAGAGTCCCAGCTTCTGCTGGACTCTTGTCTTGCCCTTGTCTCTCTGTTTGGCTTGCATAGACCCACACATGCATTTCCCCTGGGCCCCTGACCACGGACTCGGGTGCGGTTACTCCTCGACCATGAGACCCTTCTTCCTCTTGCTGAGCCAAGACCCTCCTGCTCCCGCTGGCTGTGCCTGGATCCGCTGCCTTGAAACTCACCCCTGCCAGGCCCTGGCCCCACTCGCCCCTGCCTGGGGACAGAGGATGTGCAGAGCCCAGTGAATTGTCTGCTGGGGAATAGGGAGGGAGAGTAGTCTTCTGTTAGAAGCCCCAAAGGAGGTGCTGTGAAGAAGAACTAAAGAGCCTCTTGATGAAAGTGAAAGAGGAGAGTGAAAAAGTTGGCTTAAAACTCNTGCCACACTGAGATCACTGTTTTCTGCCAAATTTACACCAGGAAACAGAAGCCATGACTTGCCCAAATTCACAGGGCCAGTAAGAAGCAGAAATATGATCCAAATTCAGGTTTTCCTACTCCAGAGCCTGTGCCCCAACCTTCTGCCCGGGCTACCTCCCCACAGAGCCTAGTGTGGCCTGCACTTGGTACTTGTCCATTTCAGATACATTTCCTTCTTCCGGGCACTGCCCCAGGCCCTCCAGGTGCAGAGCTCATCCTGGCTGTATTCAACGCAGTTGCAGGGTCCTGGGTTTAGCCTCACCGGGCAGGAAGAAGATTTTGGTTTGAGTCCCAGCCTTGTCACTCACGAGCTTTGCCATCCAGGACTAATTATGTATTCTGAGACTCAGTTTATTCCTCCTAACATGGGAAAGCAGGGCTAAAGGAGAAACCAATATTCATTTAATCCTCATTGATTAATGCTGGAAACAGAGGAACCAATCAGACTTGAAGCCAGTTTGGGCTCAGCCTGGGATGTTATCACTGCAATAATGACCCCTTCTGGCTTTTGAACCTCTACCATGTACAGGGCATCTGCAAAGTCGTTAGTAGTACCCCATCCTACAGATGAAAACAAGTGGCTCAGAGGAAGTGAAAGGACTTGTCCAAGGTCGCATAGAGTTCAATTTAAGCCCAAGTTATTCTGTTCCTTGACTCTGCTTTAGCCATGGGAGGGAGTTGACGTTTCTGTGAATGTGGGGTGTGGGCTCATTTTGCTTTGAAGGGCGCTCAGGGAGGAGGGCTCCTTGGAGGCAGTGGGAATGGAATTAGCACTGCAAGTCTGTATTTAACTTTGGGAGATGTTGACTACATCCCAGGCTCCAAAGATGCTGCCATGGGAAGCCAGCTCAGGTCCATCTTCTTTCCCCCTAGTGACAACCAAACTAGACAAAGTGGCTGGGGTCGATTACTCGCTGGTGGCACCTCCAAGAGCCACAGCCGACAACCTGGATGGGCTGCTGAAGGTGAGACTCATATCGAGAATCATACACCCTCATGCCTTTGCCTCAGAACCCCCACACCTGGGGGCTTCCCATCATCCTTGGAAACAAATCTTACAATGACCCTACCCTCTTCCTATCCATCCTCACCACTCTCCCCAGTCCACCTTCCATGCCTTCTCCTGGCTCCAATCACACTGACCTTCCTGCAGTTCCTGAAATGCACTATGACTGCTTCCTTCCCAGGACCTTTGCACTTGTCACTCCTTCTAGCCATGAGGCTCTCACCCAGATATTGACAGCAGCTCTCTCTTCCCTCCTTCAAGTCTTTGCTCAAGTGTCCTCTCCCTAGAGAAGCCCTCCCAGACCACCATTGCTAAAACAGTACCCTCCTCTTCCCCTACATCCTGCTTTATTTTTCTCAGCAGCACTTATTTCTCATGTACACAGACCACAGTCACAATCCTGTCTCTCTCAATATGATGAAAGAGAAGGGGCTGTGATTGCTTTGTCCTTTACCATACACAGCACCTAGAACTATGCTTGGCATGTAATAAGTGTTCTGTAAATGTGTATTGGATGGATGGATGGATATATGATTGGATGGATGGAAGGTTGAGTGGATGGATGGAGTGAGTTAGTTTCATTTCATGCCACTTTCCCCCTCACTCTACGCTCCAACCAGGCTCACTGGCCTTGCACCTCTTCAACACTTCAGCTAATTTCCAACTCAGGGCCTTCATCCTGTCCATTCCTTCTGCCTGGACTCCCCTCTCCTCCTTCCCCTCCTCTTCTCAGCCATCTTCTTCTCATCCTCCAGTGGGTCTGGGCTGGGATGCCCCAAGCAGCCTTCCCCCATCTCAGCTAGAATATGTCCCACTTTCTGAATCCCCTCCAGATGTACCTCAGTCCCTCCACAACTGGTATGTCTGTTTACTATTGGCTTGTTTTCTCTAAAACACATTTAATGTCCAAAAGAAAATGTAGAAACCACATAGGAGCAGAAGAAACAAATAGGAAGGAAAGGAGGGGGGAAGAAAAGAGAAATTACCCTAATAATATGACTGAGACCTGTATGTTGACATACAAATTACACTTCTCCAACCTGCCAATCCTTTCCTCTGCTTAGATACAGAAAATTACACACACATATGCACATATGTAAAAGAGGCAGAAACAAAAACACACACATGTAGGCCTGGAAACAAATACACACAAAAACAACATATATAAACATATATATGTATAAAAGTGATGTTTTACAACTTTTAAAGCCACAACAGTGCAAGGTATACGTCTATCAATGAAATGTCCTCCCCTAGTCCTTTAACTGGCTCTTGGGTCTTTCAGGGGACAGCTTGTGATAAGGTACACAGACAGTGCCCCCTCTTGGGATGTCTGAGCTCTTTCCATTTTTTCCACAAGTGTAACCAGAGCCACCATGAGTATCCCTGTAGCTGGGTCTCTGCCCATCTTTGATTATTTTCTGGAAGTGAAATGGCTGGACCAAATGGTATACTTGTAAAAAAATTTAAGTGATAAGATGGAACGAAGGATTAAAACAATACCTGATTATCCCTAGCGAATGAGAATGTCCTGTTTATTGCCCTCCCACCCCAACTCGGGGCTCCTGCCCAGAGGCGATAGCTGTCAGCCATGGCGGGTATTAATCTGGTCCTGAGCATTCGTATCAGAGAAGGCGATGGCACCCCACTCCAGTGCTCTTGCCTGGAAAATCCCATGGACAGAGGAGCCTGAAAGGCTGCAGTCCATGGGGTCACTAGGAGTCGGACACGACTGAGCGACTTCATTTTCACTTTTCACTTTCCTGCATCGGAGAAGGAAATGGCAACCCTCTCCAGTGTTCTTGCCTGGAGAATCCCAGAGACAGGGGAGCCTAGTGGGCTGCCATCTCTGGGGTCGCACAGAGTCGGACATGACAGAAGCGATTTAGCAGCAGCAGAGCATTCATATACACTTACACGAAAACCCATCTAGTTTTTACTGAGAATCTTTTTGCATTGTTCTTCACTTGCTTTTCTCACCTCAGTTCAGTTCAGTCACTCAGTCATGTTCGACTCTTTGCGACTCCATGAATTGCAGCACGCCAGGCCTCCCTGTCCATTACCAACTCCCGGAGTTCACTCAAACTCAACGTCCATCGAGTTGGTGATGCCATCCAGCCATCTCATCCTCTGTCGTCCCCTTCTCCTCCTGCCCCCAATCCCTCCCAGCATCAGAGACTAGTGATATATATGAGAGATGGTTCCTGGTTGGTACAAAAGTCCACCCGTTATTTTTATTGTCTTTTTTGCAGCTATTTTTAAGAGTTGCTCATGATATTTACTCTATAAGAAGGGTGTCATGATCATTAATGGCAAATAATGATCCAAAAGTATGGAGAATATTGTACATTATCACATACCCTCTACCCAGATTTTATAAGTGTTACTATTTTGTCATATTTACCTTTAATATTTTTTGAGATGAAATATTGTAGAAGGAAATCAGAGAAGGTGATGGCACCCCAGTCCAGTACTCTTGCCTGGAAAATCCCATGGACAGGGGAGCCTGGTAGGCTGCGGTCCATGGGGTCACGAAGAGTCGGACACGACTGAGTGACTTCCCTTTCACTTTTCACTTTCTTGCATTGGAGAAGGAAATGGCAACTCACTCCAGTGTTCTTGCCTGGAGAATCCCAGAGACGGGGGAGCCTGGTTGCCTGCCCTCTATGGGATCACACAGAGTCGGACACGACTGAAGTGACTTAGCAGCAGCAGCAGCAGCAGAAGTAAATAGCTGAGGCCCCCTTGGGGACGCTCTACCCCTCAGGAAATCACGCAGATGACGTCCCTATGTGTCCTTCTTGCCTGAGTTTTTATACTTTTGCTATCTATCTCTGGTGTCTGTAATTCTTATATAGTACATTTTCTAGGCCTTTAATTTTACATAAATGGCTTCCCTCATAGCTAAGTTAGTAAAGTATCTGCATGCAATGCAGGAGACCTGGGTTTAATCCCTGGGTCGGGAAGATTCCCTGGAGAAGGAAATGGCAACCTACTCCAGTATTCTTGCCTGGAAAATCCCTTGGACGGAGAAGCTTGGCAGATTATAGTACATGGGGTTGCAAAGAGCCATACACGACTTAGTGACTAAAGCACAATTTTACATAAATGGTATTCTAACATATGTATCCATCGACAGTTTGCTATTTTATAACTCAACATTATTGTTTTTCAGCTAAGTGAATAATCTGTTTTTTGCAACGCATAGCCAAATTGCTCTTCAGAAATGTAAACATATTCCCCAGGAGCCCATGAATACTCTCACTGAAAACTGGATAGTATCACTTTAAAATACACACATTAAAACAATTTACCTCTCTCTTGAATATTTTGCCAATTTGATAAGTGAAAACAAACAAACAGAATTCTCCTTGTTCTTCTAGGAGAATTTCTGCACTTATTTGCAAGGTTGAGGCAGAGACCATGGCACAGTTAGGAATGTGCTTGCCAGAATCCAGATGTCAGGGTTCAATCAGTGACTCTGGCACTCACCCTTTTAAGTGAGCTTGGGCAAGCCACTTCACCTCCCCAGGCCTCAGTGTGTGCTTGTGTGCTCAGACACTCAGTCGTGTCCGATTCTTTGTGACTCCGTGGCCTGTAGCTCACCAGACCCCTCTGTGGAATTTTCTGGCAAGAATACTGGAGTGGGTTGCCATTTCCTTCTCCAGGGGAATCGTCCCAACCCAGGGATCAAACCTGCATTTCCTGCATTGGCAGGCAGATTCTTTACCTCTGAGCCACCTTGGAAACTTCAGCATCCTCTCTTGTAAAATGCTGGCGATCTAGTTTCCCCACACAGCCTTGGTGGGGAAACACTTAGAAATTAGCACAAGGAGGCATGGAATGCTATTGTTAGTTTCAGGCCATGGCTTTCTCCTTTGTGAATCCGGGATTCGTATCTTTAGCCCATTTTTTTTCCTGGAAGGGAGACATCGAATTGTAATTCTTGAAGGATGCTCAGGCTCACTCTGCTGCCTCTGCCCACAGGGTGAGTTTTTCAGTCTGGCCCACCGCAGCCCCCCACCCTTTGCCCCACCAGCACTGGCCTTACCCACTGACCACGACCGCATGGTGTACCTGGGCATCTCTGAGTATTTTTTCAACACGGCCGGGTTTGTGTATCAGGAGGCTGGAGCCCTGAATCTGACCCTCAGAGACGACATGGTAAGGCCAAATGGGAGTGAATGTGGGAAGAGAGTGCAGTAGATGGTCTGGATCTGAGTCTTGGTTCATAGCCAGGAACATGGAGGTCTGAACTCTGGAGTCAGCCAGACCTGAGTTCAAACCCCAGCTCCCCTCTTTTCCATCCTGGTGACCTTAGATTGGTTATTCAGCCTCTAAGAACCTCATCTGTAAAACAGCAATAATAGTATCTTCCTCCAAAGGGTGTAAGGAAGGTTG
>SJYV01047998.1:0-16430 GCA_006410875.1 Neotragus pygmaeus | reverse complement strand
GAGCAGATGGGACCAGGTGATTACTAATGTTCTTTCCAATTCCAAAATTTCTATTCAAGACCTAGACTCTTCCTTGGTAAAATTCCACCTACCATTCTTTCTAGGTGGACTATTCCTAAGTTGGGATGTCCCATTCCGTGGTCTGTATTAGTAACTTTGTAGTTTAACTTTTTAATGAAGAGGGATAAAGTCTTCCTTGAAACTTCACAGGCTGGCTTTCTGTTAATAGCCTGGTCAGTTGAAAGTGATAAACTAATCATACAGCCACAGGATGTTCAGAATAGTCTATCTCATGCACCTTTGCTTTCCTCTTCTTTAGATATGATCCTAATGAGTGGTTCTCAAAGTGTGGTCCTAGAACCAGCAGGGTCAGCATCACTTGGGAACGGATTAGAAATGCAGATTCTGGTGGTCCTCCTGGACCTACTGAATTGACACTGTGGGGGTGGACCTCAGAGCTACGTGTTTTGATAAATTCACCATGTGATCTCGAGACATGCTAAGCCTTGGGAAACACTGATCTACGTGAGAAAAATAGCCCGTGCAGAGGGTCAGGTGACCTGAAATCTACTCCAGTTTCCCATTGACCGGCTGTAAGATCTTAAATGACTCACACCCCATCTGGAATTCAGCTACTTTATAAGTAAACTAAGGAGAGTGACTGCAGCCATGGAATGAAAGGACACTTGCTCCTTGGAAGGAAAGCTATGGCGAACCTAGGCAGCATATTACAGAGCAGAGACGTCACTTTGCCAACAAATGTCCGTCTAGTCAAAGCTACGGTGTTTCCAGTAGTCATGTATGGATGTGAGAGTTGGATCATAAAGAAGGCTGAGGGCCAAATAACTGATGCTTTTAAACTGTGGTGCTGGAGAAGACTTTTGAGAGTCCCTTGGACATCAAGGGGATCAAATCAGTTCATCCTAAAGGAAACCAACCCCGAGTAGTCTTTGAAAAGACTGATGCTGAAGCTGAATCTCCAGTACTTTGGTCACCTGATGTGAAGAGCTGACTCAGTGGGAAAAACTGATGCTGGAGAAGACTGAGGGCAGGGGCAGAAAGGGGCGGCAGAGGATGAGACGGTTGGATGGCATCACCGACATAATGGGCATGAGTTTGAGTAAACTTTGGGTGATGGTGAAGGACAGGGAAGCCTGACATGCTGCAGTTCACGGGATCACAAAGAATCAGACACGACAGAGCGACTGAACCACAGCAGCAAAGGATGGCTTTGTTTATGTTACTCGTTTGGAATAGCAGTAGGTTACAATTAATCAGTAGGTGTAGAAGTGCTGTGAACAAGTTGAATGTATTTTTCACATGACTAGAGTTTTATTCATTCATTCAACAAGTATTTTTCCTCATCTATATACTCAGGGTCTGGAGGATACGACAGGAAGAAGGTAGATAAGGTCTTTGCTGTCATGAAGTCTACACTCCACTCTGGATTCTTTGTGATACTGTTTGATATTTACAAGCAGTTGTATGATTCATTTCAAGATTAGGTTCAGATCTCTCAAGGGATTGGGAAAATGGGAAATGCTTTTACCTAAGAGGAAGATCAAGTTATGTCAAGCATAACAAAGAATAAGTTGACTACAATGCAGCTAAAGCAATATTAGCTACCAGGACAGAACATAGAAAGAGATTTAGAAACTGTCAAGCTGGGTCTTCCCTCACCACGGCAGAGACTTGGCTGAATGGTACTCAGGCCTCATCCAGATTATGATATTTCACTTCTCTCTCCATCCTAGCCAGCCTTCCTGGCTTTTCTTGAACAAAAATGGATACTACAAAGAGTAAAGCAAAGCCTCTATTCCCTGAGCTCTTTTCCAGAATCATAACTGGTAGCTCACTTGGTAAAGTATCCACCTGCAATGCAAGAGACCCCGGTTCCATTCCTGGGTCGGAAAGATCCCCTGGAGAAGGGATAGACTACTCACTCCAGTATTCTTGGGCTTCCCTTGTGGCTCAACTGGTAAAGAATCCACCCGCAATGCGGGAGAGCAGGGTTCAATCCCTGGGTTGGAAAGATCTCCTAGAGAAGGGAAAGACTACCCATTCCAGTATTCTGGCCTGGAGAATTCTATATAGTCCATGGGGTCACAAAGAGTCGGACATGACAGAGACTTTCACTTTCACTACCATCTGAGGGACTTCCCAGGTGGCACTAGTGGTAAAGAGCCTGGCTGCCAATGCGAGAGACATAAGAGGTATGGGTTTAATTCCTAGGTCAGGAAGATCTCCTGGAGAAGGAAATGGCTACCCACTCCAGCATTCTTGCCTAGAAAATTCCGTGGACCGAGGAGCTTGNGGGGAGGAGGGAGGGAAGGGCAGGGACCATCTACAGCCCCTTCTTCCCAGAAACTGGTTGCTCTCTCCTGCACTCGCTCTGCAGTGCAGCCGGGAGCCTTCTCACCAGGCCATGCACCCCACTCTGCAGCAGGATTTACGTGCGATTCTCTGCGTCCCCATTGTCCCCTCGGGGTTGGCGGTGTAGTGGTCTTTGATTCTCTCCTTCTCCGGGGCTGCCCTCCAGTTAACCCTCTTCTGTCTCTAGGGAACTATCCACTCTGTTCTTCCATCTTCAACTGCTTGCTTTATTCATCCATCTCTCTTTCCTATTACTTCTCCTCCCTGGGAAAGTCTTAGCTTTTCCCACTCAGTACTTTTCCGTTTGTTACATTACCTTTATTTTGGGGGCCCGATTAATTTGGTGCCTTAGACACGGGCTTAAAAAATGGTGGTAAAAATATACTTAAGATAAAAGCCACCATTTCAACCATTTAAAATACACAGCTCAGTGGCGTTAAGTTCACTGTGGGACACCATCACTGCCCTTCACCTCCACACTCATTTTATCTTGCAAAGCTGAAACTCTGTCCTTATTAAACCAACTCCCATTCTCTCTGTCCCTATTAAACCAGCCCCCCACGACCCCCATTCTACTTTCTGTCTCTGAGAACTTGACTCTTCTAGGTGCCCTTGTGAGGGAAATCGTACGGTATTTCTTTTGTGTCTGGCTTATTTCATTGAGCATCATGTCCTCAGTGTGGTCCCTGCTGTTGTGTGGGTAGGCATCGCATGTGGGTATGTAGGGTTGGACCACGTTTTGTTTATCCGTTCATCTGTGATGGACACTAGGCTGTTTCCACCTCTAGGGGCAGGCTTTTCTGATTCATGAAATATTTACTGAATATTTACTGCATGGAAGGTATGATGCATCTAGAGAAAATAAAGACTCATTTTGCCTTTTTATTTCAGGTAACAAGAAAACTGCAGCATTTCGTTGTAGAAAAGTGTTTTTAGTTGCAGTCTGTGGGGCTGGCTTTTATAACGCTCTGTGGGTTATATTACAAGTAGCTTCATGGTCAGCCACCTGGAGGGCAAGGGCCCAGGCTACTGCTGCCATAGTGTTTCTGGAAAAAAAAAAAAATCAGCTCCACATTTTAGTAGTTTTTCACATTTTTAAAAAACTTCTAAATTAATATTGGAGTATAGCCAATTAACAATGTTGTAATAGCTTCAAGTGGACAGCAAAGGGACTCAGCCATACATTTACATGTATCCATTCTCCCCCAAACTCCCCTCCCATCCAGGCCATCACGTAACATTGAGCAGAGTTCCCTATGATATACAATAGGTCCTTGTTGGTGATCCATTTTAAATATAGCTGTGTGTACACATCCATCCCAAACTCCCGAACTGGCCCTCTCCCCCACCCTTGCCCACTGGTAACCATAATTTCATTCTCTAAGTCTGTGAGTCTCTTTCTGCTTTGTAAGTAATAAATATTTAAACAGCACTGACAGTCGAATAGCCTTTTCAAGCCTTGCATTTTCTGATTTCCTTGCAAATTTGAAATTTTGACAGTCTAAGATTATTTATCACACAGAGCTGAGCTTCACAGCTTAATACTCTCCTGATTCCGAAGCATAATTCGCTTACAGCTGCTCAGCCTTCAGGGCTCAGTTAGTGATGAACTACTATAGGTGTGAGAGGTGGATAATCATGGAACATACTTTAAAACATACTTTAATATAGGAGTCGTGACCCTGAACAAATGAAAGCTGGTCTCCCTTATGCACGAGATGGTGTGTTTCCCTGATAATCACGTGCTTTCTGAGTATCCGCTTTCTCAATCAAAATGTATTCTGATTAGTCCTGAAATCAGTTCTATTTGCTCTGCATAAATTTCCATTTGTTATTGTTAGTACTCCCAGATAGAAAGGCAGAGTTCAAAATCAGCCGTTTCCCCTTGACAAAATGTTTGAGGATTAAAAGGTGGATTTCTGTAAAGGTTCACATATGTGTAAAATGTGCCTATGTATAACACATGTATGTACTTGGGTTATTTTTTTGAAAACTTCCTTTAAATTTTTTTATTTGAAATATAGCTGATTTACAATGTGGTGTTAGTCTTTGATGTACAGCAAAGTGATTCAGTTATGCATCTATGTATATTCTTTTTTAGATTCTTCCCCACTTTAGGTGACTACAAGATACTGAGTATAGTTCCCTGTGCTATACAGTAGATCCTTGTTGGTTACATATTTTATATATGATGGTGCATATATGTCAATCCCAAACTCCTAATTTCCCCTTTCCCCTTTGATAACCGTAAGTTGGCTTTTTATGTCTATGAGTCTATTTCTATTTTATAAATAAATATAGTTCATCATTTTTTTTTTAGATTCCATATAAGCAATATCATGATATTTGTCTTTCTTTTGTACATGGGTTTTCAAAATCACTAACTTTATTCCTCTTCCATGAGAATGTAAGCTCCACCGGGCAGGCCTTCTCGAGTTTGTGCATGGTATGTCCCAAGGCCTGGAGTCATGCCCAGCACCTACCTTGACACCCAGGGTGTGTGCAGTCAATGAGTACATAAGTGTGGAAAGTGGAAGCGCAACTTGCTTTTCTATTTAACCCCACATCGTGGATGGAGTCACACATGTCAGACAGCCCTGCCCTGCTCCATGTCCTATGGTGTCGCTGGACTCTGCTTTAACTTATGTATTCAGTGATGTTTGTTGAAGTGGTTCCTATTTTCCAGAAAGACAATCTATCCCAGCGGTAAAGATCCCGTTTGCTAATGCAGGAGATGTGGATTTGACCTCTGGGTCAGGAAGATCCCCTGGAGGAGGAAATGGCAACCCATTCCAGTATTCTTGCCTGGGAAATCCTATGGATAGAGGAGCCTGGTGGGCTACAGTCCAGGGAATTGAAAAAGAGTTGGGTACGACTTAGAGACTAAACCACCGCCACCACCAACAGCTGCAACGTACTCCTGCCTCTGTATAACGGTGTGGAGAGTCTTACAGAATAAACGAGTCTTAATAAGTAAGACATAAGAAGCGCAGTTGTTACTGACCCACTTTGGAAGAGGTGTGCTAACAATAAATTTCCAATGCACGGGAAGGTTTTGTGTACTGCTTTGGAGTTACAAACAACAGACTCTGAGTCACTGGCACCTTTAGGCATTGATTTTTAGTGGCGCCATCATTATTACCACTATTAGGGCTTTCTGGCAGAAACATGCCAGATAAGAAGTAAAAAAAGAAATTAAAAAAATGCAGTTAAATGAAATGCTGTTTGGGTATAATCTGCTTCCAAATCCAAACTGCTTTTTGTATCACCTGTGAGCTAAGAATGGGTTCATGTTTTAACTGTGTCGATAGAAACATCAAAAGAATGGTGTGTGATACATGAAAATAATACGAACTCCAAAGTTCAGAGTGCAGAATGAACTTGTATTGGAACAGAGCCATGCATTTGCTTCCGTATTGTCTGTGGCTGTTTTCAGATTATGAGAGCAAAACTGAGGAGCTGCAAAGGGTGTCTGGCCCAGAAAGTGGAAAGTATTTCCTGTCTGACTCACAGACCCCTACCCTGGCCCCTGTCTTCCCCAGCCCCAGTGATGTTCTCATGATGCGCCTGGTGGCTAATTCCCCTGCTCCATCTGGCAGCAAGCTCGCTGCCATAGAGTACCCTACCATTCATCACTTTTCCCTCCATACAAAGCACAGCTCTCAGGACTTCCCTGGTGGTCCAGTGGTTAAGAATCTGCCTTCCAAAGCAGGGGACATGGGTTTGGTTGCTGGTCCCATATGCTGCGGGACAGTTTACTCTGCAGGCCACAACTGCTGAGCCTTTGTGCCAGCTCTGCTGGAATTAAGACCTGATACAGCCAAGTAAATTTAAAAAACAAAAACAAAAAAAGCACAGCTTTTATTCCCTTACTGTGCCCAGTGAGACAGGAGGAGGAAAGTAAAGCCTTTTATTTTCTAGGCAGGTGATAATACATTATGATAAATGAATGGTGAAAGAAATTTAGACTAAAGTGTGACTGTCTAATAGGCTGGTCTTTGTTCTCCTACCTGCATAAGAGGTGTTGGCATTTTTCAAGGAACTTGCTCTCTGAAAGCTTGGAGAAGGTAATGGCACCCCACTCCAGTACTCTTGCCTGGAAAATCCCATGGATGGAGGAGTCTGGTAGGCTGCAGTCCATGGGGTCACTGAGTCAGACATGACTGAGCGACTTCACTTTCACTTTTCACTTTCATGCATTGGAGAAGGAAATGGCAACCCACTCCAGTGTTCTTGCCTGGAGAATCCCAGGGACAGGGGAGCCTGGTGGCTGCCGTCTATGGGGTCGCACAGAGTCGGACACGACTGAAGCAACTTAGCAGCAGCAGCAGCAGCAGCTCTTTGAAAGCTAGGGGTCAATTTTTTTTGAAGGGGGCATAATCTTTTAGAGAACTTTCCCAACCTCTCCCCCATGCAAGATGAGGAATTAATAACTTGGTGCCAATCTTTCATGCATTCCTCATCTCTAAAATATTTACAGGAACAAAGTGTATGTGTAGTTTAATTTGCCTACTAGGCGAAAAGAAGACCCAGAGGAGTTGCCAATAAATGAAAATCCAACTTCCCTTGTTTTAAAGTGTGCTGATGTTTCCAAAAACGCTTGAGTGAAAAGCTGTTGATCACTGCAGTCAGGCATTTGCGTTTCTCTCACACGTGGTTTGGGGAAAAGTGTTACCACCACAGTTTCAAGATTCCAGGCAAGTGTGGTCATCTTTTCATGCTTCTAGCATTTAAAGCGAAAATCACAGGTTTCTCCCTTGCCAGATCACTAAATTAGCAAACTGATTAAATCACGCCGTTCAAAAGACTACTTTGGATGTTATGATTATAGCATGCTTGAAAATGCTGCTCCAAAGGGCAGAAAGACTGCACTGGAGTGTAACCTGGGGGAAATAAGGCATTTTCTCCATCACTGAATCAATTAAGTGTTTCCATCGCTTGCCTACACACTTCTAAGTCTCCTGAAATTGCTAGGTTTGAAATGAACAGCACAGGGGGACATTTCACAGTTTCATTCCTCCTTCGAACGAGCTCTCTTTTCTCTCCCCGAGAGCTAAAGGCCGTTTTTCGTGTTTTGAAAGATATCTCTTCTTCTCTGGAAGGGAAATGGGAGAAGGCGTGCAGCTTTTAAAACTCCCTTTAAGGGCTTCCTGAGCTGCCGTATTATCACAGGAGATGCGTTGAGAAGGAATGAAACACAAATGCAGGTAAGGAAGAGAACTCAAATTATCTTGCCTTGGCGTGTCATTCGTTTTCTTTCCCCCAAGCCTCTATGGAGGTGTAACTGACACACGGTGAAATGCACAATTCTCCAGTGTGTGGGTGATGGATTTGTACTCAGCAAACAACCTGTGTGACCCCCAGTCCCCCACCCCGCCCAAGCCAGCCCAAGATATGGCCAGTGTGCATCACTCAGAACTCTGACCACTCTCAGCATTGGAAAGAGGCCACCTGCTGCTGAACTTCAAATAAGTGGATTCCCCCAGTGTGTGCCTTTGCACTGGCTTTTGTTGCTGAATGCATTTTTTTTTTCTTTTTNCTGGCAGCAAGCTCGCTGCCATAGAGTACCCTACCATTCATCACTTTTCCCTCCATACAAAGCACAGCTCTCAGGACTTCCCTGGTGGTCCAGTGGTTAAGAATCTGCCTTCCAAAGCAGGGGACATGGGTTTGGTTGCTGGTCCCATATGCTGCGGGACAGTTTACTCTGCAGGCCACAACTGCTGAGCCTTTGTGCCAGCTCTGCTGGAATTAAGACCTGATACAGCCAAGTAAATTTAAAAAACAAAAACAAAAAAAGCACAGCTTTTATTCCCTTACTGTGCCCAGTGAGACAGGAGGAGGAAAGTAAAGCCTTTTATTTTCTAGGCAGGTGATAATACATTATGATAAATGAATGGTGAAAGAAATTTAGACTAAAGTGTGACTGTCTAATAGGCTGGTCTTTGTTCTCCTACCTGCATAAGAGGTGTTGGCATTTTTCAAGGAACTTGCTCTCTGAAAGCTTGGAGAAGGTAATGGCACCCCACTCCAGTACTCTTGCCTGGAAAATCCCATGGATGGAGGAGTCTGGTAGGCTGCAGTCCATGGGGTCACTGAGTCAGACATGACTGAGCGACTTCACTTTCACTTTTCACTTTCATGCATTGGAGAAGGAAATGGCAACCCACTCCAGTGTTCTTGCCTGGAGAATCCCAGGGACAGGGGAGCCTGGTGGCTGCCGTCTATGGGGTCGCACAGAGTCGGACACGACTGAAGCAACTTAGCAGCAGCAGCAGCAGCAGCTCTTTGAAAGCTAGGGGTCAATTTTTTTTGAAGGGGGCATAATCTTTTAGAGAACTTTCCCAACCTCTCCCCCATGCAAGATGAGGAATTAATAACTTGGTGCCAATCTTTCATGCATTCCTCATCTCTAAAATATTTACAGGAACAAAGTGTATGTGTAGTTTAATTTGCCTACTAGGCGAAAAGAAGACCCAGAGGAGTTGCCAATAAATGAAAATCCAACTTCCCTTGTTTTAAAGTGTGCTGATGTTTCCAAAAACGCTTGAGTGAAAAGCTGTTGATCACTGCAGTCAGGCATTTGCGTTTCTCTCACACGTGGTTTGGGGAAAAGTGTTACCACCACAGTTTCAAGATTCCAGGCAAGTGTGGTCATCTTTTCATGCTTCTAGCATTTAAAGCGAAAATCACAGGTTTCTCCCTTGCCAGATCACTAAATTAGCAAACTGATTAAATCACGCCGTTCAAAAGACTACTTTGGATGTTATGATTATAGCATGCTTGAAAATGCTGCTCCAAAGGGCAGAAAGACTGCACTGGAGTGTAACCTGGGGGAAATAAGGCATTTTCTCCATCACTGAATCAATTAAGTGTTTCCATCGCTTGCCTACACACTTCTAAGTCTCCTGAAATTGCTAGGTTTGAAATGAACAGCACAGGGGGACATTTCACAGTTTCATTCCTCCTTCGAACGAGCTCTCTTTTCTCTCCCCGAGAGCTAAAGGCCGTTTTTCGTGTTTTGAAAGATATCTCTTCTTCTCTGGAAGGGAAATGGGAGAAGGCGTGCAGCTTTTAAAACTCCCTTTAAGGGCTTCCTGAGCTGCCGTATTATCACAGGAGATGCGTTGAGAAGGAATGAAACACAAATGCAGGTAAGGAAGAGAACTCAAATTATCTTGCCTTGGCGTGTCATTCGTTTTCTTTCCCCCAAGCCTCTATGGAGGTGTAACTGACACACGGTGAAATGCACAATTCTCCAGTGTGTGGGTGATGGATTTGTACTCAGCAAACAACCTGTGTGACCCCCAGTCCCCCACCCCGCCCAAGCCAGCCCAAGATATGGCCAGTGTGCATCACTCAGAACTCTGACCACTCTCAGCATTGGAAAGAGGCCACCTGCTGCTGAACTTCAAATAAGTGGATTCCCCCAGTGTGTGCCTTTGCACTGGCTTTTGTTGCTGAATGCATTTTTTTTTTCTTTTTCTAATTTGGCCTCATGGCATCACCTGTGGAATATTAGTTCCCTGATAAACGTGCCCCCCTGCACTGGGAGCTCGGGGTCTTAACCTCTGGACCACCAGAGAAGTCCTGGGACATGTTTTTGAGATATGGTGACTGCGGCTCTTTCTGATTGCTTGCTAGAATTCCATTACATGGATATAGCCATAGGTGTATTCATTGTCCTGTCCGGTTACTTTCAAGGCGGCTTGTTTGGTCTGCCGCAACTGAAGTGTTAGGACAAATGAAATCCGTCTGCATTGCCCAGAGCCTGCCATCTGCAAGGAAGACAGACAGAATGGCCAGAGAACCTGGCTCTGAGTTTGCCCGAGAGCACACGGTATGGGGCCTTCCCCAGGGCCTGGATCCGGCTTGTGCACCTGGAATGTTTGTTTCTTATTCTTGTATCCATGCATCGTGTGCTCAGTCATGTCCCACTCTTTGTGACCACACGGACCATAGCCCGCCAGGCTCCTCTGTCCATGGGATTCTCCAGGCAAGAACACTGGATTGGGTTGCCATTTCCTCCTACAGGGGATCTTCCCCACCCAGGGATCGAGCCCGTGTCTCCTGTGTTGGCAGGGGGATTCTTTACCGCTGAGCCATTTGGGTAAGGAGATGGAACATTTGGAAGCCACAGTTCAAAAGGAAATCGAGGGCTTCCCTGGTGGTCCAGTGGTTAAGAATCCACCTTGCAGTACAAGGGACCTGGGTTCAGGCCCTGGTCTGAGAAGATGCTGTATGCCAAGGAGCAGCTAAGCCCATGCGCCACAACTCAGAGGCCTGAGCTCTAGAGCCCCTGAGCTGCGGCTACTGAAGCTGCAAGAGAAGCCCCCACAGTGAGAAGCCTGGAGCACTGCAGTTGGAGAGTGGGTCCCGCTTGCTACACTAGGGAAAGCCTGCCCACCAGCAGCAAAGACCCAGCACAGCCTCCATAAATAAATCAACCTTTTTTTTTAAAAGCAAATCAAATGGTTTTCTATCATAGGGGTGGCTGCATGTAATCTGATTTTCACAATGATTTTCTAAATGTAAAGTGGTTGCCAAGCCGTGGCACAGGCCATACGCATGTGGCATGCTAAGAAGTGGAGCAAAGCTATGAACAAAGCTAGTGGAGGTGATGGAATTCCAGTTGAGCTCTTTCAAATCCTAAAAGATGATGCTGTGAAAGTGCTGCACTCAGTATCTCAGCAAACTTGGAAAACTCAGCAGTGGAAATGGTCAGTTTTCGTTCCAATCCCAAAGAAAGGCAATGTCAAAGAATGTTCAAACTACCACACAATTGCACTCATCTCACATGCTAGCAAAGTAATGCTTAAATTCCTCCAAGCCAGGCTTCAGCAATACGTGAACCGTGAACTTCC
Source organism: Neotragus pygmaeus (assembly GCA_006410875.1). Taxonomy (NCBI): domain Eukaryota; kingdom Metazoa; phylum Chordata; class Mammalia; order Artiodactyla; family Bovidae; genus Neotragus; species Neotragus pygmaeus. The sequence goes on along the minus strand of SJYV01047998.1, from coordinate 5,193 downwards.
AGATGTTCAAGCTGGATTTAGAAAAGGCAGAGGAACCAGAGATCAAATTGCCAACATCTGCTGGATCATAGAAAAAGCAAGAGAGTTCCAGAAAAACATCTACTTCTGCTTTATTGACTATGCCAAAACCTTTGATTGTGTGGATCACAATAAACTGTGGAAAATTCTGAAAGAGATGGGAATACCAGACCACCTGACCTGCCTTCTGAGAAATCTGTATGCAGGTCAAGATGAAACAGTTAGAACTGGACATGGAACAATGGACCGGTTCCAAATTGAGAAAGGAGTGTGTCAAGGTTGTATATTGCCACCCTGCTTATTTATATGCAGAGTACATCATGAGAAATGCTAAGTTGAATGAACCACAAGCTGGAATCAAGATTGCTGGGAGAAATATCAATAACCTCAGGTATGCAGATGACACCACCCTTATGGCAGAAAGCAAAGAAGAATTAAACAGCCTCTTGATGAAAGTGAAAGAGGAGCATGAAAAAGTTGGCTTAAAACTCATTAGTCAGAAAACTAAGATTATGGCATCTGGTCCCATCACTTCATGGCAAATAGATGGGGAAACAATGGAAACAGTGAATGACTTTATTTTGGGGGGCTCCAAAATCACTGCAGATAGTGACTGCAGCCATGAAATTAAAAGGAGCAAGTGAAATTAAAAGACACTTGCTCTTTGGAAGAAAAGCTATGACCAACCTAGACAGCCTATTAAAAAGCAGAGACATTACTTTGCCAACAAAGGTCCGTCTAGTCAAAGCTATGGTTTTCCCAGTAGTCATGTATGGATAGGAGAGTTGGGCCATAAAGAAAGCTGAGCGCCAAAGAACTGATGCTTTTGAACTGTGGTGCTGAAGAAGATTCTTGAGAGTCCCTTGGACTGCAAGGAGATTCAAACAGTCCATCCTAAAGGAAATCAGTCCTGAATATTCATTGGAAGGACTGATGCTGAAGGTGAAACTCCAATACTTTGGCCACCTGATACAAAGAACTGATTCATTGGAAAAGACCCTGATGTTGGGAAAGACTGAAAGTGGGATGAGAGGGGGACGGCAGAGGATGAGATGGTTGGATGGCATCACCAACTTGATGGACATGAGTTTGAGTAAACTCCGGGTGTTGGTGATGGACAGGGAAGCCTGGTGTGCTGCAGTCCATGGGGTCACAAAGAGTCAGACATGACTGAGTGCTCAACTGAACTGAAGAAGTGGAAGGTCGAGTAGATGGGGACAGGAACTAAGATCATTTTTCTGCTTCTCATTAAGTTCTTTCTCTATCTTAACAACCAGCACTTTCCAACCTTCAAGTGAATATAGACGTTTGCTGCTCTGAAAGCAGTTTGGAAAGTTGTTTCAGTTAGACTGCTCCGGAGAGAATGCTGGGCAAATTCCCCAGGAGCCAGGCCTGGAGCGAGGGAAACTTTCTGGGGTTTAGGTTAAACCCTCCGGCCTCTAACCCTGCAAAAGAAACCCAAGTTCATCCATAGCCACTAAGTCATTTCTTGATTATCTGTAGCATACAAGAGTTAAAAACAAATACGTTACAACTAACACAATAATCATAAAAAAGCTTGTAAGCTGCATTTGATAAGAAACCAGGACTTCCCAGGTGGCGCAGTGGATAAGAATCCTCCTGTCAGTGCAGGGGACACGGGTTCGATCCCGGATCTGGGAGGATCCCACAGAATGAGGAGCAACTAAGTCTGGGAGCCACAAGCTCTGAGCCAGCATCTCCTAGAGCCTGTGTGGCCGAAGACAAGAGAAGCCACCACATGAGGTCCCGCTTGTCACAACTAGAGAAAGCCCACACAGGCGATGAAGACTCAGAGCAGTCAAAAATTAAAAAAAAAAAAAAATGTCAAAGGTCCAAGACCATTAAAAAAACAAAAATCAGACTATCCTCCAGTCCAAGAGGGGCAAGGGGAGCAGAGCCCATGGTCCAGCATCTTTGAGGCTGCCAGGACCATCCCTCACCTCCGGGGAGGGGACGACCAGGGATTGAACCCAGAAGCCTCCGGTTTGCGTGGATTTCTCAGCAGTACGTACCACTTTGCACTGGAAACACGATTATGTTCCTGCATACATGATGTCTACAAAATTCCAGAACCCCATTGTCACGTGAGGCCCAAGTCGGTTCCTCTTCCAACTGAGAATCACTTGACTGCAGCCAATAGTTCTTTCTGAAATAGGTGGGCGGTTGGCAGGATTTGAGTATCTTCTAGAGAGATTCTTCCGTGGTGTAACTGCATCTTTTAAAGTAGGCTGCAATCTGTCTTTGTGGTATTCAAGGTAGCAGTGACCGAATGGAAATTGTAAATTCTGTGTGTCCGCTGGGAAGCTGGAGCCACTGATGAAATATCCAACCAATCACTGACTGGGCAATTACAAGGCACCAGGACCATGCCCAGGAGCTCGGCTTTTCCCATTTTGTTTCCCCAGAGTTTTTTTTTCCTCCCCCTCCCCTGATGGCAAGCTCTCCTCCTGGGTTCTGTGGCTGTGCCCAGGGTGGTGGGAGGGTGGGCTGGCTGTGACGTCCGTAAACAGCGTGCAGCATCTCGTGTGTGTGTTTCCTTAGAGAAGACAGTCTGTACCGCGCACCAGATTCTCAAAGGGGCCAGAAACCCCTGCCCCAGACGTCAGTCTCCCTCAGCATTCAGAGCATTCTAGCCTTGACTGTGCCATGGTGCCATCAGGATTTCAATAACCATATTCACCATCTTTCTGTGTTATCCCCGGTGTGGTAGTGACACCCCAAATCAGGCCTTGCAGGCAAGAAGCCTCAGAGCCCTCTGACCCTTCCCTGTCCCTATATCAATCATCCAAGGATTCCCCACGGGTTGTGGTTTGCAGCCTTGAAAGTGTATTCTTATCTGTCCCTTCCTTCTGCTGCTGCCACGGGCAACTCTGGCCTCACCCCTTACAGTAGCTTCTGAATTGGTCTCTGGCTCGGGGTTTTGCTTTAACCCATCCTCAGGGTTCCTAGTGGGGGATCACTGATCTCCCTACCTCATCCGCTCACTTAGGCACACCGGACAACCTGCATCCCTGGCTCGCCTCTCCTCTCCCAGGTACCTGGGTCTTCCCTTGAGTTCTCTCCATCCTGCCTGCTGCTAATGAGAGGATGAGGCATCCATATCCCTTCTCTTCTTCCTGAGACAGGCCTGGGACCTGGGACGCTTGGCTGCAATGCCTGCACCTGGGCACACTTCTCCTTCAGCAACAAAATACCACGAAACAAAACAGGACTGAAAATAACCATGCGTGTGCAGTTAGGGCAAGTTCTGGACAAAAGACAGAGAGAGACCAAGAAGAGCCCACTGTCACTTTTGAAGAGCCAGGAGCAAAAGCCCTGCACCTGCCCCCTGCACTCAGCATCGCCTCAGTTCAGTTCAGCTCAGTTGCCCAGTCGTGTCCGACCCTCTGCGACCCCATGGACGGCAGCACGCCAGGCCTCCCTGTCCATCACCGACCCCCGGAGCTCGCTCAAACTCATGTCCATCGAGTCGGTGATGCCATCCAGCCATCTCATCCACTGTGGTGTCCTTCTCCTGCCTTCAATCTTTCCCAGCATTAGGGTCTTTTCCAATGAGTCAGTTCTTCGCATCAGGTGGTCACAGTATTGGAGTTTCAGCGTCAGCATCAGCTCTTCCAATGAATATTCAGGACTGATTTCCTTTAGGATGGACTGGTTGGATCTCCTTGCAGACCACCTAAGGGGTGGCAAGCCACCTAAGCCACCCCTCCCACCTGACCCTGGACACACCCCCTACCCTCACCCCATATAAAGAACCAGTTTGCCCACCCCCCAGTAAGTGAGGAAGGGGGCCTGTGGTTTGTTCTCGCTCCCCCTTGCTGCACAGAGCCCCAGCTTCCTGCCAGGAAGCCTTATCTGGCCTCTGATCAGTTTCTGTTGGTTAAGCGGGGCAAGCACCCTGGTCCATAACACTGCGGCTGCCCTCCCACCTGGCTGGGTTCCTAACTGCGGGGCATGAGTGCCCCCCTGGATCACCAGCTCTGGAAGGGCAAGGCTCTGCCCCTGTGGTCAGCGCATTCTCTGTGGGAGGGCAGGGCCTGGCACTAATCAGCAGGCCAAAAGAAACCTCCGCTGCCAGCACCAGAGAGGGCCAGCCCCGGGGAGACAGAAAAACAATGTTACCCACACCCAGACCTGGCCGCCCCATGCTCCTCCCCAGTCGGGCCTCCTCTGATAGTCTGTATCTGCTGGGGAAGGTCCCCATCCCGCTGGCCTGGGCCCACCAGGAAACAGGCATAACTCTTCCCACCCCTTCCAGCCTGGGATTCCTTCCACCTATGAGCTTCTCCACAAACTTGTTCACGTCTCTCCTGAGTCACTGAAGCCTGGGACCTGGTCTCCAGGCTCAGTCCTTCCCCACCCACCTCACCCAGAGTCAGCTCTGCAGAACCCAAGTCTGCCACATCACCTGCACAGTAACCCCCTCTTCCTCCTCCTCTTCTCTCTCCTCCTTGGAGCCCCTACACTGTCCCCTCTGGTCCTCCTGCCCTGCCCTCCTCCGGAACACCCGCCCCTGATTCCACACGAGGGCTCATTCCTCCGCCTGAATCACCGGGAGTTCCCCTGGGACAGGGCGAGGTGTGCCCAAGGGTGCCCGTGGAGCCATTGCCTACCACGTGCCAAGCTTCTAGAGGGCCGGCACAGGTCACAGGGCTCCCCCCAGCCCTTGGCCTGGTTGTGGGGAGAAGCTCAGCGAATGAAACGCCATCTGTGCGGCTTATCTGATATGCCACGGCTGTGCAAAGGCGGTGGCCCTGGCTGCNACCACGTGCCAAGCTTCTAGAGGGCCGGCACAGGTCACAGGGCTCCCCCCAGCCCTTGGCCTGGTTGTGGGGAGAAGCTCAGCGAATGAAACGCCATCTGTGCGGCTTATCTGATGTGCCATGGCTGTGCAAAGGCGGTGGCCCTGGCTGCCTCGCTGACCCCCCACTCCTCACCGCGGCGCCCAGGTAAGGTCACCAGAGTCCAAGGCTCAAATGAGTGGAACAAAAGAGGGGCAGAGGGCACGCGCTGTCAGATTGGCGGCATCTAGGAGCGGAACCACCGCTGCGCTGGGAGAGGGCGTGTGACGCGGCGCGTGGGAACCGCCGACGGCTCTGGCGGGCTTGACGTGGTGACCCAGAGCCAGACCTCGGGCGGCGGACGCCGCCGGGG